>JBBMJY010000005.1:11551306-11671370 GCA_037833715.1 Toxotes lorentzi
CACACACACACACACACACACACACACACACACACACACACACACACACACACACACACACACACACACAGAGTTCACCACAAACTCCGAAATCCTTATATAACTGTCATTTGCAAAGCCCTGAAAACTGAGCTGTTTCAAAATTCAGATACAACCAGTTTCCAATTTGCTAAATGAGGATTACACCCAAGTGGCTATTATAGTTTCCCTCCTTTAAATCCCTGTACTGTTAACCCAAAGAGGGACCAAATGTGTGCATGTGACAGGCTCGCAAGCTAAAAGGGAAAAAGAAAGACAGAATAGGTACCATAAAGAGCGACAGAGTGAGCTAAAAGTGACGTGCTAGACTGAGAACACGACGGATTGCCTCGAGACAATGTTCTCTCACATTCACGTACAGCTTATTTTAGCATTTAACGTGCATGAAATCCTCTGCTCCGCAATTTGCAGCTTTTCCCCTGAAAAAAAAAAAAGAAGCTATTTTGAAACAACTGCAGCTTTATCTTCGTTTCTTAACGGCTGCTGGCTTGAAGGGGATCAGGTCTAGTCGGGTGCCAATCCTCTCCCTCACACACCGCAGGCTCTGCACCAGCCCCGTGCCGCACTGTGAGTTGCGTGTAATTGAAACCTACACTCCTTGTGTTTTTTCTTATTGGTCATCTGCTTTTCCTTTTGGCTAATTATTCATTTGTGTCCCTGCCGGCGGAAGCCAATCAAACGAGTGAAAATGCATTGTTAACAGCAGTCTCCGCACTTGCTTGATCCCTACATAGCCCGGGGTCATCGATACTTTAACTTTGCAATCACATAAGCCTGCTTTCTAATTAGCATTGCAGATTAAGGAGTGGCTTCAATCATGCTGATGACAGCCCTTCACACCCTCTACCCCAGGGGTTTTAAGCACAGCGCTACATTCTCTTCATTTGACTCTCATCCCTTTCCCATCTGCCCATTTCCTACTGTTATTTTCTCTAATTTTCCTTTGTTTCTTGCACTCTTCTTTTCCCGTGTCCTCTCTACACATCAATTAGACATCCCCTCCCAAACCCGTCTCACATTTCACATGCTTTGTTTTTCAGTCTTTCAGTCGTTTTGGAGTCATTTTGTGATAAGAACCTGCAATTTTCCTGTCTTGTTCCTGAATTGTTTTTATTTTATTTTTATTTTTTGCTTCTGCTTATATCAGTGTTTCCTGTCACCTTGTCTTCCAGCACTATCACCGACCATCCCTTTCCTCTCATTCCCTCTCCTGCTGTAATACCGTCCACCTCCAGCAGACCTCAGGCACTGTGGGAGTGGTGCATGGCGAGAGTAATAACTAACTGTCCGTCCGGCTGCATATCATTGTCTCTTATAAAAACATTGTGCGACAGGCAGACAGGAACTCTTAAATGTGTGCCGAGGCTGCTGAGCAATGAGGAATAGGAATCAGCTTGTGAGGCTATAGAGTGTGACAGGGATGCATTTTGGCTTCAAAATTATTTATCAGGGAGGGTTAAACTGAATATGAGTTAGATTCTAGACTATTAGACTCAGATACCACACTTTCTGAAAGAAAATTGGAGAAAAGTGTGAAAATGTATTTTATGCAGCTGTACAGTACCGGTCATGTTGAGCGGGTGGAAGTAAGACTCCTGGTATTGATCAGATACACTGCTGAACTGCTCCTCTTCTTCACTGGTTTTTGGGACAAGGTCACCTGTAAATTAAAATTACATTGTAAGAGTGAAAATACTGAACAAATGCTCAATTTAATAAGAAGCAGTTGTCTCAAGAAAATTGATTATCAGACAAAACTTGGCCCCAACTTGAGCACCGAAACTCTCAAATGCAGAGCTGAGCAAGTATTTTACCTTGAAATACGGCCTTGTTGGACAGACCTAGGGCAGGTGTGCTGGCTCCTTCTGGAAGGTTGGCAGCGTCCTGGCAGTGAGCATGATATAAATGAAGGAATAGAGGAACACATCAATAAGTAAGCAGGTTTTTTTTTAAGGAGAGCAGGCAGTCCACTCAGCACATTTTATAGTTGGAAAACAAAGTGAAAGAGATACTTCCAAGGAAGCTTTGGCGAGATCTGATCATAGGACATAGGGCAAACATGTGGCTTTAGAGTTCACAGATTTCATCTCGTGACTATTTCTACACATGGAATAAAAAAAATATAATCATAGAAAGTAATTTCATCTGGAACTCACACTGGATGCCAGCAGCTTTTCTCTCGACGTCCCAGAGATGTTAGCAAAGTTCTCCACAAAATTACGAGGAGCTTGAAACACTCTCAGGACTTTCTCATCGGCTCCAGACACAAACTGAAACCTTCCGACCATGGCCAGACACTGCATGTCGTATCCATGGATCTGTGGCCGTGAGATTTCATGCCAGGTTGCCTGCAGGGTGATGAAGACAAAGAAAGATTTTTGTTAAGATCCTGAGCTGCTGTGGTTGCCAGGGGAAGTGCCAGTGTTTCAATAGATCCTCTGGTGTTGTGGGACTGGACTTCTCAGCCCTAAATCCAGGCATTTGAAAACAAGCCAAATGCAAAATTGATTCTCCTGTTCAAATAAAACATTTCCAGATTAAGATGCAAAGTGTTCTCACAAGGGAAGATGGAGGGCTCCACTACAATGACTAGATTTCCTTTGGCACTGGCATGAGGTGGCAATGATCCAAAGTGGCATCCTGAATAACATAATGAAGACTGGAACCATGATCCTGTTTGAACCTAAGCTGAATGTTTTACCCTGACTTTAGCAATTTTACCTGGATAAAACTGAGGCAAAGTTAGATGTGGGCTGTGTAGCCCTTTTCTCTGATGTTAGCAATAAATCTAAAGAGTATCCTGCAGTACTGCCAGGGGTAATCAATCAATCCCAGTGAGCCTTACCCTAAAAAATATATGATTACCTCTAAGAAAGTCATTATCATTGAGTTAAAGCCTACTAAAATTCAATTAGGAACAGAGCCTAAACATATTTCAGCAAGTAGAATATATATTAGGCACTCACTGTAAGTCACAAAGGTTAATACAACTGGCCGTGGCTGAAAGGAGAGAAGCATACTAAGCAACCGTCGCTCACAGCAAACAGTATTTACACTACAAGATCATTTAAGAGGAAATCCACCAATAGTAGTGTTTGAAACAGACTTCTGAAATGTAGTATTTTTGAATGATATGATGATAAATACTATATTGTTTATACCCAAGTAACTTTCCCTTTAATTTCTCTATTTGTATTTGGCCATTGAAAAATCAGTGAGTGGGACTGCTTTAAGGTAGTACTGGATTTTCTGAATATTTTCGTCAATGTAGCGATGCATTTTTTGGGGGCATTTCTTTAGTGGTTCAGCCACAAAAACCCCCAGACATTTCCATCCTATACTTTAACATGTTATAAATGAGATTCTGAACAGATTTTACCGGTTTGCCATCTTGTTTCCTCCATGGTGTGAAGAGTCTGGTGGTCTGGTCTGAGCCCACGCTGAGGATGAACTCACCCTCAGGATCCCAGCTGAGGTCCTGGACTGCACTGAAGTGACCTGATATAACAACCCCAGGTCTCCACTCTCCCTGGACAGACAGCATTGTAACAGTAAGTTTACAGTTTTCAACCATCTAGACCCTCCCTCGATGACCACAACCACGAGCCACATGAGCGTTAAGCGTATTATTGGCAGCAGTATGAGAGTGGCTGATTCTAACTTCGGTGTTGCTGTATGAGAAGTCAATCTGAATTAGTTATCAACACCTTCAGGTTCGCGTTGAGCTTTAATTCACCTGCCAAGCAGGCATAATTGCAGTGCACTTATCTCTGAACTTACACTGAGGCTTCAGACCTCCACTCTTTCTCAGGGACACCCAACAAAGACAAATGCTTAGCCAGTCAAATTGAGTGGCAGACAGGAGACTCAGTGTGACTAATTACACTAATCACTGTCTCTCACACACTGTGTATGTATGTAGCAATACACTAACACGGAATCTTATTTCTAACACGCTTGTTATTTGTTTTGCCAAAACTATTCCAGCATGTGGATCGTAACTGAATAAACTACAAAAATACTTGATTTGAAAGTTTATGTGCAGCGTAGGCCGTGACTCTCACCTCTTTGTCTTGGTCCTTGCACCACAGATGTAGCGCTCCATGAAAAGCATGAGCCACTATCATGGAGCCATCCGGACTCATCTGGCAGCCGTAGAAACCCAGAGTGTTGCCACCAACTTCCCCTACACGCACCTGGTGTATAAAAAAACAACAACAACAAAAAAAAACCCATTAAAAACACGCTGTGAGGGTGATCATTACTGATCAGAACGATCAGCTCATCTGCCTTTTCTACACATTCGTATCTGACATCAGGTGGGTGAAGTGCACCTGGTTTCTGGGTCAGAGTCACTGACATTTTGCAGAGAAAGATGAAAGTAAACCTGAAACGACATAAATGTGCATCAACAGCCACATATGGAGAAAAAGCAGCTGAGTAAAGTAGGTTTTTTTTTAATGCAGCTATTTCTGAGATCTATGAATTTAGCATCTGCTCTGTCAAACACCTGGGTTTTCTGTGAAGGCTACAAGCTCAGATTTATAGAAAAGAAGAGGGAAGGGGGAAAAAAATTAGGGTTGTCAAATCTGTTATCAGTCTCCGGCCAACTATCTACCAGCCTTCATAATGGTGGATAGAAGTAGAAAAAAAACCCCAAGCAAATTAAGCTGACAAGTCAAATGAGAAATTATGCAAAATGGGGCTTTAATTAGAGTTGAATAAACTATGTTGTGTTTTTTTCAAAATACATTTGTCTAATACAAAATGAAAGCAATTGCAGCGCAGCATATCACATTAAACAAATAATCATGAAAAATGGCAAAGCTTGAGAACACAAGGATTTACATAAATTGGATTTGGGTGAGAGCCTGCGACCCCTGAGTCACGTACATAGGGCAGATCTTATTTATACACAGTGTAAACCCTCCATAGGGTCTGAGCTTTCACCGAAAAACCAATCCAATTTAAAACCGCACACGAGCACAGCTCAGAACAATGTTTGATTTTTTTTTTTTTTTTTTTTTTTTTTGTAATTGCTCCTTCAGGATTCTCACCACCTGTCCAATCTTGGGAACCCTGCTTTTGTGGGTCAAGACAATTCTGTATTGAGTTTTGTGGATTCAAATCACTACCTGGGGCAGAAAGCCCATTTTGATTTAAGTGCAGTCACCAATTACGCTGACAAATGAAAATGCACTTGTTTAAACCCCGTCTGAGGTCAACTCACATTTAGTTTCTTTAAAGTTTTGTTTTACAGGGTGGAGAACACAAAAAGAAAAGAACACTAAAGTACACGAAAAGTAAACAGAAATGTAGGAGGATTCCAACTGAAAACGAACAATGTTCAACCATAATGAGAAATAAAAAGCTTCTCATTAGTTCTAAAAATGTAAAAAATGAATTACTGTATTCATTCATCCTTTCATTGAAAATAATATCCATAGAGAACAGAAATTACACATTTAAACACAGGAAACGAGACATAATAAGTATCACATCCTAGTACTTGCATAGCCAATAGGATTCAATGCAGGATTATGGGACTGGATGGAAATAACTTGAAACAATGTGGAAATTAATCAAAATATAAAAAAAATAAAAATCTGAATAAACAGGAATTGTTGTTCAGGCTACAGAGAGCTTTTCGAAGAATGAGAATGAACTGTTAACGGTTTGACCAGCAACTCGCATATAAAAGGGAAAATGAGCTTCATCCTTGAAATATAAATAACAGTATAAGAAAGTTCTATACCCCAGCATGAAGAGACATTTACAGTCATAGCTATCAGTTAAAGTTGTGTCAGAAATTAGCATTATCTAATCGCTCTTGTGAGATTATACACCAGTAAAAGAAAAACTATTTACTGCAGGATTTTGAGAATATTTTGTGGACCAGGCCAATATCTCACTGCCATGAGGAGCTCAAACAATTAAAAGCTTTATCGGGCCCCGAGGCCTTGGAGGTAAACTGGGCCCGGAGGGGAGATCTATTCAAGTCGATAGCAGCAGAACCAGCCCCAGAGAGAGCTACACTGCTCCCTCAGCACCACTGCGGCCTGTATCCAGATACAGCTATATTATATCTCTTCCATCTTTAATTAGCTTCTGCCTTAAATGATATGGAAATTGGCTGTGAGGAAATACGAGACGTGCTAAATTCATACTGGAATTATTACAATCTGAAAAGATGTACAGCTCAGCCCGTTATCTTTTCTTGAAGCACAAAGTGAAGGTGTGTTTAGCTGCAGCAGTGGCCTGAGGCGCACTTCAGGAGAAACGCACAAGAACCTGAGGGCATCCATTACACGGTAAACAACAAGTTGAAAGGCTACACATAAACACACCAGCAGAGGCACACGCATAACTTTGCTATGTCGATCTACTGTATGTGGCATTAAAGTGGTGTCCTCAATCATACGGCCCTCTTAAGGAGCTTGTGTTGGTCATCACTGACCTTCAAAATAATGTCTGTCTGCAGGCTGAAACACAGCGGAACTAATGACAGCGATAAAGGCATGCCTTCACTTTGAATGGCAAGATCCTCCAGCCATCCACAGAGAGAGAGAGAGAGAGAGAGAGAGACAGAGACAGAGACAGAGACAGAGAGGAGAGACAGACAGTTAGGTAGAAACATAGATGGTGAGATTGAGAGAGAATGAGATGCAACATTAAGCAGATTGATTTTAAAATTCTGCACACAAGAGCCGGCCGTACATCATGCAAAAACTCACAGAGGCAAAAAGCCCTCATCTGTCTTGTTTACGAGAGGAGGAACAATATGTATGCACGGCATGCCTTATCACTGGCCAGCGCGGGTATGGGGGAGGAACAGAACAAGGACAGCAGGGAAAGGAAGGCATATATCATTCTCGGAGGGAGAGAAAAAGGGTGACGAGCGTTGGAAAAAGCCTAGCCGGGCCGGGAAAACCCATACAGTATGGAGAAGAGGTTTTCAAATCAACTTTTCTGGCTGAAATACTGACTGATACGATGAGTGACTGACTGAGTGACTGCCACTAAGAACCATTTTCATTATCTTTTAATCTGTTGGTTACATTTTTCTTGATTAATCGTCAATCATGGAGACACTGGACATGCTTGAAAAAGTTTGGGTGCCATTTTCTGCTTTTGTAAAGTTTACAGACTTCAGAGAAGATCCAGAGGAGGAATGAGTGCTCCTGCTCCATGTAAATTAAT
This sequence comes from Toxotes lorentzi, assembly GCA_037833715.1. NCBI lineage: Eukaryota > Metazoa > Chordata > Actinopteri > Toxotidae > Toxotes > Toxotes lorentzi. The sequence continues at coordinate 11,558,546 of JBBMJY010000005.1, forward strand.
GATTTTTTTGTTGTTGTTTTTTTTGTGTGAGTTTTAGAATCATTAATAATGAGAGGATAATTACTTAAATATTTTTGAATCATTTTATTTTCAATGTAGAAATATTTTATTAGGGAACTTTTTTAGGTCTTGCTGTTCTATGCCATTTATTTTTAAATGCCTTTATTTGTTTTTTTTGTTTGCTCTTTTTTTGCTTTAAATTGTGTGAATAACAAAAATAGCATAAAAAAGTCCCAAAACCAAAAGTTGACTAACACTCTTTTCAAAATTATATGAAATCAAATATTCAACCAATCTATACGAACCAATTTATACAGACAGTCATCGACATATTTACACAAACTATCCAAAAACCCCTTATTCAAAAACTCATTTTGGTTTTAGTGCATTTCCTCAATCTGTCGTGCGGCCAAGTGAAACTCGAAGGGAGTACATAAGCCAAGGTTTGAAAATAGGTTATCTCTCAAACACACAAACACGCGCACAAACTGACAATCCCTCCAGGCATTGCGGTGGCCCGCTGTGGTCAGTCTGAGATGTTAATTACCAGAATGTCTCGTTAGTAAGATGTACTTTACGCAGTGGTGGGCTCCGGCCACCCCACTGCTAACCCCACTCTCCATTAAATCTCACCAATTACTCTAATCAGTGTGAAGAAGTGGAGCACTTCTTTGTAAAAAATCGGCTAATTAAGACACACATGGCTGGTCATTTAGCGCTGCGGAATCTGCTCTGCCAAAAACTTCAACGCCCCATAGAAAAGGCTTTGTGAAGCCTATTCAGGTTACAGAAAACACTCAAAAAGGACCAAAGGCCTTTAATTCTGTCTAACTTGTAAAGATAGGGACTAAATGTAAATACAGTTTTATTCACGGACATTTCATTGTTGCACGTGTGTGCGATAGAGCTTCACAGGTTTAGCTTCCATTGAGGGCAGGAAACCTGTCAGTTCAAAGGGCTTGGCTCTCATTTGAAAAGAAAAGGAAAAACAGGTCAAAAGAAACAGATGTAAAGTGAAAGAGAAATGGAGAGGAGACTCGTATGCGATGCACTTTTACGCTCAACAAAAAGGTCATTCCAGGTATGAGGGTTTATTTTAGTTATTTATTCATTTTTGGCATAGAGAGAAAAATCCTGAGCTGAGGAGGGAGACGGGCCACACCACACTTGATTTCAAACACCTACCGCTGCTTCTCTTTTCTTTTTCTCGACTTACCGCCTTTGTCTAATCATACTAGGGAGGTATGCGTGACATCAGCACTGGCTTCAGGCCCTAATCATCGTCCCTTTGTCAGAGAGGAGAGTCAGGACTTTCATGGTTGCTCCTTTCTGTGGGCTTTGTTGCTCGCCACCGTGGATGTGAATGATGAGATCAAAGGTGCAAAAATGTAACTGATCAAGTGTGGAATCTTTCTCATCACCTCAGAGCATGATCACACTCAAGGTGCCTGCCATGGCGACGTGAACCATTTCTGTGCAATGAGATGTGTGGTATATGTATGTGTGCGTGTGCATTTGTGGGACATATTCTAGGATGTCTGCATGTGTGAGCGTGTCCTTGTTGCTAGTTTGTCTCTTATATTTTTGCCCATATTAGGTACATGGAAAGGTAATCAGAGGTACTCCTGAACCACCTGAGAATTTGCCAGTTGTATCTAAATAAAAAAAAAAAAAAAAAAAAGGAAAGCTGCGGGGCAGATGGGCAGAGAACTGCTTTTTCTTTGCCATCCACACTTGTGTTAATTTTAGCCCCCATTCTGGCACAACAGCAGCTGTTCGGAGCTCAGAGAGACGAGGTGGCGGGGAGAAAAAGGAAGGGAGGAGAGAGATAATGCGAGAGAGGGAGTCCAGACAGGAGAAGGGAAAGGGAGGCAAGCGGAGGAGAAAAAGAGGAGGAGGACAAAAACGACAGAAGGCGAGTGTGGGGAGTGAAAGGGAATGACAGATCACGTAGGGCAAAAAATAATAAGGAGAAAGGCAGTGCAGAGGCTATGGCACGTCTTCCACCGGCCTCTCCATCCTCTGTCGGATGTGTTGGGGAACGGGCCCGTAAAAGAGGGGGTTCGGCGTGAGTGAGTGATTGAAGGGAAGATGGGGGAGGACAACCTCGGCTTGTCTAAACTCACAGTGGTGCGCTGGGCTGGGCGCCTCTTCATCACTGTCTATCACTTCTATTCCTGACACCTCAATGTCAGGGAGAGTGGAAGCCAACGCAGGGGCACTGACAGCAGGAGAGAGGATACTGGGGGAGAGCTTTGAGCTCCAGATCATGTCAAGAGCTACTGAAAGAGAAGCTGGAAGAAATAGAGTGGGAAATTGTTGTGTGGGTCTCCAGAGAGTGACTGATACTATGTGTGTGGGGTCTGTGCATCTGCATACGCTCTGACCTGCTCCACCCAGACGCCAGATCCCTCCTCAGGAGCCCAGAGGATCATGGTTTTGTCCATGGAAGCAGAGAGCAGACTGAGAGGCTGCTGCAATTCGCCACCTTCAGGGGGGAGACAGTGAGACACTGGGATCTATACAGGCATCACATAAACAGTCAACAGTGATCAACAGAAAACAGTCGATTATTGGGCCAGTGGTTTTCAAGATTTGTGAATTCTACTCACACCTCCTGTCACAGGTCACATGTGTCTGAGTTATGAGCTGCTTCCTTTATCACAATTTTTCATCTGAACAGTGTGTCTGAGATTAGGGTCACAAGAATTAACATCATTTGCGAGGCAGAAATGTGTTTTTCACTTATCTTCTTAATCATCTCACAACTCCTCACATGCACCTCTGGAACAGTTGTTTTGGGTCCTCTATGATTTATTGTTAAGGCTGCACAGTAACCGCAGTATGATTTTGTCTCCAAAATGTATGTACTGAATATTTATACTGACAACTTGTATGTACGACGGCTGCTCTGGTGCAACAAATCAAGTGCTTCTTATAGGTGTTTTTACAGATAAGAAGACTGACCAATCACAGGTAAGGGTTCTGTAGTAAACAGCTCACCTAACACATTTTCCCTACAAAGACAAACTGCAAATAAAACTCCATTTTTTATTTAGGGGTTCATGAAGAGATTTGCATGCTGTCGTGTTATATTACAATTGTTATAATTGTCTATGCTTAATGGTGATGAAAATATTGTTTGTAAGAGATGGAAAAATAATCAAGACTACAAGATGTGATCACAATATTGTAGAAAATCATTGCGACGGCCTCTGCACTCATGGCTGTGTTGTGAGCTTTACTTATCTGAAGCACCTAAACACAAAGCCGTGTGCATAAAAGCTGGGATGGGTGTGAAGTGATCTTGATGCAAGACGCTTTTAAGGCAAACCAGAGTTTAAAGAGAAGATTTAGCACATCTAGAAACCCTTCCCTTGAGAACTAATTAAGCCAACACATTTTCAAACAGTTTTTTTCTTTTTTTTTTCCTAAGAAATTGTCACCGTCTCTTGCTGTCTTTTGTAAGCAATAGCATTGTAAGACACAGAGAGAGAGAGAAACAATATCTCAATTCATTTACTTTCACAGGCTGTAGGAGCAGAATAAGTGATTGAAATGTTTAAAGGGAATTGTGTCTGATTCTAAAATAAAAGGTATTCTAGCACAGACCTCTTGGCAGTTTTATAAAAACGCTGTGAAATGTCCTAAAAATGGAATTCATTAGTGACCAATCCCTTCCCTGTTTTTTGTTTTCTTTTTAAATCAAGGTACCTTTGTAGAAAGGAGGGTGCCAGTGGATTCCATAGACCCAGTTCTCATGACCTGCCAGGACCGTCTCAAGAGAAACAGCAAACACTGAGGACACGTCTGTAGCAGGAAGACAGAGAGGCCAGGTGAATACTGTTATCAACAAATCAGTTTTACAAGAAAGGAAGCTCATGAACTGACTAGGTATAGATTTTCTCCTCCTTTTTTTGTGGCCAACTACATGTAATTCTAAATGGTCTGTGAAAAGCCAATTAACTATGTTACACTGATAAAAGTAAACACAAATACACGCTTGATTCTTTATGAAGGTCGGTAACCACCATGTGCCATTAAACCATCAAAAAGCATCTCTCTTCATTTGGTTAATTAGCACCCTTTTATAATCAAGCCAGCGTGGCCTGCTCACCTCTCTCCTTCACTTCAAAAACGTCCTCTTTCATTTTGATGATGGTGTGATCGTCCTCTGTGCGGGTGTCTGTCCCAGACTTGGCACACAGCCTCCACACTCTGATGAGACAGTCCTGTGAACAGCTGGCTAATAACAGCTCCCCACCTGAACGAGTCAGAGAGAGAACCTGAAAAACTTTCCACCCGAAAGACATTTTCTGTCAACTCTTAAACTACCGTATCACCGAATTTATCAAAACTGACTTAGTGTTATTTGCTGTCCTGTGGTGCTTCCACAAAACGTTTGTCATCATGTAATATGTGCTTTTATTTTTGTGGTGTAAAGAGAAATGCTGATATTCCTGCAGGAGACATAAGAAGTTTTGTGCTTTTTGGGGGCAGTGCAACAAACAAATATATCATATAACATTTGCTGGTTCAAGCTTCGGGTCTGAGGCTTTTCTTGTCATACATCACTGGGGCTTTGGACTGTTGTTCAGACAAAAAAGAATTTGAAGATGTCACCTTACAACTTTTCCTAATTTTTTATAGACAAAATGAATTGATTAGTAGAGAAAATAATCAGTAGATTAATTGTTAATGAAAATAATTGCAAGTTGTAGCCCCAGAAGAGATTATGTGCATTTCTGACTTCTGAGTAGCACAATCAATTTCTGGTGTGTAATAAGTATAACAGCCTCAGGTAGCATGTTTGCAGACTTTTAATTTCTGTTTTCATCAGTTTATCTGTTAGAACTCTAATCAAGGCATAAGAGGAGACTGCTCCTGACTGTGGTGTAGCCAGTAAGACAGCAGGAGAGCAGGCCTAAAATACATAGACAGGTGGTAAACAAAGCACACGCCACTACCCCTGAGTGCCCTTGTCTCTCACATTATGTGTTTCAGGTTTAGTCCAATGGCCAGTGGCCCAGTTTTGCCTCTGCCAAGATAAACAGACATAATAAAAAGTCTTTTGTTGCCACCACCCAAGGCCTCCTGACTGTCGGGAGACGGGGGAGGAAGGCCATTATAGTTTGTCAATCATGGTGTAATGACACTGATGATAGTGACAATGTTGATTGTTTTTACCTCTTGCCTGAAACTCTGCCAAAACTAGTTGCACTGATGACTATCTTGACCCTGTCTGACTATTTTTTATACAACACTGATTTTGAAACTTGATGCCAGAAAGAATTACCCCGAGGCATGGACACTAACGTCTCATTTATACGAGACATTTTAAACATCCTGACATTGTGGCGCTTCTTCAAACATGAACACGCATTTTAAAAGGGGGATGGCTAAACTTGGCAAGCAAGTCTTTTTCCCATAAACCCCTTGGTTTATGAGAGATGGCCATCTGACTTTAATGTAGCCTTGATTTTAATCTACAGCTTAGGTTGACAGAATGATAAACATGATTTTGAAAACAGAATAAAGATAGAAACACAGAAACAAAAAAACAGCATCATGCTCTGAATCCTAATATTCCACAGCTATGATAAACTGTACCTCTAGTGCTGCAATTTGCCATCTGCCGAGTCATAAAAGAACAGAAAGATTTATTTAACTGCTATCACTGAGAGGGGGTTTTGTCATTCCATTGGAAATATTTCATATAAACAAACTTCTCTCTGTCTTTTTTCTGGCTGGTAGCTTGGAGTAGGTCATAGACTGTGAGTGGGAAGGAGACGCTGGTGGAGAGGCCTGGTAAAGGAGATGAAATAGCTTTTACACAGTCAGAACAGTGCAGTAATGAAGTGCCCTTGAAGAGGGTTACACAATTAGTAGAGCCTGGATTGGATCCATGCATTGCTATGTGCTAACAGAGTGCTGTGAACAGCACACTGGTTGGTGAAGCTGCACTGAAAATAACTGGTGTAAAAGGCTAAACACACAAGGAATAATCTAGATTTAAAAAAAAAAAAAAAGTTTTATTGATCTAAAAAGAGAATTTTGTCTTTTTGCTCACTTGCTTTTTGCTGTAAGAAGATCAAAGTGTGATCCTCAGACTTTCTCATCAAACTGGTTGAAGGCTGTGACTGAAAGACTCCTCCTACCAAACAGCGTTCAGCCAATCACATGTCATTTGACTCTTTCAAAACCCAATAACTGCATTATTCAGCTTAGTATGCTCACTTTAGATAAACTAAAGATAATGGAAAACCACAAACACAAGCTATAACAGTTGTATAACAGCGAATCACAACAGTAAATCTAGGAATCTGATTTTTTCTTACTATCAAAATGTTTTGTTCCACTTTGCTTTATAAGCTCTGCCAATATTCAACCCTGGCAATTTAGTTGTTACTACTGTCACCACCTGATCTGATCTGATCTCTGCTCTGATCAGACTGTGCTTCAGAAGATGCTGATGATGTGTGAGAGATAATTCAAACAAGCTTCTGTTCCTGAAACAATAACACTACCATTACTTCAGACATTTAAACTCACCTATAGATGCCCATGTCACTCCACGAACCCAGTCTTCGTGTCCTTGTAGTGACAGAGCTTTCTGGAGCTGTTGTAGAGCAATTTAATAAAGGGCAAATGTTGCCTTCAAACTTTAGAAATTCACATGAAAGAGTTGGCACAGAATACATGAATGAGTCTGAGTCTGATGTGAGTTTACCTGTCCATTAAACTGCACGTACAGATGCACCCGAGAGTCATCACCCCCGCAGGCCAATATGGGGACTGTGAGAAACAAGGTTTAGGTTTTCACAGTCATGCAAGTACAAACACATGGCAGGCTGCATACATTAACATCTACTGTACATCTGGGTTTTATAAAAAAGGAGCAAGGTGGAAAGGAAGGTTGAAGCACAGCATCAAACAGACGAAAGGCATGTAAAATAGAAAGACAAAATGACACAAGACACTTCAAACGCAGAGTGCATTTTGAATATGACATTCGGTTACAGGCACTAAAGCAGGGGTGCAAATTGAAATGGAAGACATGAGAGGAAAAATGTGTGTGTGTGTGTGTGTGTGTGTGTGTGTGTGTGTGTGTGTGTGTGTGTGTATATGTGAGAGAGTGTGTGCGCGGTGGACAACGTTAAGGATGTCTGTGTAGGAGAGCTTAGGCTTACCTCTGCTGCCTGGCAACAGTGCCAGAGAGACATCCATCATGAAACTGCTGCCAAATGATATGATATGGAGGCACTCGGCTGAGGAACACACATGTACATGGAATTTAACTTTCTGATAAATTATATTACACCACTGAAAATAATATATATTAAGCTAAAAAGTGCTGCTTTTAGTCTTTGTGCAAACACTTTCAAACATTTCTATAGACTGTTCCTATGTGAAATATTGGCAGGAAGCTTTTTTTTGTCCTCTGCCTCTTCTTATAGGTAGAGGACGTGTAGGTAGTAAAACTACAAATGTAGGTAGTAAAACTACAAATATAATGTAATAGATTTGATGCAAACAGCTCTGCAGCACTGCAGACATGAGGCAAGTGATCATGTTGTTTGTAAACACTGTCAGCCACTAGAGGGCAGATAGTCACATTATAAGTGAATATGAAGAATGAATTGATTATTTACTTATCAAGAAATATTATGACTCTTCTCCTTTCTGGATAAATTGGGTGTCTCACATCCCAAAAATGACAAAATCCCATTTATACAAAAACAAACAAACAAAAAAAAACAAGTCACTGAGTCACATGAGCTATTTACTCATGTGACAATCCAACATTTCTGCTTTAAAACATAATTCTTTTGTACAACTTCCAGCATTAATGTGGCGGCAAAGTACTGTACTACAACAACTCCTCAGATTTTTGGTTTATTCTCGTACCTTCTTTGTTTTCATTGCAGAGCCACAGTCTGATTGTAGAGTCAGATGCTGAGGAAGCCACCAGGATCTTTGAGCCCTCCACGTTGATGGCATCCACAGCACAAACTGGACCAGTGTGGCCCTTAAACTCCACTGACTGGGTAAACTGGAAACAACAAAGCACATTTTAGAGCATACATCTCTAAAGAGAAGCAGGAAAGTTTTAAAAACAACTTTGTGCAGAAGGTGGCTTACCTTCTCATTTTGAACCTCCCAGAGGATGAGCCGATTGTCTGAACCCCCTGAGACAAGATGACTCTCCAGAGCTGTGACAACAAAAACAACACAGTTAGGTAAAGATACACTACACAAATGGCATATGTACTGTTATGCTCTTTTGGCCTGGGTCTGTTTTTTATGCCTTGGGCTATGCCAATTCATTACAGTTAAAGTAAATCTTAAGGTTAATGCACACAATGATATTATCAGACAACAGTGTGTTTAAAACTTCATTTGAGGGAGGCTCTCTGAGTTCCAGTGGGAAGGTTTGGTGACTGACTGGCCTGCACAGAGCCCTGACCTTAACCCCATCCAAAAACACTCTGCGATGAACTAGAACACCTGTGACTGTGAACCAGGATTATTTCTCAGTGCCCGATCAGATCCCTGCAGCCAGGTGAAAGGTCCCAACACCTCCTCCCAGAGAAGCAGTGGCTTTTATAGCAGCATAATAACACGTTATCACTGTTATTACACCCATGGTTTGTAACATATATATATACCGCTAAAGGGACTTAACACAAACTTAACGGTAAGTATTTTAATCCATATTAGTAACTGATCCATAGACTGGATTAAATTACAGCAACTCTTGGTATAAGATCTCACGTCTGCTCACACACACGCCTCTGCACACTTGTTCCAGCGACAGATCAAATGGTCGTGACTGACATGAGCAGATGAGAGCCAGATGTTTGACAGGTCCACATCAGAGCCCTCCCTCTCCTCACTCACCACAGTCCTCTCTGTGAACCCACTGGACCGCATTCACTCTGCCCGTGTGTCCATTCAGCACAGCAACGACCCTCCTCTCCTAAAGCAGCAGCAAATTACGTGTTAGTTAAGTTAACGGATAAAACGTGCGTTTATTTACAATTACAGGACACTCGGTGATCGTTAGCTGTGACAACTAACAGCTGTAGCGCACTTCACTGGAGGAATTACACAGACTTTACTACCTGTGGGTGGTACAGAGCCACTGAGTCACATGTCCCGAAAGCAATGGTTCCTCCGCGACTCCAAGAAACAACATTTGGCGTCCTGTTGGCACAACAAGCGACATGGCATGTTTCAATTACAGGCGCCGCCATCTTGGAAACTGAAGATGTGGTGTTACCTTAGAAATGGCTGTAGTTAAAACCATTCCGGTCTAACAAAGGTTCCGCATCCAGCGGGCTACAGTTTAACCAACTTTGATGATTATAAAGTTTGTTTGTTTTGTTTTTTTGTTTTTTAAAACGTGTTCACACACATGATATCTTACACAACAATCTTTCTTAATTTTAATATGTTTTAAAGCAGATCTCAAAGCATTTAACTCACTGAAGTGCATTGCTGAGCACTGTCCACTAGATGGCGTACGATAATCACAAATTCAGATAGGCCACTCAGTTTAAAAAATGGTCAAACGGCTGTATTGATCGCCCATTTCTCGCTTATTAATATTTTATTAATCCTATAGTTTAACCTATTTAAGAACATAATTTGACAACACTGCAGAATGGATCCAACTGTAAAATGCTCAGTTAACCGAACCAGACTGTAGTGATAAACATTATTATTATATTATGATTAAATGTATTTGAATTCACTGATATAAAGTCAGAAGGGTAATAATGCAGTGATTATTTGTTAGTTTGTACATATTACTTTCAAAGGTCAGAAGGCTGCTTGGTGATTTCAACACTGGTCTCCTGGCTGAATGTTGGTGCACACCATCCACCCTGCTGCATCTGTCTAGTGTCAGTAAATGGTGGTGATGACAACCCATGCATTTACTGAACTGTACACAAATAGGAAATGGAAATATTGTCCTCAAGTGGATAACTAAGCTATGCTTCTTTGAAGGGTCTGGCAACATAATGCAAGCTCTTTCAGCACTGTGAAATGTTTTATGCTTTTACATCTGTTTGGCCTTGGTCTGATCAAGACAGAGAAAAAAAACAGATAAAATGTACTGCAGTAATTATAAACCATATTCCTGATGAGATTTTACATTATTTTGAAATTGCTGCAGCAAGAATAAAGATGCCACAGTACACACACACCCAAACACACACGGATATGTCGGACTGTATTATCCCCTTGCCAAGTCTTGACTGAGGGTGACTGGTCACAGCTGAGCTAGCTGCCAGCCAGACAGCCTTGCTTGTTAAAAAAAAAGCCCCTGGGCCTTTTGGATTTCAAAGGTTGAGGCGACACTTTTGTCACAAGGAGTTTTCAAGCACCTACTTGACATGATCAGGGGGAAAAATGTGATGGCATCTGTGAGCCCTAGAGACGATATGATAAATGACAATGTAACAAAGACAAACAGGGATAGAGCCAAAGAGGAAGTGAGAAGAGATAGAGAGGGGAAGAAGGGGTGCCTGAGTCTTTTTTGGCTTGTCTCTGACCGTGCTGACTTGTGATATATGTGCGTGACAAAGACAAAACAGACGCACTGTCACCAACACTTGGGCAGAAAATAGATTGTGTTCGCCTTGCTATTGTTGTCCCTCCTCACTCAGTCTCAGCGAGACAGGATTTAGGGAGACTTGGCAGGGTGAGACGACCTTTCTGTGGAAGTTACCCATGTATCTATGGCTCTCGTCTCAAGAGAGACAACTAGGCGATAGCTGGGACTCAGCCAAACAGCTGCGTCTGTAAAAAAAAACCCATCTCTATTATCTTTGTACCGCTTTGACTGTGCATTTATCATGCACTTGTGAAATCACTGTACCTGCTTACATAATGCATGGTTAATTTGATCAAATGTAAGAGGTCATTGCAGGAAAGAGAAGGTTTTAGGAAAGATCCTGTCCTATTTTCCTTGAACAAAAAAGAATAAGGATGGGCCTTTGTGTGAGATGTTTTGTGAACATGTCTTTGCACCAGGGTGATACAGGCCCTTGCTATTCACATTCTTTAACAGCACTAAATAAACAGGTTTCTTGATGAAGCAACATTGGGGGAATACACTGGCTTTGTGTATATAGTGAATATAAGATATATAACTTAGGATTTCTTAGGAAACTAAGAAACTGTACTGTACAGAGTGGTATGTCTTTATTTCTATTAAAGCACGGGGGTGGGGGGGGGTTTAGTTCAGGAAGTGTGTTATAATTTTATTACATTTTCATTTATCTTTTATTTAATATTATGACCCCAAGTGCAGTCCTGATCCCAAAATTGAGAAAGTCTGTCCTATGTAATGACTACAAGAGAAAATCCATCCCACTACCTTATTCATCTAGAATTTATTAAAGCAGAAAATTAAATGTGTTTTACAGAGCAGATAATATTCTTAAATGTTTTATTCATTCATTTCATTGTGCCATATGTTGCCGCCAAGTGCTCAATAACTCATAGTGCCTAAGGAGCTCTGAAGCCTCCTTGGACGAGTGGATAGTAATTTAGGGAACCACTATAATGAACTTCATACTTATGGAAATACTTAAGGGGTTGAGGGATGACAGAGAGATCTTCTGTTTTTCTTTTAATCCTTTAATATTCCTCAGGAGTTTACAGTGTCTGTCTCACTCAATGCCATTTTCTCACCCACCTGCACGGAAGCATGTTTTAACACTGTGGTTGAGACAGACTAAAACAGTTCATGTAATGACTCTACTATTACACTTTTAAGGTCTCAGATGAGAACACTACTTTGAAACAATTCTCTGTCTATATTTTCTGTGAGCTGTGTACAAAAAAAACTGGATTTATCTGAGCGAATACTTCGTGTTGCATTCAATAATGCAAGTTAATAGTTATAAAAATAATTAAACTACAAAATCTGATAAATAGCTAAAACTTTTGTAGATTATATTTCCTGACACTCACGTGTTAAATCTTGATTTTGTGGAATGGCACAAAATCTCCCACTGAGCAATATATTGCTTTGTAAGTGATTCATAACTTCATGCTTGGGAAATAAAGAAACTCACCCATTTTTCACATTTTCATGTAGTTTAGATTTTTCTCCCTCATTATAATGATAACACACTGACTTAACAAGTTGTTACACATTACATATTGTGTTCATTTCTCTGGTGTGCATGGACACATTTTCACAATAGGCAGTGACCATGCATTAAGTCTGCATGCTTACGTATGTAGAAACAAGTAGCTCATACATAAAGTGTCCATTTATGCATTTATTTTAAACTGCAGAGAGCATCTCTGACAAATGAGACAGCCTTCAGACAAAACAATGCTGGATGGAAAATGAATGATAATGAGTACATGCGAGGTGTCCGCGATTATGTAACAACAGAAATGGAGAGACAGAAAAGCCAAGATTACTGGGCTGGGTGTCTGCATGGCACTTCTTCTGCCTGGTTGTGTTTACGTGAAATTAAATTAGCCTTATCCCTGAGGGTGCCTACATGGCAGAGGGAGAGTGGCAAATGACAGACAGATAACCTGCTCCTTATTAGCACTGCTGCTTTAGTGTTTTTTCTTTTTTAATTTCAGCATATTAAAATTATTTCCCCCCAGTTTCTAATTCTGTTGTGCGCATTACTTGCACTGGAAGCGATGCAGTTTTTTCCTGACAAGAGTCCACATTGATGTACACACCAGTAAACCAGTCAGGATTAAACTCCTCTAACACTACAAGCATCCCCTGAAGCTTTAAACTGTAAAACTATTCAGGGTCGGTCAGTAAAAACAGTGTGCAGCCAACCAAACATTCAACCAGGGCACTTCACCTCAGTTTGACCTCCTCTCCTTCACAGAGGCCTCTCTGGTCACTGTATCACGCTATGAAGGTGAGTTCAGCTGCAGGTCTCTGTCAAGGCCACAGTAGAAGTACATGAAAGTATTCAGAGTAATATATCTTCTAAATAAGTTCATCTGACCACTAGGCTTGGGACTATAGTTGCCCTGGAGGCAAATGTGAATGTGTGAATTGTGGTGTGAGAATATGCAGAAAGCATGGAGTATAGTACAACTACAGAGTACAAAACATAATGTTGTGTAAAATATGTACAATTTAAGAACACTGCTAATGTACATAAAAAGCTAACTTTATTATTTAGGGTTAAACTGTTTTCTCAAACTTTCTCAAATGTTCTACCTTTTTAACATTCCACCACAATCCTTCTTTTGAATCCCAGATTTTCAATCTACTTATCCAACAGGGGAATATGACTGAGTGCACTCATTTTACATCTTCCAGAGTGCAAAATCCCTATCTCTTTGGGCTCAGCAGTTCCTGTCCCAGGAGCAGTACAGCCAGAAGGAGTGATCCAGAAAGGGAGAGTGAGAGGAGACGTCAGCACTTCTAAGCATGGAAAGAGACAGTAGCAGCTGTTAGCAAAACAATCACACCATGCATAAGCATCTTTTATTTAATGAGTAATACTCTTGGACTGTGCAGATGAGTATACACAAAAGGGACCTCTTGCTTGTATGGGTTTTCAGGCAAATTGTCAAAATGCAATGTGCCTAAAAGAGATTAGAGGCAGAAAAGCAAATATTGAATATTCCAGAACAAATGAGATACTGTTTAGAAAAACAAGTCTGTTTCACAGCTTGGAGTATGGCTCTGACAAACTCAGTGAGAATATGCACACTAGTGTGTTTGTTTGAGCCAGTGGATTGGAAGCAGTTTGTCTAGATGATAACTAAACCACTTCCACTGAAAAGTTACAGGATAGATCATATTTCTTATCTTAGTCTGCCTCTTGCATTATCTACTGTGACCAGAATCATTTAAGCCAATACAGGTTGATACAGCACAATGCAAGTAGCCCGGATGGAGCTTGTTATCATTGTATCACTTGGAAAAGAGCCTCAGAGCAGAATAACAAAAAATGCACGGATATTATCTAGTTAGTAGTAGAGCCATTCATCAAAGTGGAACATAACCCTGTCCGCTCATAGCAGCCAAACTGCTTGCATGCCTTCATAATGATGCAGTGTAAGTGTGTGTGTATATACATGCCTGTGTGTGGTTGTGTATGTGTGTGGAGTGGAACCTATGTAAACAGGGAGGGTTAAACTAAAGCATAGCTTTGGGGTTTTAAATAAATACTGGCTGGGCCTGAGAGCGGCAGGCAGTCTCAGCACACATACAGATACACACACACACACATGCAGACACAGCCATTGTCTCCACTGCTGACACAGAGAGCTAGCCAGCCACCATAGTTGATGATAAAGCAGGGAGCAAAAGCCCTCAGTAATGGTACCACAATGGTTATAAGCCATATCTGCTCTCAGCCATCTGCTGTGTTTGTAACATGGAGTGTTACTCTCCGCTTGTCATCCAGTGGCCGCACTTGTAAAGTTAGAAATAGCTACTGGAGCCACTTGAGGATACAAAGAATTTGGCAATAGTTTGGTCAGGCTCAGATCCAGACAACAGTGAAGTACACAGAGCCATGTTATGGATTCAAGTCACTGGGTCACAGAAGAGGGACACTGTATTGTTAGGATCAAATTGTTGTTCCTAATTTCAGAGTGTGAGAGCGAGATTTAAAGAACCTCCAATGCAGACAATTTATACATATTAAGGGCAGCTAATACAGACAATACTTAACAACTGTATAAGTAGTGGAGTTTATGCTGAGCAGAGGAAGCTGGAGCTTCTCATCCCCACAAAAAAAAAAAAAAATCATCTAGAAATAACATCCATGTGAGTCATCTTGGCCTCCAAGTCTGTCAGTTTCTTTAAAATGAAACATCATCCTACCATCCCTCTCAGGCACATTTATAATCTTAAGCAAAAATAAACCTGTTTGCAGAATCTTAATCATGCATCAGAAGACTTAGCTCAACACAGACTGATAGATCTATTGTATTGCTAATGTTTTGGTTGATCCCTTTTGGCATTTTCTTATCTTGAGATCCGTATTGCGCAAGTAGTTTTGGGAATTTGGGAGAGATGTGGGGGTGTGTTAACTGTTGGTAACAGGTAATTGGGAAAAGGGGGATTTATCCTCATGTGTATTTATGCATCAAATCCTTCCCTATAAACGAAAAACTGAAGAAATAGGTTTGGGAGGAAAAAAAGTCCATCCATCCACATCTCAAACGCACACCCCTAATAGAAAATATGGGTTTTATTGGTGGTTTCACGCTAAGCTTTTGTAACCATTTTCAGCACTAGCTGTCTATTCAAAATCTGTTTGTGGAGGATAATTTTCTGTTAGACTGTTCATAAAGACTTAAGCCAGATCTGTGTGTTCCAGTTTGTTTTAGATAACTCAACAACAGAAGCTGCTCTGTTATGTTTTTTGTCAGCCTTTGTTTGCAGTTTCACTGATTTCAGCCAAAACTGGAGCAGTATGAAATCATAAATGCACGCTTTGGAACCTGTCTAGTTAAGATATTTAAGGGGCCCTTCCTCAGTTTTTGACCCTGGGTAAACTACAGCACCTCAGATGGCAGGATCATGAGAATTAATGCTTTCTTCAGAAAAACAAGAGGTAAAGTTGGCAACTTTTTTTAGGATAAACACCGCATTCAAGTCAGTGCACCTGTCCCATGTGGCTCAGTGCAGCCGACTTTGATTGACATATCTGGTGTGTATTTGGAGAGGATGATAAGGGATTCTCAGACTCCAGGGGATAATATGGGATTCTTTGTCTCTGGGATCAAACCAGAACTGCACTGAGGAAAGCATTGCTCCTTTCTCTTGAGGGCACTGGATGCACAGTCCTCTGAAATCCGGATAGATGGATGGATGATGAATTTTTAAATCCGAAATTCCTATATAAAATCCTCTGAAATTTGCATGAATGGATGATAAATTTTTAAACTCTTGTACATCAGAACTTCTCTTTTTGCACGCTATAGATTCACGGATAGATACACTGCAGACCACTGATGTTATAATTCCAAGCGCTTACTTACATAATTGCTGTAGGTGAGTGAACAGGCAGAATAAAATCAGCAATCGTCCTGATTGTCACTGTATAAAAACAAATTTTAAAAAATGATGTACTGCACTTTGGAAAGCTCTGAGCTGCACATAAGCAGCCAGCAGTGAAACCTCAAGGTGTGTGTGCGTGCTGTGATGCGTGTGTGTGGTTGCCCACAGTGGTGTGCTGCAGTCCGCTCCCTGCCGTAGTTGAGTCAACTACATGGACATTAGCGGGCGCAGCGGCACAACCACCGAGCCGGAGTGGATTAAAGCAGCGTGCGTGTGTGCGAGTGTGTGAGTGTGGAGAGCCTCTCGGTAAACGGCTGTGTAACCAAAGTGAGAAACCCCGGGTGTGTAATAGCAAGTCCGTCACACCAGTTTGCAGCTGCGAAACAGCAAAGGGAAAAGGCTCTTGGTGAACTCAGTTAGTGGCCGTGTATTGTGTGTCAGGCAGGGAGAGCTCGGCGGGAATGGCTTCATCTCCGTGCGGCAACAGTAACTTTGATTCCGGTCTGGAAATCAAAACTCGCTCGGTGGAGCAGACGCTTATTCCTTTAGTATCGCAGGTGAGTACTCCGTTAACGTAAAACAAGACGTGTGTGCGCTATTTCCTGAACCTGTTGTACTTTTTAAAACGTACTTTGGCTTCACAACAGCAGCAGTGCTGGGACTCATGTGGCTAACTTTGATTCTCGTGTTTACCTGTTCGTATACGGAGACTGCGTGTTTCATTCTCGTGCTGTGTTTAAAAGCCTGTCGCACGCGTGGGGAATCTACTATGAGTTGCCTCGTCGTAACTACGGTCGTATGGTTGTTATCAATGATGGTAACGCGTTGCAGCCTACTTCCAGGTCGACTTGTTACAAAACTGCACCCAGCAAAGTCTCCGGGACATAGGTGTAAGTATCCACAGAGATACGCACGAGGCTGAAGACAGAGATTTTTGTTGTTGTTAGGCAGAAGTTGGTAGGCTACAGAATTACATAACAGGATACACTGTACTTTAAATGGGGAAACCAAAATGGGAACAATTTAACCAATGATCAGCCACCCAGAAAACCCCCAGTGAAATAATAGCGATCGTAATCCCTTATTTTGCTGAAAGTCCCAGCCATCTTTGAGAAAATACTGTTCAAGGGAGCATAAAAGTTTTCCCACAAGTTTTATGTGCTCTCTCCTTTTGCTCGTCCTGAACTGTGACCGTGACTCCCACTTTTCTAATTGGGCCACTTTGAGACACGTGTTTTGTTTTTCAATAAACAGAGGAAGATGAAAGACCCACTTAGCGCCGCTGCACTCTTTCAGCAACTCCTCTCCTGCACACTCTGAACAGTAGTCCCACCTTTTAAAAGTGTGGAGTTTAGGTCACAGACTTAACTTTCACTGTACAAAGTAAGCTACAAATTTATAAGGCTAGTTTGTGATTAAAAAAAAAAAAAGTTAATGTAATTTTATGCTGCTAATTTCCATTTTAGGAACAATTACAGATGAGTCATTCAAAGGCTGTTTTCCATGCTGGCTTCTTGAATGGTCGCATAGGGATGGGAGGTGGGTTGAGTCTCCTGAATAGGGGAATGACCACCAGTCTTATAAATGCTAATATTCTTTTGTTGTCCAGGAGGCTATGAGGGGCAGAGACCTGTGAATGTTCTGTTGTTTTCCCTGAGAGTGGAGGAGAGAGGCACGGTGGCTTAACAGAGTCTGGACAATACCATGATGGAAGGTCCCTGACACTGTCCTTCCCCACTGTGAACGTTGAAAGCCTGCTTCCTCCCTCTCATTGCACTGGCTCATTTAAAAGATATAAGGTCACACTGTACTGAATGGATATGGGTTTGTTATCAGAGGAGAACATCTGTTAGGGGCCGTGCTCTTCATCTCTGCTGTTCATATTAGATGCTTTTTTTTAAATGTATTTATTTTTTGGACCAAAAAAGAAAATGTAGTGCTTTGGTTGTACACTATGAGAACTCAAGGGTAAATCCAGGTAAGCTTTAACCTTTGATGCAAAAAGCAGTTACTGTAAGAATATTTAGTAGTGTAGAGTAAGCCCTGCTGTAATATTGAGCAAAAGCATAAAGTAAATCTGCTGCACTCTGCTTTATCTTGATAATGTTTACACTGCAGCAAACTTATGGTGCACTCCTGCCTTCTGAGAAAGACTGGCTGTTCTCCAGTCTATAGCACAGAAGAATGTGCTGTATACTGTAACGGGATTCAGCATATTATAGTCCACGGTTGAACAGTGGGCCTCAAGGACAATGTTTCCTAACTTTCTTTTTTTTTTTTTCTCAGTGTGAGGCATGTCCCCATAGCAACAGAGCTCTGCAATGCTGAAAGAAACAACATTTCCAAGGACCGTTACCTCCATATATAATGTTTTCTTGTTGTTGTGAGGTCATCAGGAGGAGGGTCAGCCAGTCAGGGCTGACCGGTACATTACTTTCACCTGCTGTGAGTGCTTTTCATCCAGTATGGTGACATGCAGGTAAATAACTGCATGATATGGAGAGCTTGTAGAGCTTAAACGATTAGTCGATTAATCAGTTAGTCAACTGACGTACACAGTAGCAATGCTAAATGCTTCAAAGTTTTTGGTTCCAGCTGCTCAAATGTGAATATTTGCGCTTTTTTTTTTTTTTTGAATTTTGAGTTTTTACCAGCCCCCTCTGTCACTTGGGGTGCTGCTTGTGTGACCTGGGACTGGGCTCTGTGGCCACTCAGAACCAAGTTTCAACCCTCACCTTCACATTAGCTTAAAGAAATTCACTCTCAGGGTAGGGCAGTTGTTGACCACTTGCCGTGCAATATGCTGGCAATGGATGACCAAATTATATGTTGCAATTAGACCAAAACAACATACTGATTTGGATGAGATGATAGCTTTTGTGCAACAGGAACTGTAACGCAACGGAGAGATGCAAGGATATCTCTGGTTACATCTATGAACACTTCAAATGGGATGTGGTATTCACTGTTTACCGGCAGCATCTGTGGTGTGATGAGATTGATCCAATCCAAACAAATTAGAGTGGTGTGGTTACTTGGTGAGTCTTTTTTTTTTTCTCTCCTAAATTTACTACTTTAATCTCAGAAATTCTGAGCTGTGGTGCTCTGATTACTGCCATAATGTGAGTAAGACGACTCAGTTAAGAGGTTTACGTATCAGCTCTGAGAATCAGTATTGACTTACATGGGTTTTAATTGAATTATCATTGTTATTCTCTAAATTCATGGACTGCGTAGGTTGTGTTGTGCGGCTTTTCTTCTAAAGGAGCTTTGTAAGTATGTGTGTGTTTGTGTGTGTGTGTTCATATGTTGAAGGGGTCTTTAGATAACTATCAAGGAGGAAATGAAAAAGCAGTGTCAGGGAGAAAAGTCAGTGTTTGATAAGGTATAATGTTGTTCACTATCCCCTTCTTTCATTATGTATCTCATCTCCTCTCCTCTCCACTCCTCTCCTCGCCTTGCTGTGACGTTGATATCCTCAGGCCTCTGTTATCAGCTTCACTCCCACCAGGGTGTAATTATAGGCCTGGGAGACTCCCGGCATTGCACTACACACACACACACACACATTAGATAGACACATGCACACAGTCCCACCCACCTCTTCTCTTTTCATGCTTATATGTTCACCTGTCATACTGATTCCTTGTGTACGCATTTATCTTTCTGACAGTAAGTCTGAACGTCAGGTTCATTCCCAAAGTTGCCGCTGCTCTGGGTTTTTGCAATTTAAATTTCCGTTTAAATGTGTCTGAGTCCTGTTTTCATAATGTGGCCACCTGGATGTTTTCTCGCTGCATCCACCATCACTTTGACCACTCACTTCACCCTTTTCAAAACAGAAGGGGCCTTTTCCTAATTGAGCAGAAGCACTTTCCTCAGCTTGGAATTCACTAATGTGCTTTACTTCACCTTTTCTCCTACTCCCATCTCCATACCAATGGACTTGCATTGTGACAGGCATGGTAAGGGTAATGAATTGCTCTGGTGGTGGTCAAAAATGTAATGGGCATCACACAGAGAAGGGAAACTAAGCAAACGTGTCTGCTGTTGTGTGTGTCCTACCTGTGATGTGGTCTGTAGCCAGCTGGAAGGCAATTAGCGATAATCTGGCTGCATTTTCCTTCAGTTTTCCTGGTGATGTGATTCCTGTTTTGAAGTGGTGATTAGTGGAATAACAGTTCTGTTTCCTGTGTTTTTATAATTGAGGTGTGTTCCTAGTAAAAACACAGCAGTCCTGTCTGGGTGCGGACATGGTGGTCCTCAGACTGCGGAGGTGTAAGGGTGTTGTTTTGAGGTAAAGATGTGTGGGAACGAATAAGGGCAAGGGAGTAATATCTGGGACTTTGATCAGATTGGTGAACATTTAAATACTTGTGACACACTGGCCTTGTGATTACATAGCTGTACTGGCTCTTTCATTTTTCTGCAAGGCCAAGCCAGGAGTTTCTTAAAAGATTTTCTGCGATAATTGGGGCCTGGAAAATCCGTTTTCTGTCCAAGTTTGTTAGCGTCGACATTGTCATGCTTCCAGGGGTTCTGTGGTGCTTGCAGTTTTGCCTTCTGATTTCTTAAAAGGGGCTACGGTTAAAAAAAAAAAAAAAAAGCCTGTTTCCCTGTTCTTTTTACTCAAAACTGGATTGAAATAGCATATTCATTACCCAAACAAAAGCTCAGTGGCAGTGCCCAATAAACATAGTCCTCACTTAACAGCCCTGTAAGCACAGCCATCCATCAAATTTTCATTCCTCTTTCTGGAAATATTGGAAACGGACCCTTATTGAGGTATGAGGCACTATTTCCCTCTTAATGTTCCTGGTCCTGTGTCGGGGTGACATGACAAACGTCCAGGTAGTGAAGTTGTTTTTTTATATCCAGACAGAGAGGCATTACTGTTGCCACGAGCCCTAACAGATCTGCTTCCTCCAGCCGTATGATGATAATGAAGACAAATGGGTCTCTGGCATGAAGGTGAAACCACATGAGGATTACAGTGCGCCACAAGCATGCATGTGTGTGCACGCACACTCACAGACCAAAATATATTTACCTCCTGGGATTGGGACAAAATAAGCCTTTATAGTGTGTATCAGTGTGTGTGCATGGGAGAAGGGTGGGGGTTTCCTCCATGGTTTGTGTGCCTTTGTATCGGCATACTTTAGTATGTGTGATTGTTTGCTTGTGGGCGACAGAAACGAAACGAATCTGTGCTGCCTGTGTTTAATGTGCAGCCAGCAACCAGCCTTTTTTTTTTTTTTTTCGCCACCGTGACTTGTCACCTAGTCAGCCTTCAACACTTTGAAGCCTCAACCAAAACAACACCGAGTCTGATAACACTGTCTCAGTGCAGGTCAGACTGGCACCACGAGGCCACCATTTTTCCTGCTGTGCCATCATCAAGGGAAGATTTTGAAAAAATGGCCAATGTGAACACAAACTCCATCTGGGTTGTGTATTTATCTTTTCCTTAAGTTTGAGACTGACAGAGTGTGTCTTTTAATGTTTTGTTTCATCAGATAGCCCCTGGTTCAAACATCAAATGCTGTATATGAATCACGGTGAGCCTGACTCACTTTATTGTTGAGGAAATGGAGGTTTGAGGCAAGTTCTTGCTCAGCGGTAAGTAGTATACACAGGCAGTCAGCAATGTTGTGTCATGAAATTGAAATGAGATGTAATTCCACTCAGCTCCACTTGTTTTCTTGTAAAGTGGTTGCATTAGTAAGTTAACTTCGTCAGTTTAGAGAATTCATATTCTCTCTTTTGATGATTGCACGCACTCCCCTAAACCGCCCACCCTCCTTTTATTCTCTATTGTTGTCTGTTTTATGGATCTCTGTAACACAGACACACACACCAATACATGACCACTGTTTCCCCCTTCTCCTCCCTCTTGCACTCTTCTCACTATTGCCATCAGGGGAGTCATTACAGATTGCTGTTCTCTGTAAGTGCCGATAAAAGGGTCTGTCTCACATGTCGATCCATTGACCTCTCCCTGGCTAATATACTTACAGATGAGAAAGGTGTGTATTTGTGTGCGTGTGTGTGCATGTGTGTGCGTGTGTCTGTGTGTGTGCGTGCCTGAAACCTCCAAATAACCCAGCCTAAAGGGATCAGTCACCTAGAGAGAACAGCAGAGTTAACTTAATGGTGAAAAAAGCTATCTCGCCCTCTCGCCATTTAAGTTATCTGACGGCTATAGCTAATAGCGATAACCGCTTTTAATTGTCTCAAGGAAAGCTTCTGCCTCCCACCAAGATGTATTGCTATAGCTTGGAGGTTGATAAAGTATCGATTAAACATCCTACCCATTATCAGTGAGCCTCAAAGTGGCATTACCTGTGCTCACATAGCTCAAAGCCAAGCATTCAGTGTCAACTGAAACTGGAAAGCAATTTCAGGGACCTGTTCTCTAGAGTGGAGTCCTTTAGTGTTTTGTTTTTTTTTCAATCAGGGAATAATTTGGTTTAATTTGGCCAGGTTTTGACATATCCAACACTGAGACTTCTCCTTGTTTTTCCACCATGTTCATCCTATATGTATCCTATGTGAAAGCCTCCCGTAACCCTGCAAAAGCTTTTAGAGGCTCGTGCTTGTGAAGTATCAAGTGGCTGTGTGGCCTATTAGCAACCTGTATTTACTGTATATTCTTAGTTTATGATGATGAGATAGAGATGAGACGTCTCATAAGTGTCGGCACACAGGAAGAGATCTCTATCAGCCAGAATGTGGTGTGGTGTGGTAATGTAGTGTGGTGTTTTGTGTTGTCCAGTCTGACTGGAAGCACCCTGTGGATTAAAACAGATGCACAAACAAACGCCCAGAAGCACAGACAAGGCCGTACTTTTTGACTTTAATTACTCTGTAGGCGCA
Organism: Toxotes lorentzi; assembly: GCA_037833715.1. Classification (NCBI taxonomy): domain Eukaryota; kingdom Metazoa; phylum Chordata; class Actinopteri; family Toxotidae; genus Toxotes; species Toxotes lorentzi. The sequence continues at coordinate 11,581,449 of JBBMJY010000005.1, forward strand.
CAGGGGCCATCTGCCAACTTAAGGGAAACAGAGCAACAGTTTCCCTGCCAGTCCTTCTGTAATTGGACATATATGTAATATTTCAGACAACACTTAAGATCAATGGATATATCTTAGATAATATATACAAGTTTTTATCTGGCACCCTCCTTAAAGCACTGAAAGCAGGTACAGAGATATAAAGATGAACAGAATCATGAGGTGTCACTGTTCATGCTGTCAGGACAGAGGACAGGACAGCCCACTTACTGTAATCTTGCAGGCACGTACTCTCCCTCTCTTGTCATGTATTGCCAGAGATATCACTCGACGTATGTATATTGTCTGCTGCCTGGACAACAGCAGGTAAACAGATCAGTATTTGGCAGGCAGCTGTTTGTGTCCCATTGCTTTTCTGTTGGTGGTTTTCTTGGCTCGGTGTTGTGATAACTCCAGTCTCGAGCACATGACATTGACTTGGACAGTTGTTCGCAATGTGATTTCTGGCCCTCGCTAGGGGAAGCTCCGCAAATCCTGGCAAAAGCAGGAAACCTTGCCAGTTGTAAGGCTGCCTGAAAAAGAGTCATAAAATGTTGCACAAGTCACACTGAATCTAAAAATATGTGTATCATGCCTGTGTTCTCATATATCACCGAGTTTGATTCTGGCAAGGAGTATAAATTTGACAAAATTGCAGCAAAACAGTTTTAGTACCTTGAAGTGCCTAAATTGCCTTTCACCTCACGCAGTATCTTTGCTTCCACTTCGGTTGGTGGATGCTGTTGCTGTGGATATGAGTGTTATATAAATTCTTGAAGCATAACTGTCTAATGATTTCTATCTTTTAAGGTCACACAAAGCAGAAATATCTGACATACTGTACATCCCAAAGCTCTCCACAAGAAGTCATGTTTGTTCTCTCCCTCTCCAGCAGCAACATTGCTGACTGTACCACTGAGGAATCCTTCAGTCTGGCTTGTATGTGTTAATTGCTTTCTTCGAGCGTCTTTGAACCTCTCCCCTCTCGATAATGAGTTCTTTTAAAGAGATGAGGTTTGACATGACAGAACAAAGGGAGTGTGAAGGACACAGGGAACCCAGAATACCAAACATTTTCTTATCTTTTCTATTTCAGAATAGTCTGAGATTTCAAAAATTTAAGTTTGCTATGTCACTCCAACCCTCTTCACGTTATATAGCTTACAGTATATGCCTGTTATGAGAATGTATTTTTTTTAATAGTATTTTTAAATTACAAAGCCTTTTGATTATCAGTTATCTGATAAAATTGTACTGCACATCATGTTAGTAAGAGTGTCACATTTGACCTGGCAGTGTCACAGTGTCAGTTTCGTTTTGAGGCCCTAAAACCCGTACTAGGCGTCCTTCACTTTATGCTGTGATTTCAAGATTTCGGTGTGAGGAAGTATCGGTATGTAAGATGGTATAGCACCTTTTTTTCTACCCCATTTCCTGATTTTGTTTTCCTGTCCACACCTCACTCTCATGCTCTTTTGTTCTCTTGTCTTCAGCCTTGTGCTCATTTTCTCCCCATCTCTCCCCACTTAGCCCCCTGTTTTCTCACTTTTAATCTCAACCTCTCCAGAGAGTCCAGTGTCCCTGTATTACCTCACTAATTATGCAGCCTACTGAAAACCTAGCCAGAGGCTACAGGTAGTGCATGGAGCTGGAGAGCCCAGCCTTACTGTTTCTCTTAGAATCTTAGCCTTTTTCATCTGTGTTGTAAACTGAGACATAAACCTGCAGACCCGTACCTATTCTGAAGAACAGTAATGGGAACAGCATGTAACCAGCTGAGCCAGATTTGGCTGTCCCTTTCTTTGACATAGAATACGTGAGAGTGATCAAGACGATGGTATTCTTTCTGTCTTTTGTCTGACCGTCATATATCTCCAGGGGAAATGTTTTTGGAAGCCAGCACAGTGTGGAAAGCACAATTGCAAACAGATAGGATCTTAAACATTGCAAAAAGACTTAGTGCCAAGAATAGGAAAATATAATTTTAACTTCATACTGATAAGATTACATAGACGAACTTGGTTTGTTAAAATTCAGTGCAGGAAGAAGCTGTATTTTGAAGTAGCCAGATTTACCGGCAATTGTAAAGTTCTCTTTTCAAATGACTGTTTCATTATGGGTATATGTAGCAGGTCAGTAACTGGGAAGAAAAGACGCAGCATTGCAAATCCTCTTAGGATTGTCCAAAAATCTAAATTAGTTCACCAGCTTTGCTTGTAGAGATTATTGGCATTGCATTTCATGTTTTAAATGCTGATGAAGACAGAAATATTCAGGCAGTTATTTTGGGTCATTTAAATTGGCCCAGAAAAGTCTATCAATCACAGATTCAGCCTATCGCTGATGTATTTGTCCTGTCGCCCAACCCCAGTGATGCTCGTCCCCTGATCGATATCCTCAAAGTACCCACTACCTAGTCCCTATCAGTATGGGCAGGGTGTTCTCATCTTGTCACTGCTTCTGGGTGACTGGAGCCAGTGGGTGACAGCTGGGGGCCAGTCAGCCGGGAAACACAACCCAATGCGTGTGTGTGTACTTAAACACACACACTCACAGTGCCAACCCCTATAAATAAGTTAAAGTCACTCACCTTCTATAAATAAAGTTCCGGTTGTTCTGGATGTTTGAGCATGTCTGTTAGCTGAAGGGCTGAAAGGAGCTTTTTGAGGTGCTGATGCGATGAAAACTTCACTTGTGTTTTGAATGTGAGAACTCACTGGTTAGAATAATAAACGTATTCATTATGGGTGGGGCTTTATTTTTGTGGTTACTTTGGGTTGCTTCTTATATATGTAGAGGCTCCAGGTACTGGTTCCAATAAATGGTTTTTGAGGTTTTAGTATAGAACTCCGAACACTTAAAGACATGGGTATGTGTCATGTAGTGAAAGCATGTTCCCTAATCCCCCCATGTATGTGTCAGAGAGAGTCAGTGTGTCACAACACAGGCCATTATGCTGTCTGAAGTCAGGGGGGGCTGCATTCCTTCTAGGGTTCGAGTTTCGAGCTCCTACAATGTGTATTGCTGCGAGTGCTGTCTGAAATTGTGACTATGTATTCTTTATAGAGGCATCACGGCCAGGGTCAAAGGTCAAAGTCTCGAGGGGCGAGACCTTTATGCACTCTATCCTGGCCGGTATGCATGAGTTAGTGCCTTTCGCCCCTAAGGGCTTGAAGATGGACTCACTTCGTTCGCTCACAACTTTGATCAACGAATCATCTTTCTCAGCCACTACCTCGTTGCGTTGAGGGTTTTGATGTTTTGTTTGACACACTTCATTGATATATTAATGCAGTCATTCACTTTTTAAATCCCCTTCTTCTCAAATGTCAAACCTTCAAGACCACATTCTCAGAAATTCCGTATTTTCAGCTGCTGGGCTGAGGATTTGTCTCGCTCTGGGGATAGTTTGCAGTCATGTTGACTTTCTTCCACACCTGATGTCTTATCTTCCCGTCTCCCTCCTTTCATCTGCACAGATTTTTCAGAGGCTTGTAAACTGGCAAGGCAGAAATCCTGGAGGTAGCTTGTGAGAATCGTTTCGGCGCTTTCATCAGACACTTATGTTTGTATTTGATTTGAACCTCAGTAGGCGACTCACAAACAAGGGCCATTTTCTTTGTCTCCTTGCTCCTTCATTCAACAAAAACAAGGCTTATTAGGTTAGAGACAGACCAGTGTTTTTGCGCTAGGTGTATTTGGTCAGGGTCTTCTTACCAGCCACTGCAGTCAATGTTTATTCTATTTTTTTTTTTTCCTGCAAAACATGCTATCGCTATGGGAGGCTGTGACAGGGTCTAGTTAAGCCACTTTCACACACTGTTCACCACACACTATTATTTGTCCATTACTTGTAATTACCCATCATGATGACTGATGGAACGTTTTTCGAGGCTGAGTTGGCAAGCAGTTAGGATTATCCTGTTGAGGACTTTATATAATTAGCCAGTCATTAAACACGGCTCAGCGTGAAGCAAACCTGAGGGGGGCAACTTGCAAATGGCTCAGTTGTTGTGTTCATACCTCCAGGTTGTTGAAGCAGGCTGATGTTGTCGTGCTACGTTGCATCCAAGAATGTGACTCAGCATCGTGTTTGTGTGGTCTGCAGTCAGCGAGACCAAACAGACTGAATGCTTTTTTTTTTTTTTTTTTCTTGGAGTTTAGAAATCTCTGACACTGGTATTTTACTCTCGGGATAATGCTTTGTGAGGCCCGTTTTTCAGACTAAGCTGATGATGAGGAGGAGGAGGAGAGGATGTAGGTTCAATTGTCTTGATTGCTTTGGATTGGATTTGTGATTTCTTTGGAATGAAGTTGGGTGATGATGGATCTGCAGATAGTCCTCCGACAGGTTTGCGTCGATTTACAGTTCCGCCTCTTTGGGTTTGACACAGGTGCTCATCAATCTTTACTGGCGACCCAGGACATCCTCACTGAGGTAATTGAGGAGCAGAATGAAAAATACAATAGGGTCTCATCAGGAACTGGAGTCTGCCCTTTTCAAGTGCTTTCATATCAAGTTTCAACAACACAAAGAATTTGTGGAAGGGGACAATCAAAGTTTGGAGTCAGTTAGCAAGAACAAAGTATGAACAGTGCCCTGGGCCACATTATGTTTTTTGCAGGGGTCCAGAGGTTTCAAAGAGAAAGATTTGTTACAGCCTATGTAAATTTTTCACTGTTTTTTTATGTTTCTTTTGAAGGTGCTTCATCTTACAAGGTGAGACTGATCTAAATTATTCAACTCATAGGAGAAAAAAAGCACGTCTGCCCTTATATGCAGAATGCCATGTTCCTCGTGATTGCCGGATGAACTTACTCATTAAATGCAATTTTTTTTTTAGTCTGTTTATACGCACCAACAACTGGCCATGTCAGCAAATGAAACCCTCCACTGAAATGTTTTTGTTTGTTTTCTTCGCCTCTTCTCTTCCTGGAATGGAACCACTTGCCTAATACAATTATATGAATATTCTATTATAGAGCTTCAAGTCTTATTCAATTAGTGAAATGAAATATGTCTTCAGTAACCAGGCAAAGGCTTTTTTTTCCCTTTTTATGAGGCATTCTGTTTGGAAGTTCCACACTTTCCCTTGCAGCCAAATCTGATGGAGAGATTGGAGACCTCATATTCAGATGTCATTTGTGATGTCTCAGTGTTTTTCTGCTGTGTTTCGCTTCTTTTAGGTTCCCTTGCCAAATTAAACAACTGCCATATCCTTGTAAAAGACTTACCCGGGGAAGAGTATGAAACAGACATCCCTATGAAATAACCAGGTCTTCTGTGGAACAAAGAGCCCAGTGTAGCCTGGAGAAATTTGTAACTGCATATGGTGTACATTTCCAAATGTGTGGGATCTCATCTGCATTGCCCTACTGCCTGGGCTGGGGATGTCTTTGATATCACATCTTGGAAAACTTGCATAGATCAAAGATGCCTGTGCTGTCAGACTCACGGCCTTGGTTTCACCATCATAGCAGTTAGATTCATGTAAAAACAGGTAGATCCAAGTAAAGAAATTCTGTGTGTTGTCGGTATCCTGTGGTCTGTTTGTCCATTTTGTATTTGTTACAAAGCTGACATGATTTGCTTCACACTCCTAAAAATCTCCCCTTGGCTATGATTGTGATTTGCCTGCTGGCAAATGAGGTTTTTAAGGCATTATACGGTACATTTTCTGTCTATCTGTTTGAGATAAACAAGAAGAAGCACGTTTTGGTGATTCACTGCCTCTGAAATGTTTGTTACACCCGCAAAGTGAGATGTTGTCAGGAGTATTCAGCTGCTGGAAGATACCCGCCATTCCAGGTGCATCATTATTATCACCATCCACACACTGGTAGGAAGTATATAGGCTGAAGCTACACTAATGACACACCGAGGGAAACATATTGGATTTACTGATTTTATTATTTATTTGACTGCAGAACCTCCCCTGTATTGTGTTTTGGTGAAAACAGAAACAGAAAATATCCCTTTGGTCTTGGTAGAATGAGATCATTTGAAACATTATTATGATGTTGTACAGACTGTGTGGTTTCTATATACATTTTGAACTAAATAAATAATCAGGTGTCCCTTTATAACTAATTTTGCTAAAGTCTTTGCTAATGAATTAAATCGATTTACTTTTCACACTTCATCCTACATCTGCTGCATCACTTAAGACACTATAGAGATGTTGCTAGATAATGTCACATACTTATTCTTGGACCAACATCACACCAAGATAAAATCTACAAAGAGGTACAAAAGAGGTAGTTTATAATATACCTGTTGGCTGGTGCTTGCATGTGGATTTTGTTAGCTTTGGACTAGGTCGACTAACTTCTTTTCATCTAAGTCTCAGTAAGAACATGTATAAGCATATTTCCCACGATGCCTAACTATTTCTTTAAACGGCTCATTAAGGGTAGCTGATGCAATGTTTTTAAATGGCCATTTCTAATGGCTGCATGTGCATAGCAGTGGTTGAACTGAAAGTGAGGTCTTTTGATAATACATGGCTTTTCAGGGCCTCAACTTTGGATGCCTCTTGGTACTGTGTTTAACTCCTAACTGACATTAGATCAGACCTAATCTGTTTTTTGTTTTTTTTTTTGTTCACTGCCCTCCCACCAGCAACTGTGAAGGGTTTTATAGGGAAACAAGGTTGGTGAACCACACCCCTAGTTTGTGTCACGGTCTGGTGCTTTCCAAACAGAGGAGATCGATTCCCTCTGCTCCCCTTCCCAACCAAGTTAACCTTGGTTTGTGGTTAACAGAGCAAAAATTGATCCACAGCCATGTTGTGTTTGTGTACCCCATAGCAAGGACCATTGAATCAGAGGTCACTCACTCACACTGTCTCACATCACCAGTGTGCCTCTTAACTGAGAGAGGGCAATTTCTTAAAGAGTTTTTAGATACAGTAAAGTGAACCGGTAAAGACTAATTTTCCTTTGTTTCCTGCGTAGCTCCTCTCACTATGCCCTACGCCTGCTTTTCTCCATCTCAGCTGTCCTCCCCTCTTTCCTTATTTACTGTATGCCCTCTGCCATTCTCTCGTCTATCTTTCCATCACAGCTGTCTGTCTGTTTTTCTCCCAGGTTTATCATTCTCTCTTATCAGCTGCTGCTGGTTCCTCTAGGCTTCCTGCACCTCATATCAGCCTGACTGATTACACTGTAGCAATGCTCTGCTTTCAAGAGAGATTATCTGTTACTGTCAGTGCACTAACAAACCAGGTCAGTGGGATCCTATAATGCAATTTTTTGTTTAAACGAATAAAACTTCCACTCAAATAGGGTGTAAGGCCTTCATTCACACAGGAACCAAACACTGAATGAAAGCTCACAATGTGCATCAGTAATAAAAGATGAATGTTTTAATAAAGATTGATTTGGTTTGGCTAGTTAGAATTTGTCATACAGTAAACTACAACAGGCTCAGGTCAGAGTGACTCTGGAGGGCTCTTTGCACAGCACACGCAGTGGGCCCACTTAAGACTTGATAGATTTCCCATTATTTTTAGACAGCCATGATGGAGTACCAGGTAGCACACAGCTTGTTCTGCTTTCCTTTTAGCTTCTACTTCCTGAGTGGAAACACTACCCTGTATGGCACATGAATGGTAAGCCAGCCTGCTACCAAGCCCTGGAGATGAATGCTTCTCTTCATGTGAAACAATCACAAAAATGTAATCCCTAAACCCTGGGCCATGTTTCCATCCCTCTATTTGGAAATCTGTCTCGGAGAGGCTTCAGAGAGGCTGTGAACACTTGAACCGTGGCAGAGCACCAAAGATCGATGCCAAGCCGTAATACTAGGCAATAAGTGGTATTATATTTGACAGTGAATGGTCCCCTTGAAAAATATGAGCTGAGTTTACTGGTCTGTCTAATGTGTGCCAACCTTACAGTCAATTCTGTTGCGTTGTCTTGGCTTCTCTGCATACATGTGGGCAAACGGAGCAGATTGATTGTTAGATTGCTGTAATATAGAACCAGCTGCCTTTCAAAGTGAAAGCAGATGCTACTGAATGCAAGAAGCAACTGAAGGCCTCAGATCAGATTCAAAAAATGTTTATTTCCTCAGTAAAAAAGAAGTCTCGCATTCTACTGTAGTTTCTATGATTTGTATATCTACTTTTCACATTGTATTGAAGCCTGAGCCAGAGAAAGTAAGAGGAAGTCTTCACTGTCAGCATTAAAAATATTTTTGATTGATGTACTCATTGTTAAATTGGTTTAAGTACTTTGTCCACTGAAACAAATCTGCATTTTTCATTATATTCTAGGGGCTCCCTGGTGAGTCAGCTAATCTGGCTAAGCTTGAGTTCCTTTCGCACACACACAAAAAAAAGATGATGCACACTGCAGCAGCAGTTGCTGTTGTGCTGTGGTGCGACATAAGCTGAAACTGGAGAGAAAGAGTGTAGCGTTTGACACGTTGCCGTGCTGTGAGTCATACGAGGAGCCCGGAGCAAACATTTCACTTGACTACTCAACGGTTTGATGCCACCTCAGCTTTAATGGGAAAGTCGCAGTCACCTGTAGAGATTTAACTGTGAAGAGAACAGACATGACAGTTTAGTTAGAAAATCATATTGTTCCTCTGTCCATGAAAATTCGCAGTGAGAGCTGCTGAAATCTCAGTGCTGTTGTAGAGTAGTGATTAAAAGGTTTGTTCAGTTTTTCCTCAGGGTGTCATAGTTGGCCTGGGATTATAACCTCAGTATCTTTGGAGGAGCCACTGAAATGTGTCCGATATTGAAAACTGCCTAAGCTTGGCGGGATTCTTCTTCAGTCTTGTTTACTTACTGGTGTAGTCCAGAAATCAGGAATAGTTGCAAATTTTAGGCGTTGACTCAGTATGTTGTTTAGCTAAAGGTCTTGATTGGTCACCTGTGCTAAATAGTTTGAGATTTTAAAAGCATATACAATGCACCATTAGGTCAGATTCTTCAGCAAAGTCAATGCTTAGGGCACAGAGGAGATTGTTAGAGCATGAAGAGCTTGCAGCATGTAGATGTCAAGGCCCAGGTGAGCCACCGCCTCGGGGTGCTCTGTATTTGATGCCGACCCCCACAGTATGTTCCCTAGATTCTTCCCCTGGTACACCGGAGATGGGACAGGTGAACAGCTGAGACAGCCAGAGGGTGTTTGACCCGGCAGTCACGTTGTGTTCAGGGCTCTCTATCTCCCCTCTCCTTGGTTGACCCCCTCCCTGACTTTCTCTTTGTCTCTCTTTGTCTGTGTCTCTCTCTGTCTCCCTCCCACCTACTATCCGGAGAATTACGTGAGCACGAAGGAATGAAAAGAGGTATTGTGCTCTGTTGAATGCAAGCTACGTGTGTGAGTGTGTGTCAGTGTTTCAGTGGCTGTCTTTACTCTACTCTTGCGCTATGGAACTATGCAGAAATCCCAGCCTTGGCATGCCACAGTGGTCAGAGGAGCAAGGAGCATGTTTTAACCAGTGTCATATTTACCATCTTTTCCATATGTCGCAGTCCAGCCTCATATGTAACACACACAGTATGTTTCTGCAACATCAGTGGCATAATTTAGAGTTAAAAAGTTGTTTTCCAGAAGTCAGAGGCTCCATCCAGTCACTCTTACTTGTGCACAAATTATTTTACTCTCTGAATAATGCAGATAGTGGAACGTAGCCTAGTAAGACTGCACTGTACAGAACACATTGCCTCATAGTACTGGCTTAGCATAATGTTTTGGAACAGAGCCCAGGACCACAACACTGCGTCCCCTAACATACAAATTAGACAGCAGTGCCTTGTGTGTGGCCTCTTTGTGTGCAGCACGCAAGTGGAGGAACATGATTGCTCATAGTGAGAATGGAGACCTATTTCAACATGCCCTGAACACGAGTCCTTAAAAAACAAATCATTTTCCACAGACAAAGAAAACAGATCGAGGGTTGTGTTTTCACTGCTTGTAAGGAGCATGTTACTTCTTTTGAGTTAGAAAATGTGACTAGCACGTACGGGTGCTTGAGCTAGAATAAAAAGAATAAATAGAAAATTTTAAAAAGAATTATGTAATTATGTAGTAATGTAGGGAATGTTCTTGTGTGGCTGCTTATGTTTAGACAACATAATAAAATGGGCTTCTTTTTGTTGAGTTAAAAAAAAGTTTTATAAGAAAAACATTCATATTTCTCAAAAAGGATTGCACTGGCACTATTATCAAAAAAAAAATAAAATCACTGCATAGCTGTTACTCAAGTAATCATTATGCTGGTATTGATTATTTTTAACTGTAATATCTTTCCGCTCTTTATAAAAGGCCTCGACAGTGCATCTATAAGAGACTCAGCGTGTGTCATTCAGAGTCACTAAAGAGACATGATACTCATTGGTCATTGTCCCTCTTGAATAGCTAGTTATATGGAGCAGGACACAGCTAGTTATTATTCATCAGCGATAACCTTTCTGGCTGATGTTTGCCGTGCATTCAGTCTGTCTGTCCACATATTCAAATGTCAGCTCTGATTGCCGAGCCAAAGCTCGAAGGCCAAACAGTGCCCTTTTCTCATGCAACTCCAACAGGGTACAATCTGATAAAAATCCAAACTCATTCAGCTGCTAGCCTGTATGCCGTTCAGGTTGTCTATACTGTCCATCAACCCTTCTCTCTGCTGGCCTCTGTGTGTGTGCTTGCCTGGGTGCCTGCTTAAACCCCAGCCCCTCACCCACTCCCCCCACTTCTCTCTGTCTACCTCTATCATGTCCTCCTGCTTGTCTGTCTCATTGGCTGCGTGTCTGTTGGCTCACATGAGTGAGTGGGCTAAGGTTCATGTCATGTGCTTGTCACATGCCCCCCCTCCTTCTCACCCACCATGTTTATTGTGTCTGTCCGCTGTCTGGACTTTAATCAAACAAAGTGAAAAATGAATCAGAGCGCTACATAGTTACAAAATACTCTATGTAAACTTTTGACATTTTGCTAATTAAGCTCACTTGCTTTTTCTGATGACAGTAGATCGATACCACTTTCATAACCTTTAAAATGACTGGAGGCCTCTTGAAACAAATCTAGCAAGGTGCCTCCTCTAGCAGTTTGAAGCTCGAATAATGCAGTTCCACAGGAAATAATTTAATATCGTCATTTATTGATGTATTAAATTCTAAAATTAAAATAATGAGCTTTATGGTTCTCATGTGGGATTGCCTTCGTGGGAGATTATAAAAGAACTAATAATAATAGGATCGTGTTCATGTGCCGTCTGACTCAGTGGGACAAACATGAGTTTTACTCGCCATGTGACTTTCTCTATTTTAGAAACTATCACAATGTATTGATATCAAATTAATGCTGCTATAATTATGGCAAAGAAGAGACATCTAAAAATAAAAAGCGGTGTTCTCACGCAACTGCAGTTAAAGTTCAGTAAGGACCCAATGAAAATCATGTAAGCACATGGAGATTCTTGCCCCCTTGGGCATAAATACAAATACACAAGCATGCTAATCTGGTTGTTGGCTACACTACATGGCTGTCAGCTTGCCTGTCTCTTGGCCTCTGTAGTCTTCCCACATCCATCACCTCCTCTGTGTGCTGTGCCCTTCTCCCCCCTCTGCGTCTCTCTTTGGAAATCAGCTGGTATTATCCCTGTCATCTTGTGGCTGTATAGGCACGCACTGATTTGACCATCTTTTTTTCTGGTGTTATCTGCCTTACTCGTTAAAACCATCTGCGTTCAATCATCCCTAGCACCTACTACTGCCAAATCACTGCACTCTCTATCTTTATCTCTGGGAAATTTGGTGCTTCAGCTAGATAGGTGTGTGCGCGTGTGCATGAGAAAGAGACAAAGTGTGTTTCACTAGCTGGATGCGGCCTGAAAATGTCAGGACTATACGCTGTGATCACTGGTTTGGGGAGCCTCTACAGGGCCCCCAAATTAGACTGATCTGAAGTCAGTTTGTCACAGGACAAGATTTAGAGGAGTGTGAGACTGGAACTTTCTGTGTGACCTCCACCTGTTCATTACAACAAGCATTACAAACTGTCTGTATTGATAAGACACACTTTCTCTTCATTTCCTTCGGCCTCTCTGTCTTCTCTCTCCAAACACACTCACTAATCGACCGGAGTATATTTGCTCTCTTTAAACAGTGTGTGTGTGTCAGTGACTGTGTGGGTTAATGTCTCATCTATAAGTGAGAAAATAACCACATATTACATAAATAACAACAAAAATTCTCTCAGGTTTGACTCTCAGGGTTGTTTGCTTCCTTAAGCGACAGAATTCTTCACTTTCTGCCTCTTTCTGTTACTTTCCCAAAAATGCACAAGTGGTGCTGGCATGGTGTCAGTGCCTATAGGTTTTTTAAAAAATGCATGAAGATTAAAATTTACACTTACTCCACAGGGTGGTAGCTCAACAGACTTGTGGTGTGTGTGAATGTTTCTGAAGGGGTGTGTGTATGTGTGTGCGTGCACGCGTGAGGGAGTGCCAAACTAAAAATATGCAAGGTAATATGCAAGGTAATTCCGAAAGAATGCATGACCAGTCAAGACTGCATATGGATGTGGTTCAGCTTAGCTTTTCTACTAAATTGAACTTCTGCCTTGTGGTTCTAATTTAAGAAGGTACACCAGAAAACTTGCATTCTGCTCCCATTAGCTGACTCTGTAACTCCATTGTTCAGCTGCAGGCAGCCAAAAGAGCAAAATGAGTGCATCTTACGTTTTCTAGATGAGGGCATGATTCATTGTTGCAGAATATGGCTGTAAATTGGCGGCTGGCCCAGTATGTTTTACTAATGTTTTGGTTTGGTAATGACCAACTGGTGTACAACTCTGTGTCCAGAAAACTGGCCAATTTGAGTTTGGACCAATTTTTTTTTTTTTTTTTTGTCAATGTGTGCTTTGTGCACTTGAAATTAGAACTTTACTCAATTCACTGGGGAACGAAAGGCCATGTGTTCTGTGATTAATACGTTTTTGCAATGTAAGAGCTGAATGGTGCAGCAGCTGCTCACACTTTTACAGTATACCCTAAAGGATGCAGCTTAAACGTCACATACTGTACTGTACTGCAGCAGCCTGGCTGTAGGAAAAGACTTGAATCACTCACTGCACATAGAGGAGAGGTGGATGAAGGTAGGAGAGAAGGAGACAGGCACCGCTGAAGTCACAAGGGAGGGAAGTTTAAAAGAGAGAAGGATCACGCTAGATACACAGTGAAGAAGAAACACGCGAGGGTAAACTGTGATGTAGATGGCGTCCTATTCCTTATTCTCTCCTTCCTTTCACCTCTCCTTATCTTTCTATGTCTGCCCTCCTTCTAACTCCCTTGTTTCTCTTTTTCATCTCCTTGTATTACTTCTCCAGTCTGGCTGTCAACCAGCGCGGCATCGAACTCCCATCTGCTTGGGCCAATTTGGAAGGAATTTGCTCACCCATTAAAGTGCATGTTCAGTGCTACTTTCATCCCTTTCCTCTTAAATTTTTTTTCCTCACGGTCCCCAGCGGATACCCAGCCACATCTCGCCTTGCATCAATAAAGGCCGAACAGAAACTTGCTTCTTTTTCGAGGGCACAGTTCAGATTCTGTGGAAGACAAAAATAATGTCTAGAAACCTATTGGGAGAAACCCGCATGGATAAGACAAACATCCAGAATGTCCTTTTGGGTGCAGTTTTCCCTTCAACAATGATCCCTTTGTGCTGTAATAGGACGAAATGAGACCTGGAAGTGTTCCTTTTCCCTGTCCGTTTTAACAAAGTGATCCATATGCTGTAGAGATGGCAATCCGAGGTGCACAGAAGCAGGAGGCTTGCAAAGTTGGCACAGATGGAGACTTTCTTTTTCATATTAACGAGGACCAACACAAAAAACTCACACAGATAAAATAATGCTGACAGTTTCGTCTGATCAGCAAGTAAACACAACCAAGACATTAAACTTCCCTTTTTGTTTCTCTCTGCCTCGTCTCCTTCTCTCTACACTGTCCAATTATTTCCTTCCCATGCAAACACGTTCATACAGCAGTACTGCAGTAAATACTTGGATCTGTGCACACACAGACACACACACACGCTTAAGTAGACAAAAATGTACTGTTCTGTAACCTTAGATGGATGGATAATGTTTCTCCTTTGATTTACACCTCCGAATTCACATGTGGAAATCCTTGTGCTTGGCTTCTAATGGATGAATGTGATGTGAGTTCCTTTGCCTGGATTCTGTTTCTAATCTAAACTCTACATTCAGTCTTTTTGCTCCGGGAAGGAAAAAAAAAAGTTCAGTTTGAATTGTGACTCTCGTCAGCAGGCCAAGCAAAGCTTAAAAGGAATCAGAGATATAAATTAGACAAATAAGCAGGCCAACATAACACTCGCCAAGCAAGCAATTATTTTGATGAATGGTTACAATGTGTGTTTAATAAAAGCCCCCTCAGGCCTCCAAGATGAGCTTGTTCACACTCTCTTTTATCTCGCTGGCTTTGCAGTTATTAAATGACAAGAATGACACAATTTTGCCACTGGAATCTGCAATTTTATAACAGTTGTACAATACAAGAATCAGAACAGAGTAAAAAAAAAAAAACACAGGCAAAGAGAAAGAATCACTCTGATAACACCAAACTTTCCCCCAGCATTGCTGCTCAGTGAAACTCAGTCAGGAGCCATGGGAGGCAGCCACAAATGTTTCCAGCTTTTGTTACCCACTGATTTATAGTCGGTCACTGTGTCCTTGAGGTGTTAGTCTAGATTTCCTGCTAACCAGTGGGTGGGCTCTGTTCGTGTATTATGTCGCTCAGAGAAAGCTGCTGATGTGGTTTTTATGACCTTGTAATTGTCCTGCTAATTTTGGACAACAAAGAGATGAGAGGTGAATGGTTGGGAATTGACTGGTTGTGTACCAGGGGAGAAAGTTACAAGAAGGGGATGGTCATCCACAGCAGGCCTCTGCTGTGCTCAAGTGTGACAGAAAAAGAGACTGAGGCATTGTGACATTTTAAACAGAACTGTGCGTGTAGAAGCAGCCTTCCCACTCTTTATTACAAGTCCTGAGATATGAGATTTACAGAGTTTTTCCTCTCGATCATGGCTGTCAGAGCATCTGATAAATTTGTCATGGAAACGTAAAGGATACACAATAAGACACCGCCTTGTACATTCCAACTTGGCTCCCACATTTATCACATTAGAAGGTAGTTTTCCTCCACAGGAAACCCGTCTGTATCCAAGTCAATACAGCAAGGGGGACACAACCAAACCTGGCTGTGGAAACTAGTCGTGCTGGAGGTCCAACTTTGCATCTAAAGCAACATTTGGGCCTATTTCACGGATTTCATATCACATGTAAGTCCTTGGTGGGTTTTTGGAGGCTTTGGGCTGGATGCTGCTTAGTTGGTAATGCTCATTGGCATTCAAACACTGCTGGAGTGCAGCAGAGCACAGCAGCCTGTTAGAGAGAGAGAGAGAGAGAGAGAGAGAGAGAGAGAGAGAGGTGTGTGAAACAGAGGGAAGAAGAATGAACAGAGGCATTTTAAATGAATGAACTGCAGTGAAACATACAGTAAATTCCTAACCTGTGGCCTGAACCCAACTTGAGTGATTGTACAGCTGTCTCTTAAGGAGTAGAGTCAGATAATGAACCTCTACAGTCTGTTGGTATCGACTTAAATGTGTCCACATAGAATCACTGATCAGATATTTCTTTAAATATTTAATTTAAATAATATTTATTTGTTAAATAGTATAATATTATATAACATATATAATGTTAATAATAATAATAATATATGTAAAATTTAAATAATAATTCAACCATTAAGGCAAAGTTCTCATATAGCTATTGAGACTGACACTCATTCCTGTTTCAGTATTCTGTTCTCTCCACCCTGCTCTGTTCCTGTTTGCACAGCCCAGTAAATGTACCCACCTAGTAATCCCTCATGGAGGAAATCCCAGGCAGTGGTTATACTCTGCTCTCTGTCCTGCTCTCTTTTTTTGTAATTCACAGGGACGTTTTTCTCTCTGTTTATCTTTCACAGACACGCCGTCTTGAACCTGTTAAACTAACTTTACCTTCCTCAGCTGTCGCGCTACAGAAGAAGCCTTTTCACACAGGAAGATCTGTAATTAGGTTTTCTCTTGGTGTCACTTTTGACCCTCATGCAAGCTCTTTCTGTCACTTTCTCTTCCTCTCCTCTCCCAGTCAGCCTCAGACTTCCTTTTCAGAGGTTCTCGTGTTTGTATAGCTGCACTCATGAACACTCTTAACAGTCTAGCTTCTCTCATGCTCGCACCCCAACTCAGACACTTGTTTCTGGATCGGTGCCAGTCTGAGAGTGTTCATGAGTGTCACCATTTGCTTGCACAAGTCCTGTGGGAAAACATGCACTCTTTTTTTTTTTTTTTTCTCTGCATACACGCTTACAGTTGCACACAAGCCCCACCCACACACAGATTCCTGCTTGAATGCCACCTGATAATGAACAGTCCATTCATGACGTAGGTCTGAATCATGTTTCACAGTGCCCTAATTCCTCCTATTACACTACACAATGTCCAGCCAGCCGGCGTTGGTGTTTTCTAAGGAGGACATCCTACTCCGTGTGGATGAGTCAGTGAAAAAAACAGGCTCACAGGAAGGGAAGCTCTAATACTGAGATAATAAAGACGGAGTGATGCATTAAGTGACGAGTGACAGACCAAAAGAGCTGCTTCATGAGAACTTTCAGGGTCACGATCTTGCTGCAGAACAATGGTCATGTCAGAGAATGGAGAGCAGGAAAAAAACGCATACAGCTTATTTCAACACATTAGAGAAAAATGGTGACTTTTTCAGATTATTCTGGCGAGAGGGGGCGAGAAGGGCGTTGCAGAGGAGAAGAAAGAGAGAGCACCAGGGTTGTAGTAAATTTATTTCAACGGCCTGTTTGTGCCGCAGTCTGATACTGACATATACACATTTATCCTCACGGCTCAAGTCTTTCATTATGCCTCTGAGCACTTTTGTGGTCGAACTTTTTTGAATGTGTGATTTGGAAAGTAAGTTATTTCTGGGTGATGTAGAATCAAACATCCTCATTTTATTTGCTTCTTTATTTTCTCTTCCTCTATATTTTCTCCTTTTTTCCTCGTCTGTAACAGTAATGCCTGTATGTTTATAATAAATCCCTGATGAGCGCCATTATTAAAGTGAATGTTTTTTGTAGTTTAACCAAACTACCATTGAAACTTCATTATAGAATAAAGATATGACCTTCAGTATTCAAGAGAATACTGAGTTCATGGTGATCTCTTCAGTAGTTTGGTTGGTTGTTTTTTTCCAACCAGCACTAAAGACTTTTAATTTACTGTCATATATTACAAAGAAAAGCAAATCTTCACACTTGAAAAGCTACATTTTCTTGCGTTGAATCCATGCCATATCCGTATCCGTCCTTGACGCAACCTTTTACACTTGCAGGTCATTTACCTTTTCTCAGATTTATAAAGTGCACAGTGCCTGTTAGCACGGAGGCTTTACTCAGAGAAACACCTTTGGCGGTGCTAAACATGTTGTCAAAATCAGTTTGCAGAACTTTGCAGCTCAGATTTACTTGACAAGGCTGTCGCTCAGGATGATGTGTGATGTGTAAAGGTTTAATGTGGGTCATGTCTCACAGGGCAGCAGTTCAGGAAGTTCGGTGACTCAGCCTAATTCAAGCTTTGGCATTGTGGTGCTCACAGTAAGGAGGCAATGGTTGGGCCTGCATTTTGAAAACATGAATATCCATGGATGAAACAGTGAGTCGAGCGAAAATTCCACCAGTCTGCCTTTGGTAGTCACATATAAGACTCTGCTTTGGGCTCAGATAAAAGAATGTCAGTGTCTTGTCATATAATGGGCTTTTTTCATGTCTGTGATCCGGTGCTGATCGGTCACAGTCCATTCAAACTTGTAAAATGTATCTAAACACATCTCAAAGGGTTTCATTCAGATTCATTTGTGAAAGAACAAAACAACAACAATACTTTATTGTAAAAGATTCTCCACTTGGACCACCTGGTCCAATTAAAATCACCACCCACCCCTTCCTGACCCAAAGGGTTTGACACACACACACACACACACACACACACACACACACACACACACACACTGATAACAGCTGGAGAGAGTGGAAGCAATCAATTAATAATTGATGATAATTGGCTCTACCCATACATAATTGATGTCCTCAATTATCACTTAAGTAGCCCCACCTGAGTTTCGCATGTGTGGGTTTCTGTGTACCCAGCGGTGGACTGTCTTGTATATGTCACAGAAGACGTGAGTGGCTTTCCCATCTGCTGCATCTGTTGCTGTTCTCCTTTCACATTGTGCGAGTGATGTTTGGTGGGTGTTTGTGCTGTAGACATGCTTTCTCTCTGTCTGACACGCATAGCAAATTATCCACATGCTGTATCCCAAAATGCTATCTTCACTTGTATCTGTAGTGGCAGGAAACTCCTCTCTGCAGATAAGCAAATGGAGTGCGTGCTCCAGACTCGGTGCGCTCCCTTATCGAAGATGTTGTTTGGATATAATCACTGCACACTTTCACTGTTGAACAAGACATTATGATTCCAGTTTGAAAATGTTCAACCATGCAACTTTTTTATTCATTTATCTTCTCTCCAGGATTTGACAAGTCAATGGAAAAGTAGACATTACTTAACCATGCAGGTTATAACCAAAGAGAATACCAAAGATGCTTGATTGCGTTTCATTAGCATTGCCTTGGTGCTGAAATGAATGACAGTTAGGCTATTTGATAACCAACTAATTGTTTAATCATTTATGAAACAAAAATGCTATTGTCTGGTTCCATCCTCATAGATGTGAGGATGTGCTTATTATAAACTGAATATCGTTGGGCTTTGGATTGTTGGGTGCGCAAAAATTCAAATTAAAGACTCAGGGGTCCGGGAAATTGTGATGGGTATTATTATTATTATTATTATCATTATTGTTGTTTTTTTGTTTTGTTTTTTTACTGTGCTCTGGAATTTCATACACTTAATTTTAAAACAGTAAATCAAAAAGAAAATCAACGGATTAGTCAATAAGAAAAATAATTGTTCATTATAGCCCTACATAATTACATAATATTGCTTAATTATATGGTCCAGGGCATTAATTTTAGATGTGTTTACCAGCAAATTAGCAGTGAACCTTGCTAGTACAAGAAGTTTTTTGACTTAAAAAAAAGTTTTGCCTGCAATTTTTTAATGATTCACAGTCAATGACATCAGGTTATTGTCCTCCTACACAGCTAACATCCTGCATTGCCCTTTTCTTCTTCCACACATTCCTGCAGATCACCACTCTGATCAACCATAAAGATAAGCCAAAGAAGTCCGAGCGCACCCTGGCAGCCATACACAGGGTGGGTCAGGCAGTGAGCGTGGCAGTGGGACGTTTTGTTGCTGTCGGGGAAGCCATTGCCGCAGAGAACCAAGAGCTGAAGGATGAGATGGGTCAAGCCTGCTTCGAGGCACGCCGAGCAGGTAGGCTGCTTTGGCTGGATCTTATTATATACTTGACATTTCACTGAATTGCTTCACTTTAACACAGCTTTTCAAGCGTTTCTCTTTTGGACAAGTCGGTTGGCTCTTATATTTTTTTTTAATTCTGTAAAACTATTTGAGGGTTCTTCAACCTAAAAGCTCCTTCGTAGCGGATGCTGTATCGTGCTGTCATAAACACGTCTATGGTTTTATGATGAAACTGCCATAGAGGGAGTTATACCTGGTCAGCCATTAAAGCTTAAGTTATTGTCTCCTCATCAGTGCTTATTTGTTTAGACAACCTGCTGCAGTTTCATAAAGCATCAGGCATCACCTTCAGGGTTCACAGTGTTATCAAATTTGACCAAATTTCGATTAGGCTGGACAGCCTGGCTGTCAAACAGTATTACACCAGAGGACCTGCAGAGTGCTCTAAAGACATTGTTGTTATTAGGTTGGAAGTAAAGGCTTGAAAAAGTGCTTCTTCACCCAAGGGTGCTGTGTGGAATGAACGTGTCTGCACTCTGTTGGAAAGCACTGCATAATAGATTCTGATAGAAAGGCTCTCGGAGACTTTATGCATCAGGCTGTTGGCAAAATTGAAGGAGTTGTAGTTTTTCCCAATATTCACTGCCTCACAGATTGCTTTGGTGTTATGTAGAGAAAGTGTTTCTCAACCTGAGGTCAGGACTTGTAATTTTCTCCAGGATTTGAGTCCTCTGGCTGGTTTGACCATTCTGTGTGCAGTTTAAACTTCTCCCCATATCTTCATTTCTGCAGTTTCCTATCTGTACTAAAACATCCACGTTAGGGGAAAGACTGGCAGTCTGTCCAGGGTATAGTCTGCTTCTCATCTGATGTGGACTGCAGGAGGCTCCATTAGTCTGTGAACCTGAACGGATAATCTTTTTGGATGGATATATCAAGTGTAACTACCGAGAAAGAGAAAGTGGTACACTGTGTTTTAGGGGTGGTGGAAACAGTGACAACCAGAACGCTGTGAAGAAACAAGAAAGTGTGGATCACTCTTACGGGACTGTCAGCTTTTATTGAACCTGAGAAAGAAGAGGTGATGGTTTTGTCAGAAATGTGTTTCTCTCAGTGCTTTTATACTTTCTTGTAACATTTTCTGTTCAAGATGCTGTCTGAAAATACACACTCAAGACACACACCACCCCTGTATCTTCCCGTCAGTATAAACTTCCTTACAGCTCTTTGTTTAGACACTTGTCACCACTTGCTCGGGGAAACACTTCTTTATATCTGGCAACTTAGTTCTTATCAGGCAAAACAAGGACCTCATTTAGCCTTCTACAGAGTACACCGGAAACCAAATCACACTGGATAAGAATTTAGACACAACACCATGATAATAGGTTTATGTTGGGGGAACTGGTTTGTGTAGCAAAGCGTTTAATCCTCTCACAGGGCTGATCTGTAAAGACTGCTAAAACTCAGACAAAGAGAGCGCTGGTGGGAGGAGGAGAATAGACTGATGAGAAAATGTGCGTGCGAGTGTGTGCGTGTGCATAGGTGAGGCCAAGTGAAGTATATGTGTGCACAGTGTGTGTGTGTGTGTGTGTGTGTGTGTGTGTGCATGCGTGCATGCGTGTATGTGCAAATGTTGGGATGTGTGTTACCCACTGTGACTAATTTATTCCAGTTCTCACTTTCCTCTTAGGGAGGTGTTTTCACAGTTTTCTCTTGCACTTCTCCTGACAGACATTGTACAACTGTTCCCTGATTTTAAAAAAGAAAATAACTTTTTGTCTTGTCTCTGTCCATTTTTTTTTTTAAATGATGGAGATCTGCAGGGATGAAAAAGAAAGTGTTTTTAGATTCTTTAAGTCTCTGGGAGAGAGAAAGGCTAGTTAGTGAAGGATTGACATTTTCTCTAATATCTAGCCGCAGGGAGAGTTTAATCAGGCAGGCTTCAGCCTTGTGTGCTATAATGAATGAAATAAAGGCAGGCTGAAAGCACTAGTTTAATTAGATGCTACCCATCATCAGCAGCGGAGAGATCCAATGAGGCAGGCCAGTGAAGGCAATCTGTGTTGGATCTCTGTCTCTGTCTCTTTCACTCAGTCTCTCTGTGTCATTCTCACATTCGTGTTTTTTTTTTTTTTTTGTCTCACTTTCTCTTTCTCCCTCAGAAAGATTCACGATTCTTAACACGGGGGTTAGGATCAAGATTCATAGCAGATACAGTATATTAGAGTTTAGGTTCTTGTTTACATGTGCATTACAGATAGAGTGAATTACAAGGGGTGATTGATAAGTTTGTCATTATACGTACATGCAGTTCAGTTCTTTGAGTGATTATGCAGAAAGTATTACGCTAATAACTTGAGTGATATTACTGTTTCGGATAATTGAAAATTGTCAGCACTGTCTGAGAAAATGGACAACATCAGCCTTTCGTGCAGTCATCCTCGGTCTCTAAGGCTTATCACCCAAGGAGGTCCTTGGCCTGATTTGACCTGATTTGTCAACCTCAGACTACTTCCTCTTCCCCAAGATGAGGAAGGAGCTCAGTGGGCGCCATTTTGACAGTGATGGTGACGTCACTGCTGTTATGGACCACTTTCTTGAGGTCCAGGACACAGACTTCTACAAAGAAGGGATCCATATGCTCCACAACCACTGGACTTAGTGTGTAAATGTAGGAGGGGACTATGTTGAAAAATAGGGCTCGGTTTTCTAAAATTGACTTCCTTCTGCCTTAGGCCACAAACGTATCAGGCTTTATATAAAAAAAAAAATCAATGAGACTGCCTGTAAGCCTTTACCAATACATCAAGGATTGGCCTTTTAAGTTTTCACTTATGAATAATAAATGGATCATATAGAAGAAAGTGAAATTCATTACACCTGATACAGGATTTTTCCATGTAGAAACAAAACTTTTTTTTTTCCTCAACAGAAAATACAAAGGTCCTTAATACATGTAGGTAATAAGTAAGGGACCAGAGGGATCTCTGTTTTACATTTAAGGTCATGAGAATCCATACAATTTATATTCTGGGATTGAAGGCGGGCATTGGAGAGGGGCTCAGGCCTCAGCTTTCCACCCTGCTAGTGTCATGGGGGTTGTGTAGCATTCTTTGTGAGCCAGGCCTCGATGTTTTAACTGGTTAGCGGAGCTGGCAGTGAAAAGCAGCCTGTCGGATGCAATCAGTTTGTCTGCGCCGCTTCTTTTTAAAGGACCAGCCAAACCAAATAGACAGCCAAGCTGCATGACCCGATAGAGACCCATCTCCCCTTCCCCCTTCCTTTCTGAGCTCTGCTCTGAGATTTCTCTCCTCCTCCCTCTCCCTCTTAACTCTGGACATTTTCCTCTACTCTAGTGATGGATTTGACAAAGCCTAAAAAAAGACTTTGCATTCTTCCCCTAGTATCAGCAGGTTAGAAAGAGAGAAAAGGGAAAGTTATTTTTTTCATTTGCATTTTCTGGTATGTTTGCCGACTGTGTTTGTGGGCCCAAGTTTTCTCGCCCAGAAATGGCTAACACCACCCAGAAAGCATGCCATTACCGTGTGGGTCAGATTGGCATAACTGTCATACCACATTGCTGAATATAGGACTATCGGGTTTCATTCTGTCCAGAACAATATGTTCTCCCAGAGGTGAAGAACGGCAGATTGGAAGAACATTGTGCCATAGTGTATTCTGAAGTCTGAACTAACTTAGAGGGCATATAGATAATTCAGATGACCATCCATCCTTGCATTTTCTGCCTTTTATCTAGGTCCACATCTCAGTGGCAGCAGGAAAAGCAAAGTAGCCTAGTCTTTCTGCCCAGCTACATCCTATAGCTCTTCCTGGGGGATCCCAAGGCACCAGGCCAGATGGGATATGTAAACCCTCCAGCATGTTCTGGGTCTGCGTCCCCCAACTGGGAGAAGACCTGAATCATCTGACAGTTAGCTAGAAAGTCTCCAAGCCCAACCAAAAGTCATTTTCCACAGCCGCTTCAAACTGAACTCTCCCTCTCACCTGCTGACGCCGGTTTATTGATTCGGGAGCCTAAGAAAATAAGCCACTTGTGCCAACTGCTCTCATGTGGCTGATTCAAATTATTCTTTTGTCTGTATAATAAAATATGAAAAGCCATTGCTGAACAACACTGTACCCTTCTCTCCCCCTTCTTTCAGGTGATGCCATAGCCCAGCTGACAGACGTGGGATCAGCCTTGCCATCCCAGTCAGACGGACGTGTCACAGTGTTCAGTGACAGGACAGGGATGGTGAAAGCTGCACGTTTGCTGCTCTCTTCAGTCACTAAAGTCCTGGTCTTAGCTGACCGCATCGTTATCAAACAGATAATCACATCACGGAACAAGGTGAGACATGCAAATGGAAGATGGCGCAGCCTTTAAGCATATGCATAAACTCTCTTCCTTCGTATCTCTTGCACAAACACGCACACAGCGGTCTACACATATACACACACACACCTTAGCAAACTCCATTTATTTCCTAATAGATAAGCACTGGCTCTCTGAAGGACTGCTCTGGAGGTAATTGAAGGAAAGCAGCACATTTAGCGAGCCAGGGATTGTCTCTCTCCAACGTACCTGGCTATGCTCTTAGCCAGACAGTGTGATATGTATGTAGCTGTAGACTGGAGCTGGAGCCAAGAATGGAAACAGGGGGCCTAATCATGACTGGTTAGCCTCGTTTGGACAGGCAGTCGACAGCCCCCTGTTCTCCATTACTGGCAAACACAATTACATCTCTTCCTCCTCTTTGTCTGCCATGGCTAAAAGCTGCTGCGTTAGCACTGCCAGCTAGCCTACCCCCAGTAGCTAAATTAGCAGTTACACGGACTACTATTAACTAAAATGCAGGTTAGGAGCTACTTAATCAGCTGGTTTTATTTTAGGATATAACTGATAGAATTACATCACATTGAACCATTAATACCACGAAGGGAGTAGTGGAAGGAACACAGAAATAGAATGTAAAACATCTAAAACTTTGAAATATAATAATATATTAGTTCAATAAATGTTGTTCTTGGTTCTGTTATAAGGTAAGGATTTGCTCTTGATTTATAACCGTGGTTTATGTTGTTCTCAGCTGTTTTTACACTTCCTGCCGATATTCTGCAAAATCAGACACAGGTTGTTACAGTGTGGAAGGACAAGATGAACACAAACCATATGTAGCTGTTCACCGTACTACTCTGATCTTCTCACTCCTCTCAGGTCCTGGTAACCCTCGACCATCTGGAAAGAGTCAGCACCTTCCAGGAATTTGTACAGATTTTCAGCCAGTTTGGCAATGAGATGGTGGAGTTTGCCCACCTCACAGGAGACAGACAGAACGTGAGTAGCATTTGAAGAAACCGACTCTCCGCTTTTCTGTTTCAAAGAGTCCGAATCATCAGCTCACTTTAAACATCTCCCAGTAAGTGAAAAGTGTATGTGGTCTAACTTTACAAAAAGCTGCATATGGATACAGTGTGGCTTATGAACATGCAGTAATTTGCGTCTCTGTTTCTGCAGCACTGAACCCCTTTTGTTTGTTCATGTAGATGTAATCTTCTAACAAGCAGAGATTTTATAAATATGGTTTTCTGAATGTGCAAGCAGGTGGTGGAATTAGACTGTGAAACCTGCATAACCTGCTCTATGAATGTGCAGGCAAAGTCAGAATAAATCAATAATTCAAGCGTCAAATATTTACACTTCCCAAACAAAATCAAACAATGAAGTAACAAGGTTTCCTCAAGCTCCTCTCGGTTCTGCAAAGTTTCCTTATTTCTCTCTGTATCTATTCATTTTTTTCCAATCCATATCTCAATCCCAAGAAACGCACAGGTCAGTTATGACTCACATTCCTCAGGGACTGTTTACATCACGATTCAGCGTGTATATGAACTGCCCTATGCTTTCAGTGATCCATTCTTTCTGCAATGTATTTGTAGCAAATTTGCGAAACAAAACTTTTGCCCAAACCTTCAGAAAAGCAGTCCAACTTAGGGGTTCTAACTTTGTGCTGTCAGAGGCTACTAATCCTTCTTTGATGCATACATTCAGCCTCTGCAGCTAAAGCGCTTTGCCTGTAGAAGCTGATGTAAAGTGCAGCTGCTGCGATATCTAGACAGGGAGGGAGGATCGACCAGCCCTCTTTCTGAATTTCATCGGGGCTCGTGTTTTGACACACACATCACGTCTCTCACCAACACGCCTCATTCCAGCTAATGCTCTCTCTCCTCATTTGCCACCCTGCTTTCTTGATCTTTTTTTGTTGTATTCACTCCCACTCGTGTGCTCCCATGCACGCACATGCACAAGCACGCAGCCCTTTAGAAAATCTACCATCTTCATCTATTGAAGGCAGACGAGCACAGAGACAAAAATAATGACAGATCATCACATCGTCTTTGTAATCTATGGCGTAGTGCCAGGAAAGGAGTTGATTCAGCTGCCTTTTCCAAATCCCGTATCTACCTAACTCGAGCTGTTAACTTCTGCTTGGAGTACTGGGAGAGGTCATACATGTAAAACACACTCTATACTATCTTCTCCCCTGTTCTGGTACCATCTCTTTTTCTTAGATGACGATAAACCGAGGAAGTTTCGTGTGTGTGTGTGTGCGTGTGCCCACTTGGAGAGGAGTCAGATTTGTGTGTCCTTTCATACCAGCATGAAAGAGATTTTTGAATACTTTTGGTGTTTCATGTCCCTCGGACACCCCGAGAGTTCTAAGAAGTTGTAACTGGAGTAAAGCCACCCATTACCATCTGGTGTGCGCGTTTGTGTTTGTGCTGTAGGACTTGAAGGATGAGAAGAAGAAAGCGCGGATGGCAGCAGCTAGAGCGGTGCTGGAGAAATGCACCATGATGCTCCTCACAGCCTCCAAGGTAAACTGCTGGTGCGCCAACACTAGACCTCTGGGCAAGATTTATGGATGTTTATGTCCAGCTTAAAGATTTAAGGCCTTCTCAAGTTTGTCTAATTTCAAGGTTTCTCACAGGCTGCGATCAATGTTAAAATGTAAGCTGAAGTAACACAATCATAAATAACTAAAGGGAGTGAATAATTGTGTTTGAGAAACATGAGAAATGATAAAAGCTGAATATAGAATATAGTAGAAGAGGCCACGAGCTTTGACATTTTACTTTGAATTCCTTCCAAAGACTTGCCTGAGGCATCCAGATTGCGAGTCGGCGCGAATCAACAAAGACGCTGTGTTCCACCGAATGCGCTGTGCCCTGGAGCAGGTCATCGAGATAGTCACTGAGGCACGAAGCTGTGGGGAAAACAAGATCCTTCCTGCCAGCATCTACAATGGCATTAAGGATTTCAAGGTAGGATCACAAATTAGACTTAGTGAAGAAGTCGTTGTATATCATGGTAAAGGCTCACGATTAGCGACGCTCGTCTGACATGTGTTGGCCCCTGAAGTTAAGTTGTACTTCCTGTTGTGGGCAAAGCGTCGTGTTGAACAAGTCTTTTCCAGCTGTTTAAAACCCACTGTAACGCAGCTTTTTCAGAAAATGACAGGAACACAATCTATTTTCCTTAATGAGGCTCTCGAAAGACTCTATCTCCCATTGTGTGTGAGTATGAGCGTTGATTTTTTTTTGGTTACGCCTTTAACAATTTTTACATTCACTGTGTGTTGCAGCAGCTTCAGATGTGACTCAGACAATCAACATGGAGAACCAAACCTGTCTATTTTATGATTCGGTTAATATGGTTATGTGAATCACCATTAAACCTACATCACTCTGACTAATCTTCTCTCTGCTCCTTGTGCAGTGGCAAATGAAAGAAACGAACATTTGTGGGGATCTTTTCCACTGGGTGGAAATTAGAAGAAAGTATTTTAATGAAAGGACCTGGAGATGCTTATGGCTTTTAATAAATGGCTTTTACACACTTAATGGCAGGGTTTAACTAAAGGCTTATGTAAACCTGCCATCTTAGGACACATAAGCAGAGACTGTTACTCCTCTTAAAAACAGATTTTTATTGATTAAAGAAAAGAAAAAGATAAACACATTAAATATAACACATTAAAAATGCATCAGCCTTTATGGTTGTGTACTTTAGATACTGTTTTGCAGAATTTATTATTCCCCTTTGATGGCCCAAGGTGAGTTTAAGGCTACACCCATACCCCACACTACTGGTTATTTAATAGTGAGGTCAAGTGCTTAACGATAATAAGACAGTAAACTATGTTTACAGCACATTGGTTAGTAAAGCTCTTGTGTGTGTTGCTCCCTCTGTCTTTTCATTTCTCCTCTCTCCCATCCTTCAAATGCTCCTTCCACTCACATCCCCCATTCACAACCTTCCTCCTCCACCTCCTCATCCCTCTTCACTCATGCAGTCCAGCGTGGAGTGCCTGCGAGAGAACCTGTACACCTTGTCACCCCAGAGCGTGGGCAGTCAGCTGGAGGCGCTGGTGGAGCGGACAGAGGACTTCACTGATTCAGCCTACACCAGCCACGAGCAGCGGCAGGCCATCCTAAGTTTGTGCCAGCTGGCGCGCCAGGACACCCAGCAACTCATGCACGCCTGGATTGAGGCGGTATGTTGGCACAAGGAGGCACAGATGCACACGCACACCTACAGGAATATTCATTAAAACATATGCCACGTATGAATAATAATTACGAGTACCTCATCTGTAAGACACTTGTAAAAGGAAAGCCTGATAATAAGATGCAAAAAAAGAGTAATGTAAGCAAAGAAGATGAGATGTGGGTTGGGTTGTGTTGTTCATTAAACACACTCACACACACACACACGGACACATACTACACAAATAGAAATCCATACAGACAGACCCACGCACATTAAGACTCCCTCCCTGGCTCACTCGGTCATTCACTTTGCCTACTCACTTTCTTTTCACACATCCCTCCTGGAATAACTGAGCATAATAACCCACTTGAATAATAGTTTTTACTAAGGCTCTTCGGGCTGAGACAGAAACATCACGTAGTGTTCCATGCCTTGTTGCCATTCAGCAGAATCTCCTTGGCCTTCAGAACTGATGGACTTATGAAACACAAGTCATTATGCTGCAGTTTCTCTTGCTGCAGGTTTTCTCTGTAAACCTTTTTTTTCAGTGTGCTCAGAGTACACAAAGAGACTGCTGCCACATAATTGTACAGTAGAGCCTCATCTAGCCTTTGCAATTCAAGGTCATCTGGAGAATTGAAAGGGCCAGAGCACTGCAGTTTTTTGAAATTGCAGAGAAACTTTCCGAATGTGTAAATAATCATGGGTATTCTGCCATTTCAATTTGGGCTCTTGATCCTTAGTTTGGCAGCATATATATTTGTTTTGGCTGTTTTTTTTCCATCCCAACTAGTCTGGAATATGTAAAGTTGTTGTGCAATATGTAAATGATATAATTTGCTCAAATCAGTTTATTTTGATTATACAAAATTGCATGTTGAAATGCCTGACTCTCCTCCTGAACATAACAGTTCACAAATGTAAGTGGTAAGTCAAACAAATATGCTATTAAGACTGACTTGATTTTCCATTTCAGTCTTTTTCCAATGCCAAAGTCATAGCTTTGTGTGTGTGTGACTGGAAAACCAGATTGTGTCTCATGCTTTATTCTCTCCGTCTCACCGGAGCAGCAGTCTGTCCATGCCAAGGAAGCCACAGAGGACGTGGAGGTGGCCATCCTGAAGACATGCCAGAGCGTCAGTGACCTCAGACGTGAGGTGAGCAGCAGTCAGTATCTGCTCTGCCCATCTGCACTCTTACTGTTCTGGTTCTGTAACTGGTTTCCCACTTTTCTTTTCCACATCGCTCTCCAGCTCACCCGCTACTTCTGTCTCTCTGTCAACTCAGCTATGTCACCATGTCACCTCTGCTCTTCTTCTTTTTTTCTCTGCCTCCTCAAAATCTACCCTAGTCCAGTCTGTTCACTTATCTTTACTTCCCCCATTTCACTTTTTACCCTCCTTAACTCCCTCTTATTCTTATTCTACAATTTCATCTTCGATTTCTCTCTCCTCCAGCTCCATAAGGTGGCAGTGAGTCGTACCTCAGACTTGCTTAAAGTTCACGGGGAGCAGTTGCCTCTGCGGGCCCTCAAAGCTGCAGGTGCCGAGGGAAACCTGGAGGCAGTGGCGGAGTATTCGCGCACGCTCACTGAGCAAAAGGAGCAGCTGGTGGAGGTAGGCAAAGGGGACAGGGCCGAAGGGAGCAGGGAGGCTGGGAGAGCACTGACAGTGGTGCCACACAGTAAAGGTGTTCAACTGGTAAAAAAAAAAAAAAAAAAAAAATACACCAGTAGATATCTGTAGTGAAGTTCAGATTATTCCATATATCTGTCCATATTTATTGGTCTACCTTCTTAGGCTAAAGAGAAGACTAGGGTCAAATGCAACCTAAATATTCCCTCATTATCCACTCACACTAAAAAAAAAGCTAAAAAGCCTTTGAAGCTTTAGTGCAGTAGTAGTAATAGTAATAGTTGGTCATTTCCAGAAGTATTTCATTCATTTTTCCACCCATTTTCCCCCCGTGTTTCACTCCAGACCTGTCGGCTGTTGTGCCATGTGTCGGGGACAGAGCCTCTGGAGATTACCTGTATACACGCTGAGGAGACCTTCCATGTCATTGGTCCACAGGTAACATTAATCCTTCAGCCGTTTTCTGTATGGACTGTTTTTAGGTAAGTCTTCATATTGTGGCCCATTGACTTGATGTGTAAATGGCAGCAAACGGGGGAAAGAGGAGAAGTCTACAAAGGCACACAGGTTAACTTTAATTTAACCTGAGACCCATTTTGTTCAGTTCAATGCTTTTATTGTAGGTCAGTAAAGTCAAACTGGTCTCAAAGTGGTCTGGGGAAGGGGGGATTGAACCTGAGTAATATTCTACATAGACACAGCGTGAAGAGAAAATACACAAATTACCTCACGTCTCCTCTGTCTACTTCCCACACATGCGTCCATTCAAGATAGCTGAGAACATGCTGTCCACCTAGTCCCCCTATCCCAGATCTAATTATGTTTGCTCTTGGAAACCATCCATGCCAGTAATTATCCAGCAATGTAGAATGTTCCTGTCCTGCGGCGCTAATGTCAGGCCCCGCATGACTCTGCAGTAATGACTCCGCTCCTAAGTTCAAAGGTCAACCAATCAATAACGCTGCAGCGTGGCGTAGCGGTGGTGATATCTCTCTGTCTGCCCAGAGGGTAATTGGCTATTAAATACTACACGATAGGGGATGGGCGTAGAATGTGTGTATGTGCTTGCACATGTATTTGTTTGTGTGCATGTTCTTTTTTTTTTTTTTTAGTTACATTTTTCAAATTCAGTTGTCTTATTACCATTGAGTCTAGAGACCAGACTTGATTGTAGATATTAAAAGTTATGTGACAACTTTTAAGAGCTGCAGTCACACATGTTCCCACATGGCGAGTCGTGTACCACAGATGCACCGCACTGTTGTTATCAACCATTGTCCCTTTATTTTGTAAAACACTAGATTGATGATAAAGAGTAAAGGGCTAATTGGTTAATTATGTTAGTCATATTATTTTGAGCCAAATTCATAAACAAGTTTTCCTTAATGAAGTCTGCATTTCGTGTAACAAGTTATCGCATTTGAAAATGAGAAATTTTATGTCTTTAGTCTGAATAATTCCACTATATTATTCTTTAGAAGCTTTAGAAAGTTAAGGTTTGTCATTATTACTATAAGTTGCTTGTTCTTGTCCCCTGCATTGGGGTCATTTTGGTTCAAACCTGCCTCTGATTTACAGTGGACAGTTGTGAGTCTAACAGTAATGGGTGTAATGAGTGCAACAGCGGAGTAGAGGCTCTGATGTGAGCCCCAGGGGAGTGAAGCTGGGTATTTTACTGTGTTGCATCGCTGGTGTTCATTAAAGAAGATTATTCCAAGAGAACAGTAGCTCACTTATTACCCACAGACCAGGGAGACGGGAGAATGTTATTCAGGAAGAAAACATATTTACAAAGCTTTTAACATTGTTAATAGACATATTAATGACTTTGGTTATTGTCTAGTGCAAGTGCCTTTATCAAAGGACCTGCTTTGTTCGTCTGTCTTTTGCCTGCATAGTTTTTATCTCTGGTAACAAACAGACGTGATTTAATGATTTGTTTTCTCTTCTCACAATTCTCCACTCTCTCGCTCAGATCATCTCGGCAGCTCAGACACTGGCCTTGCACCCGTCCAGTAAGATCGCTAAGGAGAACCTGGAGGTGTTCTGCGAGGCCTGGGAGTCACAGCTCTGTGACATGGCCCTGCTACTGAGAGAGATCAATGATGTCTTTGAAGGCAGGCGAGGTTGGTTTTTGTTCAGTTTAACGATGCTTGCGTGCCTTTGGGTTGGGTCGGGGTTGTAGGACAGGCAGTGAACTCACACACATGAGAGAAAGAGTCTGTTGGAAAGAGTGTGAAGCAGAAGCGAATACAGGCAAAATGTGCTATCTGTGGTATTCTACCCTGAAAGAATCAAATTCTCTAATAACACCTTGGTGAATCATTTTGCACCTGAAAACTTCAATAGCCTCTATGAAAGTTGAAGTTGTGGCAAAGCAATTATCACGGACTGTGGGAAGTATTTTGTTAAATACTACGTCAATGCCATTAAACACCCATGCATTTATTCCTCCTCTGTATTTCCACTCTATTCACTATTGTGCTGGTTACCTGAAGTGTCCAAGTCATGGACAGTGAGGATCCAAACTCATCTGTTTGCATCCTCACTGACAGAGGATCAGACAGAAAGTATATGTAACCACTCCAGCCTATGTGACTATGTGTATATTTGCATCTACCATACATTTATCCAGGTTTCTATGATGTTTGTTTTAAGGAGTGTTGGATTTAAGTGCTATTAACCCTGTGTTTTCACACGCTGTAAGTCAGTCAAGACAAGAGGAAGCTGTTCAAGTGCAGCTCAGTCGGTGAAAGGATCACATCCATCACACTGTTGTATTACCATGAAGCCAAAATGCTGTGTTAAAATGTTATATGGACACTGTAGAGAGATTTTCTTTTATTATTATTTTCTCTTAATCTTCCTCCATAAACATGACAGAAGAGTTTATCATCACCGAAGTCGATTGAAATGAACCGTGCTGTTCGCATTTATGATGAAAGATAAAAATGTGTCAGAGGTGGTCAGTGATAAAAGCAAAACAGTTTCATTACCATAATTACAGAATCATCATAATTGCCCTTCCTAATTGTCTGTAAAAGTCTGGATATCTGCACACAGTATTCAAAGAGAATAATAGCAGCAGGGTATAATTTTTTTCCTCTAAATCACTCAGCCATCATTGAAATATGAGATGTGATCATTTTATGCTTTTATGTTGTTTTTTTTTTTAAACTATGTTCAGATAATCACAAGAATTCTCTATTCGTAGGAGACAAAAGACCTTATTTGTCACTGCCCAGACCCGGGGTGAGTATCACACCACCCATCCTCATGAATATTGCAATGATACAATGGTTTGTAATCCTCTGATTAATGCCATTCTCTTTTCCCACAGAAACACTTGGCTAACTTGAAGACTGCCAAGGCTGTCAAGCTGGATGCAGAGGTAGCATACACCATAAACTCCTCTGGCTTTCAGCACAATACATCACGTCACGTCTTGCACCCTTTTCTGACAGCAGTATATTCATCTCCAGGAAACTTTGTGTCACTCGCTTCAAGAATTGATGGTGTTTGTATTTTAACAGGCTGCAATTTTGCTGGCCAGCAGTTTTGCACATGCCGTACTGCCGCAGGAAGTGGGATTATGCTGATTAGAGAAATTCTGCGTGTGTTAACAAATAAAAATAACCCTGTGTGTTAATATACTGTACATTTCTAAATTTGCAGCCATTAGACTTTATACTTAAGTCTTTTACATATAGAATTACTTTGTGTTTCCGTCTGTGTGTGTGTGTGTGCGTGCAGGAGCAGACAAGCATGGCCAAGCTGGGCCTGGAGCTCCGCCTGCTGTCATCAGATGTGGACACAGAGGTGGAAAAGTGGGAGGAGCAAGAACATGATATTGTCCGGCAGAGCCAGAGCCTGGCCAGTATGGCCTACAACATGTACCTGTTCACCAGGTAACTTCTTGGCACCACACACTACACGTGCTCAGATTTTATATCTGCCGCTTGCTGAACTGTTACATTCATTTCAGAGCTCAACAATGTAAAGCCTCTTAAGCATCCACACAGATCTCTTTAGAGGCTCAGTGTTAATTAGATTCTCGAGCCCCCAGCTATCGATAAATACCAAACATAGTTTGAGGCACTGACAGGGTTGACATGACTGTGACTCATTCTGACAATAAAATCATTGTGATTCATCAAAGTTACAGTTTTTGTTGATTGCTCGGGAGGTATTTTGTCCTGATCCATCTTTCTCATCCATGTTTCCCTTCCTCATTTTCTGTGTTTCCTGTATTGATTCCCCAGAGGGGAGGGGCTGCTGAAAACAACACTAGATCTCTTTCATCAGGCTGAGGTATGTACATCCATATCCGCTAATCTTGCCTTCTCTCCACCTTCTGTTCCATTTGTCCTCCTGTTTTATCGAAGTTGTAAATGAATGCATCTGTTGTTTCATTAAACCAAAGACGTACTGGGGCTGACAGATCAATGGGTTAGTAAATGCCAGTTTCCCTTCATTCACTACCCTCTCGTATATCTAATAGGGCATGATAAGGACTTATCATTATGATGGAAATATAATACGGTATGTTCCTGGCCATCTCGGGACACATGGGGTGATAACAAACACGGTTTCTCAGAGGGAGAGTGTATCCTATTGAATTGGGATCATTGCCAATAATGTGCGGTGCTGTGTAGAATCAGGGCCCAAAATGTCAGAAAGGATTTATTCCATTTGTGGTGAGCAGGGGAGATAAGAGAGGAAGAGGAAAGAGATGGGGAGGCATACTGATAAGAAGCAGAGAAAAAGTAAAATCTCATAATATTTACTCACTGCGCTTTTTTGCTACTGAATGGCTTCCTGGTGGAAGTTAAAGGAATTAGAGTTTTGCTTGTATTTGTGCAAGTTTTTTGATATTTGTCTCTTTTTTTGTGACTCACTCTTAAGGTTCTTTCTGAAGAGGGGCTCCAGCTGTGCTCATCTCTCCGCACTTTTTCCACTCAGGTATATACTAATGCAATAAATCTCTCTGTGGAACACACACACACACAGTTTAGGCTGAATACCAAATTAAGTGCTGTGGAAAAAAAGAAATCTAATGCATATTATATAAGAGAAAGATGATATTCTGCTTTTTGTATAAGTAGCAATAAAATGAACGCAGCAGAATATTACAGAAAAGAAAGAGAAATTTACTTATTTTTATATATTATACCTTTGCTTCTCTGTTTGACGGACAGGAAGCTGTGGAATTCAGCACAGAAGTAAATAAAGGTTCAAATGAAGCCTAAGAGAAAAGAAAACTGTTTATTTTCTTTTGAACAGGTTGAGCTTCTAACCCATCTGTATGCAGACAAACACACACACGCGCACACACACACGCACACACACTGGCACCTGTGCCCCCACCCACACAAACCCATGTCACCCACTCTGGCATGCCACGGTGCCAGGTCCGCCTTATAAATCACACAGCGAGAGCAGGAAATTAAGGCTGTCAAACACTTTCACCGTCTCCTTTTTTTCCTCCGAGTTGAGATCCAGCAAACAAACGTAGCCTCAGTACCTTTCTTCCTCTTGCCCTCCACCAACTTCTTCCCCAGGTCCTCCAAGTTTAATTAAATGGCTCTTTTTGACAGCCATTAACGAGTGCCATTTGTCACTGATGTGTCTGTGGGTGTGTGTATGTTTGCGCACATGTGCAGAGGGAAAGGGGGGGGGGGGTTGACTGCGACTGCAATTCATAATCAGGTGGCCCAGCTCTTCAACTTGCCTCACGCTTTCTGATTAATTACATCAAACAAACTGATGCTAATGTAGTCCCTCTTTCTCACCCTGCAACTCCCATAGTTCTTTGGCACCCAGCTCACTTGTGGCACACCTGTGTTGCTCTCATTGAAAATTATGAAACTATTTATGCAAATGAGCGTTTTTAATTGAGGTTTTAATAAGAGGTACTTGTACTTTTGTCAGTCATGAATAGTGCTACTCTGAGTAAAAGAGCTTGAGTTTTTGGGTCATTTGTGGCCTTGTGCACACATGTAACCGAAGCAGATTGATGGCCTTCGTGACTGAGATCTGGGGATTAACTCAGCTGGATAACAGACTTAAGCAGTAGATCATGACCTGGCTGTTGCTGATGGATTACATCAAGCAACACTAAATTTTAATTTATTTTATCCCCCTTTTTTCTTTTTATGATGCTTGATTTGTGTTTGTCCAAGAGCATTGTAAATCCAGTCCAGCACATCTATCAATGTCTGTACATATTAACCTAGTCTCCATGGATAATACCATCATAAACCATCTCTGCTGTCCTGAAAGATGTCTCCCTCTCTTTCTCTGTCTATCTCTCTCTGTTCCAGCTGGTTGATGAGGAAAAGTCTGTGGTGATGACAGAGATGGAGAAACTGGTGGCATTATGCCAACAACTGCAGATGGGGACCAAGACTCCTGTACAGGGCAAGACTGCCACCTTCCAGAAGGTACCCATACTACGTCTGTGTGTGTGTGTGTGTGTGAGTGTGTGTCCCTCTTTGCACCTTTTTTTTTTTTGCTTTTGAGTGTACAGTTGTTATAAAAATGAATAAATGACTTGTTTTCACCCTGAGTCTGTTCTGTTTGATACACATTAAATGAGTAATATCACACAGGGTGTACAGAACAGACTTGCTACAGTTTTTTTTTTTCCAGTAAGGGGTAATTAGCTTTGACAGCATCAGAACTACATCCCCCAACAACAGACGGGCATCAGTGAAGCTCTGAGCATACAATAGAGCATGACTAACCGCATTACTTCATTACTGGCTAAGGCATAATCTTTGAGTGATCTGCGAGTAACACCATTATCGAACACAGGGCTCTAGATTAATGAATGTCTCTGAGGAATTAATGAGCATCTTGGGCAGGGATGAGCTGCCTTAGGTCACCTTGTAATAAAGGCGAAGGTTGGAATCAAAAGGGACGGGATGAAGAATAGCACGTCCTCTGCTGATTAATGAGCGTCTCTTTGATATGTATTGGCTCCCATCTCTGTCTCTCCATCCTGATGTTCACTTTATCATTCATCACTAACAGTAGTGTGTGTGTCTGTCAGGGGTTGGTGAAACACTGCTGAGGAAATGTTCATTCATATGCTGAATACACTGTATATGGTGTTGTGCATTTGCATCTAATGTGTATGCATCCGTCCATCCCCTCTGAAAATAGTGATACATAATTTTATCTCTTATGTTTAGGTGGACTCATCCATTCAAACAACCAGAGGCATCTTGACTGTGGTCCTCTCCCTCCTCCCACTGTGCAACAAGCTCAACAAAAAGGTGACAGCCACCGATCAGGTCTCATGATTGAATGACTGACACTCACATTAACTTGGCAAGCTACATGGAAATCTACCAAAATACAGAGGAAGACCTTCAGTAGCTGATTTTTCTTTTTGGCCACTGGGGGGCAGTGGAAACAAGATGTAAACAACACATACAACCACATACCACCTTAAAGCTACAGTATGTGACTTTTGAAATATGCTCCAAAACACATTTTAATGTGGAGAGGTGCTATCAAAGGCTTTTGTGACCTTTGTGGCCCACTGCAGACTCAGGCAGCAGTTTTTACAAAGTTGGCAAACAGCCATGTCTTTTTGGGTAATTTTTGGGGAAGGACGCAAAATAATTCCTCTCACTGTGCCTTGGAGTCATGATTATGAATATTTCAAATATTTATTTTTTTCCCCACACTTCCAAAGGCGGCAGCCCTAGAATTGTGGTTTTTAAGATCTTTTTATTGAAAACATCTAGCGGTGTCACTGACACTGACATTAAAGTAGGCAGGCTGTTTAAAAACAAAAGAATGAGCTGAAAGATGCTGAAACTGCTTTTCATATTTTATGTCCTTTCATTCATTTTCTGTCCATGCTGTCTATTTGCAGTACAAGTCAGAGAGGAGTAGTCTGGGTTCCCCGCATGACTGGAGAGAGAGGCAGGATGCATCCACGGCAGTCAAAGAAGAAGGAGCTCTCAGCAGTAAGAACAGCAATGGCTTTGGTGTCAAATCCTTGGAGCAGCACATGGCTGGTCTTAATCTGCTAGAGAGCAATTAATCCAGGAAATAGCCACGTCCTTTTTTTGTTCACTATGCTCCCTCGGAGCAGCACATAGCCAGCCTCACCTTTCTGGAGAACATGTAATCCAGGAAATACTCCCCCCATCCTCATACACCCACCATAGAGTGGGCCAGAGCCGTGGGGTGAAGATGGTTACCTTGGCTCAGTCAGAGTTTGTATTTGCTGATTGGATGATGAATTAAAAGGTCTATCGAGGGAAAAAGCAGATCCAAGCTTTCTGTGCCCAGGGGGCAGTTTTACCCCAGGGTAGCTTGTTACCCGAAGCACCTGTTCCACCCCAGTCCACAAGATGGAGACAATCAGCCAACACAAAGACTTTGCCATTAGCAGTGAAACTCCTCAAAGAGAGGCCTGGCACAAGCCTGATTTTAGAATCACTTTTATCACTTCACTGGCTGTTGAGTTGAAAAACTGATTGTAAAACAGCAAAGAACTCCAGTAAATGCTCAGCTCAGCCATACATCTGTCCTCACTACGTGCCTCTGCGTACCAAGCCTATTTGCTCTGTGGTGTACTTTAAACGTGTTGCACATGTTAGCCAAATGGAAAAAAATTAAACAAAACAAAACAAAAAAACAGCTGAATGGCTGAAAACCCATCATGCATGATGCCATTAACACTAAATTTGTGTGTTCGAGTCTCCTATGGTAAATGTGCCATAGGCTTGTAATGTTAACACTTGTTATGTAATGTTAGCCATAGTGGTACATTCTGTCCTTGATCACTGGCACTGTAGTCAGCATCTCACTTGGATAATTAAGTATTTTAAATGTCGATCATGCCATACGGTTGTCTAATTTTCATAGGATCTACTGTGGAACATTCCTCATCTGCCATGTTAGTAACAAAATGCAAAAAACAAACAAAAAAATAAAATCACAATTTAATGCCAAATATGATTGTCCTCATGAAGACTCTGTGGTCTTCAGCTTACTACTGGTATGAAATATAAAGCTCTTAGTCCTCCACTGTTAATTACTGGAGACAGATGTAAATTTATATTTGGGCCTGGTTTCTCCAAAAAGTCAGCTGGTTAAGATTAATCTTATCACTGAGATGTTTTTGGGACGTTACAACCTTACTTTGTAATGTCCCGAGTATTATCAAACCATATTCTGTGTAAACTGTTATTCTCTTTTTTTTTGTTTGTTTTTCTCACGAAAGAAATGAAAGATCATTCTGAACTAGCACCTGTGTCAAATGGAGCCTTGAAGTGTACTTGTTATGAAGACTATCATTGTGAAGCTGCCTAGTTGGCCAATATGTATTAAATGGCATATGGTATGTATAATCTGGTACTTGAATCATAGATATATATATATATATATATATATATATATAAACACAGTATGTATTCTAAGGTAATGACTTTGGTACTAAGTGAGGGTGTGAGAATGACTGAAATGAATAACATACATTAAGCTTTAGAGATGCTTTGTACCGTGTGAGAGCAGCTAAGGATGCTGGGTATTGTAGTGGCTCCACCGATGTGAAGAAATCATAGATCTAGTTTTGGATCATCTATTCTTTTGACAATTGAAAGGTTAAAAAACAAAAGTGGCAAAAAAATAAACAATATTTTTCTTAAATCTGTGTTGATTGTTTTTAATGATATTATACAAAACTAATTCTAACTGAAGATTTTTTTGTGTACTTAATTACAGATTTGAATAACGTCATGCTTTCCTATGTTTCCTTGCTCTTCAAATTACAAAAAACAAACAATAAATAAAGCACTTCAAAGAAAAATGCTTCCTGAAACCTTCAAATCTTTTACAATGAAAAACAACATATAATAATCTAGAGGCACAGTGCAATTCTTGCATTATACATGAAAGTCCTTTAGAAGTAACCACGAGTAAATGTCACTTTCCAGGATAGCGTCCACAATTTCTACCCAACCTGGTAGGATTTGAAGGTTGATGAGCTCTTCAAACAGTTCTGACTTGAACAAGGCAAGAACACGGAGCCCTGTCAAGAGGGTTGTGATTCAGCAACACCCCGTTTGGAGATGATGCTCTCAAACTCCTCTCTGCTCAGAAGATTCTCCGTTATGCTCTTGCTTTCCTCAAACTTTGGCAGGATGACAGCGATGTATCCTTCAGTGGATGGCTGCCCAGATTAGACAAACGAAGCACAATTAAAACATTTCAACCGCTGTTTGCATACGTTAATAGATGCACAAATGTGGGTAATTCACACATGGATGAACATATACATGGTATCCAGATATGCACATGATGATAAAATGATGGTGATAAAGTTTAAAGTATAGATTATTCACCTTTTCCAGCAAAAGTGAAGGTGTTTCTAAAATGTTCTCATTGACCTCAAGAAGACGGCCCCGGATGCAGCTTAGAGGAGGATAAATCTGTGTGAGTCATCATGACATACAAACATTCAGAAGGTATGCCTAGAAACACAGACTGTTTCCTCACCTGTAGATTGTGTATTCAGTTTCATCTGTGCATGTTATCCTACACAGAGGTGCAAAATCGGTGAGGAACTGACCGCCCTATAATGGAGGGGAAAAAAGGATTGAAAGGCAAATGTGTGAAACAAGAAAGACACAGAAGAACACATTCGTGCACACAAACAAAATCATATGTAGCTTCATGAGTTACCCGCTTGGATTTCCCGGACACTTTATTGTTTAGCCGACTGCAGCCGTTACTGATCTGGTAATTGATGCTCTTGATCATCCGCCCATTCTGAAGGATGGGGTGAGTCTCTGCTAGCGTGATAACGCATATTCTGCAATCAGAAAATTTAAAAGTGAGCCTTTAAAAACAAGGCCAGTATGTGTGCCAGTTCCATTGAGTGTGGATTAAACCCAGCTAAAACAGCGTGGCACAAAACTTTGACACTCCCTATTAACATTTCAGTAGGCAACTAAATAAAATGAGTGACCAGAAAAGCAGTACTGTAACAGGCAATCAGGTGTCCTGTGATGATATCACCTTTGTTGTGAACCTTATACTTTGAAGCTGTACTTTGTGTGTGTGTGTGTGTGTTATATGGAAGAAGCTTCTAATATTTTAGTTCCTTCACAGACATTATTGTAGAAATCTCTCTCAATATAATGCAATATTAACCCCAAATCCCTCAAACTATTTCTATTGAAGCAAGACACAAAGAAGCCTGAACAGAAAGTGAACAACTTAAGTGAGGTGGTAATTATCCATTATCTATACCGCTTCATATGGGTCCCCTAACCCACTTAGTGGTACGCCCTTAACAGGGCATGTCTTTGGACTGCGGGAGGACGCCGAAGTACCCGGAGGGATCCAACGCAACCACGGGAAGAACAAGCAAACTCCACACTGAAAAGCTCCGCCAGGCGGATTCAAACCCTGAACCTTCTTGCTGTGAAGCGACAGTGCTAACCACTGTAAGACCGCGCCGCCCAGGTAACACTTATTCCGGGACATTTCAACACATGTGTTTCTATATACTGATGGTCACACGGTGTAAACACTGGTAATTATCACCACCTGGTGTTGGTTAGCACACCACTGTTTACCTGTTTGAATGCTGCAGGATGCAGTGGTCCTCACACGGTTTCCCCTTCATATCTAAATAACGACAGCAGTTTTAATTTAATTTTCAATTAAATTATGCTGGCTAAAAATATTTCACACTCTCTTTCCCTAAAGTAACAAGTTTACATAACGATAGTTGACTTAGCCCCCTAACATCTAACATCAAGATACAATTTTTCAGTCAGATTTTATTTACCGACTCTGTACCACCGTGTGTAATACCGGTCGATAACTGAAGGCGCAGTTTCCTCTGTTTCTTTCTGCTGTATGTCGTCCATCAAAAATATTCACAACACAAGCTGTAACAAAAAACACCAGTTTAAAGCAATGTCTAGCTAGTCCACGATTTTGACTGACGGACAGCGAATTATGCGACACTGTAAAGGTCCGTCACGTAAAAGCATCCGGAAACACCCGAAGGGGGAAGGGTTCCGGGAATTCTTTTTTCCGCTCCTTTGGGGATTTAAGAGTTTGAAACGATATAAAAGTACAATGCATCTAAGTAAATTTTCATCGAGTACAGATATGAGCTAAATGTTAATACTTCATTTCATGAAACGAAGCTGGCTGTTGGTCAAAAATTTTAATGAAAGTGGGACAACTGATTCAGAAACCAGACGGAGCGCTATCGCTACATACTGCTGTGTCACAGTTTCCATTTGGATACTTTCCCATTAGATGCAAAGAGGAATTTAGTTTGCTGTAACCTAACCTAATCCTAATAATCAAGCTCTCTTCCCTCCTACTTTTCCACTCCACCATTTGATTAGTGATAATTTGATTAACTGCAAATTTGTTATGCAGCACTAAGTGCGAAGGCTATAAGGCAATCGCTGCGTTGTTGAACTACTTTTGCTAGACATCCTCTCTTGTAGAGGGGTCCTGTGAAAAAAACATTCTTAACTAATTTTGAGTTTCAATAAAATATCTCAAACTTATCACAAAGCTTATTATTGGCTAATTATTTCCCATATTAATTTTTGGGCCCCATGGCAGTTTATCACATTGCCCACTAGATGTCAGGCTACTGCTAACAACTACAGGATGTGGGAGCCTACAGTCAGTGTGATTTATTACTGTAGAACTCCTCAGATGACATTAAAGGTTACTTAACTCTAAAGAAATATCTCCAGGTAAACATTTTCATGTTTAATTAAGCTCCATTTGCTTATGCGTAAACCAGTTAAACAATGCAATATGGTTGTTATATGTTACCTTACAGTGTCTGTGATTATCTGTTCAATTTCCATGCTTTAGAGAGCATCCCAGTGGATTATGTAATGAAGAAGTCTGAGAGTTAATGGATACAGGAATGAAGGAATGTTCTCCTCCTTGGATCTGACAAATAGCCTCTCTCTGACCCAGACCAATCACATACCAAACATATCTGGCTCAATGTGCTACTTGAACACTGTGGACAGTGCTGAGGGAACATTGTGGGGGGACTGGCATCATCACGAGGCAGATTAAGTAATGATGACTTCATCTTGGTTTTCATAATTGAAAGAAAGAGGGGCTGATGTTTGGGGGCACAATGACTTTTCCATGTATCTACTCAACAGTACCATGGAAAGTTTCGCTGTCAAGACCCATCGTAATGAATTTTTCCATTACTCCTCCGTCTGTGGTAGGCCGAAGTCTGCAATTAATTCAGAAGTGAAACACAACACCATTGTGGAAACAGTGGACACAAAGGGAACATCCCATAAATATGCAATCTTGCATCAGGCTTAAAATGCAGTCTTGTCCAATAAGCAAAGTCATCTTCTTTATTTGTGAACCTTTTCCAGAAATTTCCCACATCAAATTATATCTGTAAGAGCTGCAACAAGTAGATGCTCACTTGAATTCATGCAGTAGGATTTGTCATAGACATTAAATCTTATGTCTATGCAATAAGTATCACATAGATCCTCACAGTAGATTGCATTCTGTTAAAGCTCATGAGGATGTTTGACAGTTTCTCATTTCAAAGTGTTGAGACAGAGAGAAATGGGAAGGTACTGTTAACTAACAGTTTACCTCACAGGATGCTGGTACTCTTAGTGCATGTGAATGTGTTTGCATCTGTTTATCAGTCTGTTCATTGCCTATATGTATCTGTCAGTCTGTGTACAAACCCTTAACTACTGCATATTGTCAGAATGAAAAAGTGTCTCCCACTTTTCAGTGCTCGACTTTGAGGTTCACTGGCTGGCTGTCAGACAGGCATCTCGAGTGTCTCCAGCTGCACAGGCATCTGTGTGTGTGTGTGTGTGTGTGTGTGTGTGTGATGCACACGCACTGTAGCTCCACGTCAGCTACTGCTGCAGCAAGCAGCTCTTCTTCTTTGGCCTGTTGTTTGGCTGTTTGACTTCAGCAGTCTCTTTCTCCACATGGAAGATGTCAGAGTTTTTTTTTTTTTTTTGGTAGATGGTCCTCTGTGCCAGAGGAGAGCCTGATAAGGGAAGAGAGAAACTCTGACTAAGGCTGGGTCATGGCTGCATGGCTAATAGAAAACTGTGGCTTCTTCTTATTATTAGGACTGGACTCACCTAAGTATAGTTGCAGAAAATTGAGGATTTCCTGGTTTGTGGCACACAGTTTTTTACCAAGAGAGACAGATGATATATCTCTGGGTAGTGGTGCAAATGGAGAGAATCATTGCAAGAAAGGGGATTTCTTATCCCTAAGTGGTGCATGCAGACAGGCTATCAGTAACGCTTTCAGCAATTCAGTGTTTAAATGGGGAATTGCATGCAATGCAGGCTTGCCTTCAGTATCTCATTGTTTAATAATATCTAAGAAATTAGAGAGAGGTATGCTGCAGTTAGAAATATTGCCTTGTCTTTTTCTTGGAAAGCAACAAGGCACACACACACACCTGCATTTATTATTAAGCAGATTGAGTTATATGCAGCCAAAATGAGCATTTAAAGCCTTGAGTAACTGGTATGTACAGAGAAGTGTGTAATTTGAGTGTAACTCGTATGTTTTTAAGCTGTCAAATGTGCTTTTGTGTCAGAGGATTTAAGTGAGAGCACTTTCACTGCTCTAATGAAAGGACTGATCAACAAGCATCACAACCGTAGGGATACTTTTCATAATTGATCTGTATTCCTCCTGAAAAGTTTAGATGGGAAAGCATGAAGCTGTCACTCTGCAGTCAGTGAATGTGCTGACATGCAACAGCACAGAAACCCAGAGAGCTCCTGAGTGTTGATTTGAATCTGGTTCTTGAAGGCCCAGTTGGCTTTACAAATGTCATGTCTACAGAGGAGCAGAGTCACTCTGATAAGCTGGTCTCACATCCAGTTATTATTAGCTTTCTCTCAGTCAAAAGTGCAATCAATCATGTCATAGCTTTTCTGTTATTTCTGGCCTCTCCCTAAAGAGAGTGAGAGCCTCAGGCACTAAAAAGTGTGTGTGTGTGCGTGCGTGCATGTGTTTGTGTGTTTGTGTGTGTGTGTGTGTGTGTGTGTGCATAAGTCAATTTTATGATCAGCCCCTTCAGTCGAAACGTATTTCATCAGAGAACTGTTTTACATCAAGTGGTGCTCCCTCTTGTCACAGCGGTGATAAATTGAACAGGATACAACTAATTAAATTTCAACTGGGTTTATTGTTACCATGGCAACAAAACAGATGCCATTAACAGTCCTCTTATTTTTCCTTGAAC
This sequence comes from Toxotes lorentzi, assembly GCA_037833715.1. Lineage (NCBI taxonomy): Eukaryota > Metazoa > Chordata > Actinopteri > Toxotidae > Toxotes > Toxotes lorentzi. The sequence goes on from JBBMJY010000005.1 coordinate 11,626,425, forward strand.
TTTTTTGCTCCCTTGTTCTGCTGATGGGTTTTTAGTATTAACAAATTCATGACCTGCACATAATGGTGAAGCAAGTGGAGGTGCAACTGTGACTTACAGGAATAGCTCCACATTTTGAGAAAGACACTTTTGCTTTCTGGTGGAGAGGTGTTTGCAGACTTTGAGCTTAGCTAAGCTAACCAGCTGTTTGCTGCCACTTCTTTTTTAACAGACAGATACAAGAGTGATATCAGTCTTCTCATCTAACTGTCTATCAGAAAGTTCCCATTTCCCAAAATGCCAAACTATTCCTTTAAAAATACAGTAGTTTACATGAGTAACACAATGACTGACAGAGCGTGACCGGAGTCAGTCATTTAGACATCTGCTTCAAATAAAGGATAAAAAAGATATCAGTGTTTTATATGTGAGTGTGTGTCTACAGTACATGTGTGAGAGAAAGGGATTAAATGTCCCTGGCAGCAGCTGTGGTTGCAGGACGTCTCTCCTCCCAGAGACAAAATGTTCGTACACCGCTGCCGTATTCTGTGAAAACATTATAGCTCAAAAATGCACAGTGGCCGAACTGGTTTCAGCTGCTGACTATCAGAGTAGGTTGTTGTACTTTCATTGTACTTACGTACATGTTATGAATCATCTGAATGTCCAGTCTGAGTAAATCAAGCTAGATGTAAAAAGGCAGCAGTGGAAATAAGTTGTGTGACTTCATTGCGATATTCTGATGAACTGTATGCACATTTGTGTACTGTATTTACATTTATTGAATAAATTCAAACAATCAAATACTTGTTCCTGTTAACTGAGTCACTAGTTTAGCAGATCAGTTGTCATCAATCACATATTAGTATCTTTCTCAGCGATACATCCATCTTATGCCGAATCTTTGACCTGGAGTCCATTCATCTCTATTTCCCTCCTCTTCTCTTTCATTTCACTGAGTATGAAACACTTCAGACTCATTTCTGGCTCTAATTTGTTTACAGCTGTCGTCCTGCTTGTCATTCTCCCGTGACAAATGAGGTTCAACAGGAGCTGAGGGCAATGGAAAGAACATGCTCACTGCCAGGTAAGACACAAAATCCTTATGCACACACAAGGAATAATTTACAGGTATTAAGAGGTTTCAGCTTTGGATTCTTACCACATGCTTTCTCCTGCCAAGGCAGTAAAATTTAACAAGACTTTTTTTTACGAGACTCTGAAAGAGATATATGAATATATATCAAGACACCAACTGGGCTTATTTAGGTTTACCAACAACTGAATTTATCGTTTGATACCACAGTGCTTGTGTTTAATTATTTGTAAAAAGCCACGTGGCAAACAGCTGCTTGAAATTCTCCTCATGGAAAGCAAACTTTTCTCCAGGAGGAACTCTCCACCTCTTGTGTTTGCTTGTAGCGCAGCAGCAGGCAGGATGCTCTGGGCTTTAACTCAGCTGGTGGTTGAATGACAGCAGAGCCAGGTTGTTCCTTTTAATCCAAATATCTATCCTTCAACTGCTTCCCAGAAAAACTCATTTATGCCTCTGGCTGACTGAAGCTGTCCAGATCCAAATGTTGTTTTTTTTCGACAGTATTCTTTCAGATTTTTCCCATTTAACTAAGCTCCTCAGGATCTCATTAAGGTGTGAGAATGTTCCCGTAAAGTTATGGTGTTTAATTAGAAAATGCCAAGCACACCCAACTATTAGCTATTAACAGGGTCACTCAAGTCCAGCTAATAAAGCAGCTGCTACAAAAGTAAAAGTTTCCTTATGCAAAAATAACAAAGGTCATTGCACAAACCTGTCCATTCAAAAGTAACATGCTAGTGAAAGCACACAAACTATGGCATTACTCATGCTACTGTTTTGTAGTGAATGTTGCCTTGCATATTTTTCCTGTGCACTTTTATTTCATATTACAGAATATGAAAAAAGAATTTCATGATATGAAATGAATGTCACTTTCTTCACTTCCTTATCAGCAGTATTCATGAGAAATGGTGGAAATCGCAGACACAGAGTGCTAGCAGGTCACATTAGAGCAGCCCGTTCCTTGGCAAAGATGTGGACCTTTTCTTTTCTTTTTTTTTTCTCATTGCAATATTTGGTTTTTGTTTGTTTTCCCCTGACTCTCTGGACAGCCTTGGACATGGTTGTGTGTATTGGCTGAGGCCCTTGGTTCAACATTAAAGGACATGTTCTCATGCGCTGTTTCTGAAGCGAGCACTCAGTGTTGCTGACAGAGGTTATTTCACAGGTTAGGTGAAGATTGTCAGAAGTAGTCTCACTTTGCATGATGGTAATTTTACCATTGCTTTAATTTTGGCATTTTTCTGTTTCTGTCACTATCATGTTGCAGGTCGCAGCTGCCATATTTGTGTCCATTTTGGGGCCAAACTGGCCTCGTTTAACAAACTAGACTCGTTTCTTCTTTACCCCTAGAGGAAGTGGTCAGAGTACAAGTGGAACATCACTTTTTGTACCAAATTAAACTGAAAGCATAAACAGCTCATAGTGTGGGGTGTTTTTTTTTTTTTTTGACAGGAAATGAACAACCTAACTATATATCTGTTTCCTAAAAACAGAATAAGAGAGAAAAACTAATTTAAACTTATATTATTTCAGTCAGTTTGAAAGCCATATTTTTAAAATGTTGCTTTTCATGATGATCTCCAAGACATCTGCACTTCCACCATATGAATCCACCATATGATGAAAGTAGAGTTACAGAGAGGGGAAGCAGCAGTATTAATTAAAGTATGCAGTGCGTTTTTGATTGAGCAAAGCAAACATTTATCCAGATTTTTTTGCAGCTCACCAGTGAGCATGAAGTGGTGAAGTCAGAGGTTTGGACAGCTGGGCCTCGGGGTAGAGTGGAGCATGTGGTGAGATTAGAAGAATCTGATTAACAGAAAACAGGCTGTAGGAAGAGGAATCTCCGTCCATCTCTTCATTTCCTTCACTTATCCCCCTTTTCTCTCTCTGCCTTGATCCCATTCCTGGACACAGAGACATGGACGGGCCTCTTCCTCTTCTTGTTTTTGTTCAGGGAAAACAAAAAGGCCAGAGTGCATTGTTCAAATGTTTGGCTTGGTGCTTACATCCACTGTAACATCAAACAAAATTCAAATGGAGAACAAGGGACTCGGCTTAGAATCCCTTTTGTCTCATCATAAAGTCATCTTGAACCAGGGGTTTTCTCGTAAGACAACATGCGCTGTGCGGGTGTCTGGTTTTGTTGAGTTTGAGCTGTAACTCTTCCTCTCTTTGCCCCACTGAGAGCCTTTGTTTTCACCATCTACACACACATATTTGTGATGGTTGGCTTGAGGACGGGGTATTGTCTTTCTTATCTGCATGGGTATTAGAGTAAATTCTCACATGATCTCAGGGAAGAGTCAAATGTGCACTCTGTGAATATGGATGAACAGACGGGTCAGGTGGAAAGTTCTGTTTATTTTGTATGAGCGGCCTTTGAGGAAACATTTTTCCCCAAACATTTGCCTTCATCCTGTTTCAGACATGAACATCTTGAACTTTTTGCCTCAACCTAACCGCAACGCACATCTGATTAAAACTGTCAATGAATCATGTGGTCGCTGATTAGCACAAATTTACTCAGAGCACAGATTCTTCCATCGGTGTCATCTCCAGTCATTTCCAGACCAGGTTCCACACGGTCTGCAGAAGCAGCATGATGTGAGGTGTGAGTAATGCTGACTGGACCACAGTCTCTGCATGGTGCAGCAGTAGGCGACCAGATGTGTGTGTCTGTATCACTAATTGTTCCATTCAACACACACCCACTGCTTGACTTCCTAAATGGTTATTTTATTAGACTTTTAAACCAGGCAACACAACTATTTGATCCTTCTCTGTAACCGAGATGAAAATGCTGAGCTCGCCTTGACTGGTCAGACACAATTGGCTCATAAATTTAATGAAAACACAAGAATAAAGCCAGGCTGCTGGCTTCATGGGACATTCATTTGGGGATGTACACCTTACTTGAACTTCCTGAAACTGGTCTTAGACAGCATAAGGTTTCTGTGCATGTTCCCATAGAAGTGAACACAGAGGTTTCACAGTCATACGTACTCGATACGTACTGGAAATGATGAAATTAATACAGAACCTTTAAACCAGTGCCCCATTGCTGTTGACCCATTAATGAGAAAGCAGTGTCTATGAGGTGTGAGTAGTTTCGTTATTCGTGATTTTCTCTTCCCAAGCCAAAAAAGTCTGAAAAATGAGCATAACTTTGTGTCTCGAAATTTTACTTTTCTCGTTTCCTATCCAAGTAATCATTCAATCAATCAATTATTTTGTAACCACATGTGCAGGACCTGAAACCTTTACTTTAAACTACTCACTGTTTCAAAAAGAATGCATAACATAGTTAACTTGAACTCTTCCTTACTGTCTGACTGACTCACATTTACCAGCAAGGGGCAGAAAGCTAATGACAATGACACATCCAGCTTTTATGTTTTCCCATACTGTTCCTGTGGTTGAGTGTTTAGAAATAATTAAGTCAAGCTCTTAAATATGGCAGAGGAAGTTGGTCAAGCACAAATATGAAAACATTAGAGGGTTTAGAATAAATATTCTGTTTTCATGTCTTTACTAAATATACGTTGTTACTTATCACAATGTTAAAAAGCTGTCTTTCAGTCAGCCTGTCATGTGCTGACCACGTGGAATAAGTAAGACTATTGCACAGGCAGTTGTTTGTTCCTCTTTGAGAATCATGTAGAAATTAAAATTTACCACACAAGTTTTTTTTTTTTCCCCAACGGTCACTTCTTCTACCTACTGAACACCAAATAGTTTGTACAATGCCAAGACTTTAAGCTGTTCTAATCAATAATTTTAGTGGATCAAATGACTATACGTATGTTACAGGGATTGCTCATACTGACAAATCCAGAGAGAGAATTATTTTGAGGTATTTTACGTCACTATTTGTGTTGTGCAGCTCCTTTTCATGAAAAGGTCAGATACACCCACTGAACACTACCAGCCCAGCACCAAACAGCAGACAGAGAAAGTAAGTGACTAGGCTGTAAACATAGTGGAGCATTTAGCCACTTAAGAGCCAGATATTTCTCTCAGGAGATGATGAAGCCCAGAAATGCTAAAAGGAGGGCGAATATAGTTATTTGGTGGACACAAACATGACTCCAAATTATTAGTAATTTTTCTACGTGTCCTGCAAATAGATTCATATTCAAGCTGGTGTCATAATATGACCATTCAGCCATTCATCATTTATTAACAACACAGGAAAATAGTTTGAAAGCCACTAATATTCATATACATGTTAACATTACCAAACAATCCCCATCGCATTCAAGTCTTCTTTTTACTCTTGCAATGGCAGGCTGTTTGCTGTTGTTTTTGTTTGCTCATGTGCAGAATACACACATCACAGTTCAATTGCACAGTCGTCTAGTTCAACTCCATATTGTTCCTTCTCATCAGGTGAATCAAAGTGTAAGTGGTCATGCAAGTTGCGTTATTGTTAAAGTACTTCAAAGTGCTCACATTAGAAACTAAAACTCACTTCGATGTTTGGGACGCTGAACACTTAAGTGTCAGTGCAGCGCAGGCCTCTTCTGACATTATAAACGTGCCCTCCACTTGGAGGTATTCCAGGATTTTGAACTCCACTTGCAGTCTCTAGAAGTCATCTTCATAGTCAGTGAATGCGAGACTGTTTTCAGGAATAGCATAAACGGATTTACTCTTCTTCTTCCTGTCCTTTGCACTTATCTCTGCAGAGTCTTGATTCCCAGAAAAGGACAGGTAGGCAGCAATGCTGTTTCTGACACCATAGCTCACCATGGTGTCAGCGCAGCTGTCTGTGCTGACAAGCTGTCCCCTACAATGAGAGGAGAAATAAATGAGGACAGAGCATCTTAGCATTTCAAATTTTCTTCTTCACCTGTGAAAAAATGATGCAAGTGATGCCTAATTTTTGTTATTACATCCAAAATCAGTTTAAAGGACCAGGTGAATAAAGATTCTGCTTGAATATCTACATTTAGATAAAAGGAATTGTTAGTTGCAGCCTTAATTTATATTCTTACATCTGATCCTTGCTATTTCGACAAGGTCAGCAAAAGATGACACCTGGTGAGCCAGAATCATCATGCACTGTCATGCTGACATACTTTTAAATGTCATCACCACGCCTCTTTTGTACCTGTCAACTTTCTTCCAGTCAAAGTTGCGTCGCATGACTACAGATGAAGCTCCAGGATTTGCATCTGATGGTGGGGTCGTGCCCGACAGACAGGGAGTGGTTAATGCACAGCATAGGCCATCTGCAGAGTCTGAAAAGTCAAAGGTAGGGGGCGTAAATTACTGCTCTCAGGCAAATGTTATGATACATAATTTGCACCAACCGCTCTCACACTCTATTGCTCAAGCGCACAATCAAATCAAACTCGTAAAAGGGGTGTGGGGGGTGTGTTGATCTATATTTGCCCAGAATAACTTCACTGTTACAACAAATTACGTTCAGACTTTTTTTCCACTTGGTACGCACCAGTAGTCAATATCAAGAGCACATATTGTATCTCATTTCCTGTTTTGATCCAAAAATGATCTGTCAGAGCAGGAAATATATAGAAACTTGAGAAGTGATAAGAAATAGTTCTATATTAAGAATATGATAAATTATTTTCAGCGCTTAAGTATATGTGATTGCATGTGATTACAATGTAGTGTGCATGTGAAGCCTATGTGCGTGCATGAACGTGGCTCTATATTTTGTAGAACTTTTGAACTTTTGTAGAACTATTGAGGCCAACTCCTGTCTATTTAGGTGTGTAAGTAAGTGCGCACAAGTGTGCATCCACCCACCAGAGTAGTGGTTGATCATATCTTCAAGGCACTGGAAAGTGAGGCGGGGGGAGATGTAGTACCAGCTGTTGTCCAGTCTGAAGATCCGATAGTGCTTTACGATCCTGTGCTTCACGGAGAGTGAATACAGACCTGAGGGGAAGATAAACACCATGCTCTTAATAATACAAGCTTTCAGTTATAACACCAAGCACGTTGTGGTTTAAGGTCACTGTAGTTTTGCAAGAAAATGCATAGAAAATGTATGCTTATTTGCTTATTTCTGTCTATTAAATATAAATCTTCAGCCACCAGTTGGTTAGCTTAGCTTAGCTTAGCATAAAGACTGGAGACTGGGAAATAGCTAGCCTGGCTCTGCCCAACATAAGAAAAAAAAATCTTATCAGCTGTAATCAGCACAGTGTATCTTATTTGTTTAATCTGTACAAAAACAACTTAATTTTAAAAATTTGTGGTTTGTCGGTTTGTGGTTTTACAAAGGGTTGTGTGTCAGACTATTTCCTGGCTAGGAGCAGTAACTCTAGGAGGTTACTGCACCTGGCCAAGAAATAAGTGATTAAACAAATGATCTAACTTGTCAACTATTGAGCTATTGAGTCTCTGGTGGGCATTTTTTTGTGACTTTAGGACAGAGCCAGATTACTCATTTTCCCCTATTTTCAGTTTTTGTGATAAGCTAAGCAGCTGCTGTCTGTAGCCTCATATTAATGTACATGAGAGTGATATTGATTTTCTTGTCTAATAGAAGCAAAAAAAAGGGGGCTTGGAACTATTCTTACAGCTTGTTTTTTGTTATTGTTGCTGGGTTTTGCTTTAAGACTATTTTTGGGCAGTTTGCCTTTAAAGACAGACAGGATGGGGGCAGATAGCATCAGGTCCCCTGCTGCTGAAATTACATGGCATGGGTGGCATCAGTGAAGACCATTTTGTTGTCAGCTTTAGACTCACAATTCAGTTTGCTCTTGTCTTTAACTCTTCTTGAACTAAAACCTTTTCTTTCATGTCTCGGATCTGATTAGATCTGGTCTCTGCCTCCCTTTTACTTCATCACTCATGTCTTCATAACAATCATCCTGATCTAATCTTTGCACATGCTTACGTGCCAACTACCATTTCATTTCTCCTGCAGAACTTCTACATTTTAACCATTACTGATAGCCAAAGTCTATCCCAAATTAAAAGCGTTTATTGCACACTAAATGTCCTCACCTCTCTCCCTGCTGCTCTCCCGCACCAGAAAGGAGCCCACTCTGTTCCCAGGTAGAAGCAGCAGCTCTTCTGCCTTTTGCCTCTCCACCCCCTCAAAAAGCCAGCTGAAGAACAAAAACATGCTCAGAGTTATAGATCACATTAAATACTTGTGGTATTTTCAACCTGAGCTGTAAATATTCCCATTTATATTAAAGGCACGCCCTTGAAATTAACTACAACTGCAACATACAACACACTATAATGTGTTACTAATATCTCCCACTACCTTCCTTAAGATAGAGCTCTTAGGGTTGTGGAAAATGCATTTGATATTTATTTTTTTTTGCAGTTATTGATTTAAAGGAAGATCAAACAGACCAACAAGGCCAATAAAAAAGTAGTGTTTATATCAGTATAATTTTACTTACCCATGGTATACTTTTGCCACATGACTGCTGGGTATGTAGTTCTCCTTTCCTGTTTGGACAGAGCAAACTCTCCACCAATAAGCCTCCCTGATCACCATAAAGAAGTAAAGAGGAATCAACAACTTTTGCACTAGTACTTCTCCATACTATAAACTCGGGTCATCAAGTGATCATTTCTTTCCGTCAGACATTATTTCCTCATTATTATTCAACTGGGTTGTTTTTAATCATTAATGCAATACATGATCGTACTGTGCAATGACTCTGAGCTTCTCCCCCATTCTGTAGATGGGCTCGCTGATTTCAGGGGACGGGTAATCCTGGAGCACCACCACCTCATCCTCTGAACCTGGCAAGAACAATATTTATGGCATTTATAAACAGCCAAATGCTGCTGCGCAGACATCATGATTTGGAAATGTCCAAAAACGTCAAAGAACAGACCTCTGTCAGAAATTACAATTCATTTTCTTAAGTGTTTGTTTTAAATTAGTTTTGAGTGTAGCTTACTATATCATGAAATTTCTGGTACGGTCAGGTTAACTCAGCAGTGCATATTGTATAAATAAATAGTCTCTAGCAACCAAGAAATCAGCAAGCTTCAGTGCAAAGACAGTTCAAAACGGTATCGGTGGAAATATATACTCAGAGCTCTTACTCTTTTGAGGGCTGTCAAGGTTTTCAGTGCTGACCTTGTTCCTGGCACTCACACCTCTCATCATATTCCCCATCCTCCAGATGGACCAGACTCTGGCCTGAGGTGAGAGCTGAGAGCGAAAGAGCGAAAGTGTGCTCTTCAAGTCCTGTAAACTTTCTACTCATGTACCAACCTGTATTTTTTTAATATCACAAAACGTCTCTGCAGCTGCACCACAAATTTTGTAACTTCCTATAAACTGACCATTGAACTATCTCAACTAACAGACGCATTGCAAAATGGGAAAGCTGAGGCTAGATGATATCGGACTGAATTTTCCATTAGCATCTAACTCAGTGTGCTCACAACAGTGATTAATGATGTTGAATTCATATATTGCAAAATCATCGTCCCAAATTTCATGTCATTTTGCATGATTTACATCATGATTAATCAAAAACACATATTTGTGTGCTCGCATTTCAACAGATCCTGCCATTGTGACGTCTGTTATGAAGTTACATCACATAGTGTTCAGTTGACCAGAATGGAGAAAGAACAGTTCCCTCTCTACAGAAGCTTTTAGCGGGACAAAGCAGAAGCAGTAGATGTGATAAAATGTAGGCCATACCTGTAGAATTTGTAGTTTGCCTGCAGTGACGGGCATCAAGTGTGGTGCAAGAGATGATGGCCCCAACAGGGCATGGTGGCAGCGGCGGAGTCCGGGTCTAGAGAAGTACCATGTTCACAAAAGATTACAGGAATGACCTGTCACAGAGCGTGGTGACAGCTCTGCATCTGACTGCAAACTCACTTCCTGCAATGAAATGAGGAAGAGGGCCTACAGAAATGCTGCTGTGACAAATACACAAAGCCGATTGCGAATAGCGAATACAAACAGCTCGCTAGATGTAGTTATTTGGAGTAATGGAAAGCACTGTAGGCTTTTTTAACATTCCTGATTCCACTGGATGTTTTGACACTGTGAATTATACGTCATGTTAATGTTTTGTCGTTGTTCTAGTAGAGATCAGGATTATTTTATGGCTGTTACTGTCCAATAATCTGTTATTTGCTGTCAAATTTTGTTGTTATTGATACTATTGAAAGGATTGTAAAATAAATCCGAGCTGAAATGATTAGTCAGTTAGATCATTCACAGAAAATTAATCAATTATTTTGATCATCTATTAATCATTTGAGTCATTTATCAAGCAAGAACACGAAGAATTAGCTTGTTCAACCTTCTCCATCATAAATACTTAATGCTTTTGTGATTATGTGATGGTAATTTGAATGTTTTTGCATTATGGACTCCTGGTTGGACAGAACAAAATAGCTTACAGAGTCACTTCATGACTTATTTTACATCTACTTAAAAGTTAAATTTAGCCTGTTAGGCCCAAGTGAAGTCATTTACCAGCTTTCATGTTTGGTGGGAAACAGATGTTTTATGCCACAAGCTGCCATAGAAGATCTACGTGGTTCATAGCAACTTATTTCAAATGAGCTGTACATAGTAATAGCTACTGATTAACTTATAGAAAGTGACGTGGCTACACCTTTATTTAAATGAAAAGGACTAAAGAGCACAATTTGAAAGACAGAAACATGAATAATATCACCGTCTCTCATGGGCCTGTCTGTCCACAAAGGGGAAAATGCAAATGTGTTGGCGCTATCTTTAGCCACTGTGTCTATTTGGTACTTGAAAATATTTGAAAATTACACTGCTCGGGTCTCAAATAACGTAACCAAAGACCATAGAGTTTCAGATTTATGACCTTCTGAAATAGTTAATTCTCATTTACACAGTCTGTATGAAGTTTATGTGATTATATGTATCTGTTGTGTGCCTCACAGATGAAAAATCATGGTATCCTTATTAGGTTTCTGACTAAGTGTTACAGATTAAATAAAAACCCTGTGCCAGTTTTCTTTGGGGGCTGCACATCTGATGCAGCCAGTGTTTTTAGCCCTTTCACCCCCTGTCTTACTCCTACTTGTCTCATGATTCATTATACGCCATTAAGCGATCAGAGTGTCAGATGTAACACTCTGTTTACCATTCCTCAAGTTCAGCCCTTATATAAGGATAGATTGAGTATATCTGAAGCCTCAGATCCCTGGTTACATAACAATATTCCTGTGTGCCACACTTTATTATTCTCAGGACTACTTAGCTCATGTATTTTCCATATTAAAACCTGGAATAGTCTGCTCCAGACCATCAGGCCTCTTTTCCCTGCCACACTTCCCTCTATGAGTGCAGAACTGTGATGCAATAAAAACAAAGCGGAGGCAGAACATGAGATCTGCCTCATTGTTAAAGTAAACTTATCTTACTTACTTAGAAACTTTGTCATAAAGGTGTCATGAAAACTCTCTTCACATCTGCATCACTGTAGCTTTTTTTGGGGGAGGGGGGATTGGCACATATTAATTGTAGTCGGACAACACTGAGCTGGCAGTTCCTTTTGTTGGCTTCCTGGTGTGTGTGTGAGAGAGTATAAATACAGGAACTATATGTCACATCATAAACTGAACTGCAGCTAAACTGTATTTTAGGCTGAAGTGAACAGTGTTTTTCTGCTGGGCGGAGAAAAAAAGCATCAACTGTGCCATGGTGGGTAGTGGCTGGTGTCAAATGCCAGAACCTGAACTGTTGTGGCTACAAGGAAGGAAGGAAGTCTTCGTCTGCTTTAGATGAAAATAAATACAAGATCACCATGCAGTTTGTGTGGTTTAAAGACCTCACTGTTTTATCTTTAGAGTAGAATTTGCAGCATTTCCTGTGGCAAGTTTTACACATTTTTCAAAGGTTTCAAAGTATATTTTGCTGGCATTTACAATTTTGAGCCTTTGGTTTACAAGTTGTTTTTTTGATCAATTGTTTTTTAAGGGTTGTTTCAGCGAAATTAAGAGAAAAAAAATCACATAATTTCTCACTAACTCTAGTGCTTTTTAGCTATGCAGTAATAAAGTAAAAATAAAGAATACATTTGTAACAGAGGCCCAAATTTACAGTAATGTGCAAGAGAAAGCAGAAAGGATGAGCACAGGAAATAACTTCAACTACTAGACACTAAAGTTTTTCAAACATACTGTATTAAACAACTAGTCTCTTCGCTGTGGAACATTTTCTTCCTTGACTACGCAACATTTTTTTTTGTTGTTTTTCTATTCAGGTTCCTGGCTCTTGTCACTGAAAGTGCCAGGACCATGTGTGTCTTTCGATGAGTCACTAGCAGACATAACACAGGTGAAAACCAGTGGGGCTGTCCACATTGACCTCCAACTCAGTGAACTCTTTGTTGGATGAAGACGAGAAACTTATTCCCCAGTTATTTCAGGTAATTCATTTAGAAGGACTTCCCACCTGAGTTGCCTTAGTTGTTAACAGCCTTTTTCTGAAATTGGATTAGCCAGGGTTTTATTTGGTAAATTACACAAACAACATCTAAAAGGCCAGTGCAGTTAAGAAAAAGGAAGCAATTCAAAAAGGAGGAGTTCAAATATTATCCTTTCTCAAAGATCTTATTCACAAAATGCTCATAACAGCTGTTCAGCAGGTGTTTGCAGGTGTTACACTGGTTGTAAGGCTAATATTTGGCTGTCAGAGACTTTCCTCACGTGGATAATTGTCAAAGAGCTCTGCATGATTGATGTCCCAGTTCGTAACACATGTTGGGGAAGCTGTAAGCTCCAACTTTGAAGATTGTCAGGGATTTGTAAGCACTTTTTCTGGGCAACACACAAAGACAGATGCTCTCTGTCTGTGGCTGGCACTGGCCTCAGCTGCCAGTGGATGCTTTGCTGGAGTCTGCATGTGTGTGAACATTTCAAGGAGAAGTGACTTCCACACCCTCCGTCTAAAATTACAAAATTACTGACTGTAAGGAATTTCCATCATAATTTATTTTTTCTAGAAGTCTAAATCAAGACGTGTTCATATGGCTTGAGGCTCTCTGGTAGGGAGTGGAAGCAAGAGGTGAGTGTTTTTATAATGATTTTTTCCACAGTTCCTCTTTTCCTAAAAACAATACACATTCCAAATGCTCGGACACCGGTAGTTAGTCCTTATGTGGTTGTTGTGTTCTCTCACTGTAATGAGCAGTATCTAAATACAGAAGCAAGGCTGGCCCAACAGGACCTGAAACCACAGGATCGACAGCACCGGGGCGTGTGTCAGCTATATGTGCATGCGAATGGATCTGCAGCTTTTCTAGCCACAGTTTAATCCACAGACTTTATAGGTTTGAGACACTCAGAGCCAAAAATACTTATCTGAAGAACCCCATATCCTCGACCAGTTAGCCTGTAATCATTAATGTAACGTGGTTAGTGTATGTGGGTCATTCAGGCATCTGGAGCATCTTATCCACCAAACCATCTGCACAAGTAATCAACCCTCCCTGCTTCTCACAAATATTAATGCGTTCCTCCGAGCTTTCAAATATATTCCTCTGAATAATCCTCTGATGAATTTCGGCAGCAGTGTTTTTTCGTTTTGCTTATTTAGTGATTTGAAATAGCTATAATAACATAAGCACTTTGTCCCCAAGCGCACTTCAGTGGAATCATTTTGGCGATTTTAATGGTAACATAATTGGATGAAATTGCATTAAGAAATCAGAGCCTGTATTTGCAAACCGCTGCATCATTATCACAGAGTTTGTGAAGGGAGTAGAGCACAGGGTTACAAAGTTGTCTTCTGTTCAGTTTTTTCTGGCAGCGAAGCGCAAGCAAAGTTCCTCAGTGAATCAACAACAACAGCTTTTAGACTTGAAAACCTTTCCAGACCTGAAACATTCATTCCAGTCAGCTACAATAAATAAGACCTTACTTAATGGCTTAGGAAAGTATTACTCACAAGAATTACATCACATTACTTTGTGAACCGCGACCACCATTAAAAAAAAAAGAAATCCAGCACAGGGCCATGTGATGGCACTTAAGTGGAGGTTCTCAAGAGAACTGTGGCTGGACCCTCAAACTGACATGAAGCAAAGTAATGCAATAATGAATAACACAGAGCTGGTGCTGTGATGCTACTCCTCATTTTCATAAAATCAAACCCTGTTTCATTCTATTTATGGTTGGCCTTTTTTCAGCAATACCAATTTAATGCATTTACAGTCTGTAATTAACTCACTATATGATAGTTTACATTGTTTGTGGTGGAGTCTACCATTCCTGCACTGGATTTAAATTGCCTTCACATGCACGAGTGATGCACAGGAAATGATGCAGAGTGTAATCCAGCCTCACTGTTTTTAATTTTACCTCACTGATATTATCCTCACTGCGTACTGTTCACGCTGCCACAACTGTATCAGAACTGTATTCTTTTACTGCTAATGCAAACCCAACATGTATTTATTGTGTATGTTTCCAATAAGAGTGCTTCAAAGGGCACTCCAGCGATTTAGTAGTGTGCATCCACAACGTTGGGGCACTTTCAAGAAACAGATTAAAAACAGAATTTTGATATTTGATACAGAAGAGGCTGAGATGTCCTGATTTTGGGCCTAGCTCCCCAAAAACACAGCGGATACTACATTTCCCACAATGCAATTCGGTGACACCTTTCTTTGACCCTGTATGAATGATGACTTCTCAGCTCCAAGCCCCAGCTGAGAATTCATCAGGATTATTTTCTCAGACTTTACAGAGATCTCTTCAGAGCCACAGGAGACATTATACAACTGTTTTCACAGGCAGAGTAATGCTCCTCATGACTAGTCGACGGACTTTGATGTGTGAAATCTGTGGAGTGCCAGTTTAATTCTCACACTCAGTAATGTTACCTAAGGTTATTCCAGGACAGATCTGACATCATGCATCCATTAGTGGATGAGGTGCAGTCTTACGCTAATTGGGCCACTAAACTAATAAGTGTTCTTGCGCTACAGCGTAATCCTCACAAGTGTGTTCTGCAAAGAGAGAAAGTGTTCCTAATGTCAGGGCGTCGTTTAAGCTCTGTAATCACTGAGTCCATGAGGGCCACCTGTGTATCCTGGCAGCCCCGCCCTCCACCTCCACCTCCACACGCACGTTCAGACACACGCACACATCAGGGATAATGCCAGCCTTCACATCCAGGGCAGGGTAACTATCAGTGGACCCAGCCATTCCCTTCAACGATCCAGATGGGAGTTTACTGTTTATCGCTGCATCATCATCTATTACCCAGTCATTACCAGCCAGTGAGCTATTTTCATGATTCATGTTTTCGCTGTGCACCTGTGAAAGTACATGCACTCCCACTACAAACATGCAGGCACACTGCTGTTTTTAAGACGCGTAAAGCCTAAAAAAGCCCCAGAGCCAGAGCTGATAAAGACTTAAATGATGTCGTCAGCTGTGGTGTAAGCATGTGTTTGCTCTCTGGAAACATGTAATGAGTGATATATAACCATGTGGAACGTAATAATTCACAGTTCTTAGCAGATAGTGTCATGTTTGCTGGCTATCTTGACAGAGGGTTGTCTTTTCTTGGGTGCTGTTTGTAAAAACAATTATCAGGAAGGAAGTTTAATCTCAAGATTTGACAATAGCATGTTAATCATTTAGTTTAGTTAAAAGTAAAGATGTGAATGAACAGAACAACAACCGGTGTTTGATAGAGGCTGGGTCTTGACTTGATACTTATGTACCTTTTCAGGAAAACTAAAGCCAGGCAACTGTTACATAACAAAGGATACTAAACATACTTTCCCACTGGCTAGATTTCAAAATCATTCAGCTTCTGCTGGCACTCCAGAGAGATCATTTGCTTTATTACTTTTCTGAGAAACAACCCGCAACGGAACAGTGAAAATTAATTGCCAGCTATTCTTAAATTTATGGCCCATTTACTTTTTGACAGTGGCTGTTTAAGCTTTTCAGCTCACTAGAATATACTGTATATATTCTGCCACAGATTCAGACTGTCAGGTTGAGAAAGGCTCCAAAATCACACACACATGTCACACCCCGACATGTTTGAAGTGACAGCGAACAAATTGAAGTATAGACTGTGATAAAGGACATGCAGCTGAAAAGGCTGAAAGGCCCTGTGTGTGGAATAAACGTCACACTTTGCAGCCACAACTTAACAGTTAAAGCGTAGTTCCTTTATTCTATAAAGTGTGACTGTATAACTTCGGAAAGGAGAAATAACACAACCCTCCTCCACAAATGGAAAGGATGAATTCATAAGATGTAAAAGTGCACACTTGTTGATCAGTTCCGTGCACACACAAATAAGGTTGTTTTGCTGCAACAACCTTATTTGCTCTGGTACAACCAGTAGCTTATGGTGGCTAATGTAAGCAAAATTTTGACAGACATAGTTATGTAACCAATATTATATGTGTATATATATATGTATTATGTATATATGTAAGTTAACCTTAAACAATAATAGTTATTGTCTGAATATCTCCTGAAAATATTCATTTATCCATCACAGCATAAGTATGTTTACTTCGTGCATTAGTAATAACAAAAAGTGACCAAAATATAACACGGTTTTCATGGAGGCTTATTATGCAGCTTTGATATGCAGGAAGAAACTGCCATCAAGTTTTAAGATCAAGTGAGGCGCGGCCTTCCTGTTGATCTGCACTGGTGTTATTCTTTGGATGACCTTTGACTTTTTGTTCTGACACACAGCTTTAACCACTTGACATAACCGAAAACTAGATAGTTGTGCATTTCGTGCATTTATTCATCGAAAACTCTAAAGCTTTGTGGTTTTGCAACTGATCTAACGAAAGATAATAAAGCCAAACAAAATTCCATTTCTGTGGTTCTGTAAGGGACCAAAGGTTTCCTGGTGTTCATTCCACTAATGTGACCATCACTGAATACATGTAACGTGATTCCTGCCCTTTCCCTCGTTCCTGACATTCCTGACCAATGTTTTTAACTTTGGAATTCACCTCGTCATCTGTGTTCAAGGTATCAAACCAGAACTGACCAGTGCTCACTCACTTTCCCTCATTGGAGTCCAGGAGATGTTTACATAGCTATTTCTGCCATCAGAAAGTGCTTGTATTTTATTTTAGCTCTGAAATCCTCGTCTTTTTCACTCCTGTGGTTTATTTAATCTCCAAGGTGATATGTCAAAAACTAATTCAGTTTTTTTTTTGTTTGTTTGTTTGTTTGAACTGAAGTTTTATGAGGTCAGACTGATAGAAACCATGAGGTGTTTTCGATAGCGACGACTTTGTCCTTGACTGGAACAATTTGTAGTGATAAAAGAAGAAAACACTTGAGGCCATGCTTCACCTGTCAGCAGCCACAGGCACTGAGGAGAATTTGACCCCAGGTCACAACTATATGCTGACTTAGTATCTTGCTATTAACTGCTGCGTAGGAACATATTTCATGGTCGAGTGCAGACACCACTGAAGAGACTGTGTGCAGGCTTTGTTTCATCCTACTTTTTAATTGGCCCTCATTCATCCTTATTACCAACTCTACAGAGCAGGAAAGGTCAAAGGAAAAAGACAGAAACTATCTGGAATGACTGCTTGCAGATCTCCTGCCTTCTTATGTAAACAAGTGTATGAAAATGAAAAAAAAAAAAAGACAGAGAAAAAAAGAAACGCTGTCGTACCATCTCACCTTCAAATGGTCCCTGCAGGTTTGGCGCCGTGATTACGTAAACCACAGAGACGTTTAAAGTATAGTTTTAGCTGTGGCAGGTTCTCCGGGGATGTGCTCTGCTCTAGATCCTTTTGACGACTTCACCTCTCTTTGAGAAAAAATCCATTCAGCCAAGATGGCTCCAAATTCCCCCAAACCTTTTGAATTTCACAACAGATGCAGCAGATAAGGCAGTCTGGACCCTTACTCTGATTATAATCTTTGTTCTTCATGTACTTTTCCTTATGCTACTGATGGTACATCTGATTCCTTCAGCCACTCAAGCCTATTAAAACTTAGACAGTGGCATGTAAAATATCCCATGGCATCTTAATAATAATATGGATGGATTTATATTTGAATCCATCCAAACTTGGGTTATTTTGGGAATTTGTTATTTCCAACCATTGACTTGATAATATCAGAATGAAGGTAAGTACCTGCAAAAATATCAGCGACTGATTCCGTGAATGCTGAAGGGATTAGCTGCCGATGTAAGAGATCTGGCACTAAAGCCTGAGAATGCCTCAAAGTCATTTAACCCTGTCAGTCATTTAAATACGCACAGAACCCAGAGGGATTGTGATAAACAGATGCTGAAAACCATGCACAGAGACGTGATCTCTGTGCCTTGTACCCATCCGTAGGTCAGATAACACCTTTAGCCGATTCTTGGCTGCAAGTGGAAGCTTTTGAAAATCATATGTCCTGAGGCTAGTCCTTTAGAGATAGCAGGTCAACACTCTTAGGACAAAGAATTCCTACTCTGGGCTGGGCTCATGCAATCAAGCAATGCCAGGCCCTCAACAAATCCACCATATATCACTAAGGCATATCCAGAAAAAGTCACTTATTTGTGTTTTTGAAAATGTACAAGCCATTGTCTACACAAAGCTAAAAGGAGCCAATGTTTAGTCTGAATTACAGCCAAGGCCATACTGAGCTGAAACGTATACGCCTCAGAGGGCGGCTTATTGTTGACACACACACACACACACACACACACACACACACACACACAGATGCTCTAAAAGACAGCTTTTGTTTAAAGTCGTAATTTTGAGAGCAGTTGGGATCTTGAGGCATCCTTAAAATCCCTGGCTTTGTGTACATGTCAGCTCTCGCCTGCCAGAAGCCAAACACATGAGCAAAGCAGCGCAAAAGCCTGATGCAGACACAGTGTGTTCAGAGGCCGATGAGAAGGCTCCACTACAGCTGTCCCTTAATTCGTGGATGAGATGTGAAGAAGTGTGTGTTTTGCAGGCATGTTCATACTCACAATAGGCAACGAAGGCTGACTGCACCTCTTCGGTCAATGTCACATACACACACACAACAATACCATATAATGCTTGAAGGCTGGCACAGTACTAGCATTAGCAGAAATGTAGAAATACATTAGCAGAATGCATGTCTGAGCTTGGACTTAAGTCACAGGACAAGGCTGACATAATGTGTGGAATTTAAGTCACACAGACGCTAAAGCTATATCCACACAGATGTTGAATCTTTGATAACATGAAACACAGTATTGAAAGATTGCTTTACTTTGTATCCTGTTGGTCACATTTTGAAAAAAAACTTTTGTTCCAAATGTGCCTTAAAATGTGACACCAAAGGCTACCACAAACCAGAGACAAAACTACACCAAAATAAACTTTGCAAATATAACTTACTCTAAAGATTGCACCCCTAAAACTCCTTATTTTGGTTTTTTTTTTTTCTAAATTTGACTGCTACTATCCTGATTGATCAGTTATTGTCTGGTTTTGTAGCTGCAGACAGTTAAAGAGGAGGAATTAAAGTGGGTCTTTGATGATGAATGATTCAGCATAGTTATAAATCTAGCTTCCCTGGGTCAGGCAGTGGAAATATACTTCTAGGAGAGAAGAATGTTAGACATTAAAAGCCTTTGGTATAAATCATTCTAATCACAATAAAATTATTGTTTAACTTTTATCTCCTGGGGTGCGTTCTTGTGTGTAGAACTGTGTGCACGCATTTGCACATACAGGGCAACGCACCACTTGTCATACGAAGCCTGTTAAACAGATCTGATAGTACTGGATTAAAAGCTAAAATAAAAGTTGTTTTTGGCAGAACAACAACTTACTAAATGTTTGCAAAGCCAGTGAGGATTTTTCCACTCAACAACAAACACAGGCATGAATGGGAACATTTGTGAATTACTAAAGGTGGAGGATCATTTACAAAGTTGCCCAACCACAGAAAAATAATACATCAGTTATTAACATATATGCCCATAAAGTTTGTAGAGTACGCCCGTCTCACATAAAATGTGCTGAGAGCATTTTGTATAATAAATCAAAAGTTTAGAAAGCTGAAAGAGTTTAACTTTGTTTGAACTGCAACTGTGTGGTGTTGACTTAACAGGCCAACAATGTTACGTAGGTTTATATCCATCATTAATTCTGAATTACATGGTAAACAGTGTCGACAAACGCAAGCAACACAGCAAGCTACATAAGGAATCATTCACTATTAAAATGCTTCAAGTTCATGTAGGTTTGTATCTGTAGAGCCCAGCAGATGTTTTCTTCAGTCTATAACTCTCAGACCACAGCTAAATAAAGACAATATAATTACTGGACTGGTCTGAGCACAGCCAGCCATGTAGTTTCTCTGCCACATACACACACACACACACAAACACGTCTACACAAAAACAAACAAGCCTTTCATGTAGTTTAAGCATGAAGGCCATGTGGCTGAGAGTTCGGTGGAGCTGAAGGGTTTGAGATCTGGGGAAATACATGACTACACTTTCCTGCTGAGTTTGTGCCTGTGGCCATAGCTAAACATAACGACTGGAAACAGGTGGAAAAGCCTGGTGCAAACCTGGTTCTGTCCGAGGTAACAAAAGGCTCTGTTCACCTAAAAGCACTTTTAAATCTCACCAGTCAACACCTTATATCTTGTGTGGTTAATCTGTACAAAGCCAAAATATAAAAACAACACCTTGCAGTTTTACAGGGCCTATTTATGGCAGAGTGTCATGTCCTGGAGACCCACTCTCTCCCAGTGAAACCACAGTGTGTGGTTTTTACTCTTTGGTTTTTGTGCGTAACAAACAAACAAGACACAACTTGCGAATGGATTTTTGTCAGTGCGAAACAGTGTCAGGTTATCTGTTTCCCTGCTTCCAATTCATGCTAAACTAAGCTAACCATCTGACCATCTAACAGGAAAATGAGTGCGTATTTACCAAAATGGCAAACATTTTTTTTTAAAGTGTATGCGTCATAGTTATTGTCTGATTTGTACATTTGTTATGGTTTTTGTTCTGATAATTCTTGGTAATTTCGGAGATATTCTAATCGTTTCGACGTATTGTATTACTCACTGCACTTAAATTAACTTTCAGACTTCTCTTTAACTCTAAATGAAGTCAGCTTGTTTTTGCAGCGAGGTTGATGTTTCTGATCTTGAGCTATTTCGAGCTGCAGAGAAAACACACTCTGCTGTTTAAAGCACTTTACAGGCCAGTGGCTACAAAGGAGTGACCTGATGTTCAGAAAAAAAAATTTCCCACACTAGTGGTGTGCTGTTAGGGAACCTTTTTTTTTTTTTATGTATCACCTCAGCAGTTTTTGGTCGCCTCAAGGTGTTGTAAACTCATTCTCCCATTTTAAGGAGGATTACCGCCTCCACTTGACTTTGAAGCTTGAAGATTTCCAAAACACAGTTTGACTTCAAGGCTTCTTTCCCTGTGAGTTGAGGGGATTTTAATGAGGGGATTTTCAGTTTGACCAGCTATGCAAGACTTGAGTCATAGATGGTTGGCTTCTGTAATCAGGCCATCTATCACACTTTTATACCTGGAGCGCAACTTCACTCCCATGGGACAGACATTGCAGAATACTCAGGGGCGGGGCTCTTGGTTCTATTCTGCCTCACATACAGGGGTGTGATGCACCCAAAGGGGTGCACGTGCTAGTATAGGGTGACACAGTGCTTCAGTGTTTAGCACAGCTGGCCTCTGGTTTGATCCCGTTTGGGTTTGCAGAGTGTTTGTGTGTTTCAACCTAGGAAGTCAAATGGAGACTTTCAGCCCACCGTTTTATGAATGAATGACTGATGGAAACCTGTCTGTATTGTTTCCAGGTCTTCACCCAGTGCATGCTGGGATGCTGTGAAGGCCTTACGAGGATCAAAGGAATAGTTCAGCATTTTTGGCAGCCTCTGACCAGAAACAAGGGAAAACATCTAGCGTAGATCTGTCCATATGTAACAAAATCCACCTACCTCTAAATTTTAACATGTTATGGTGTGGCATCAATCCTCTTACCTGACACCCAGCAGAAAGGCTAACAAGTAAAGTTCCAAAAATGTGAAACTATTCCAAGATATCCCACTTATCAAATATCTTGAAGGCATGAAGCTAGTGTGCTTTGTTTCTGCCCTCACTCTCTCTGTTGAGCCTTTCCTTTAAACAACCTTCAACTTAAAACTTCTGCTAAATCATGAAACACCCTGAATTCAAGTCAGCTGACAACCTGAGCTCTGTATTCACTTCATGTGAGAGCAAAGGAGCAGTCGTCTCCGACCTGGTTTTCATTATGAGATATTTTTGCTAAATGTGCCACCACAACAGACACGTGAGGAACACAGATGAGATGTCACGTGGCGCTGCTTTGATTGGCGTCACCTAACAATGCATACTCCGTGTCCGTGTAAAGCACTACAGTTAAAACTAACTACCGCTGTTGTTTCAGACCAGAAAATGGAGGGCAGATGCAGATGTGAGCATGAATGATACCATCTGTGGTTTGAAACTTTTCTTTCCTCTGTCTGTTTTGTTTATTCCAGTGTAGGACGGAGGGGCCTCTGGTGTGTGAAAAGGCTAGTGTGAGACAGACAAGTATCTATTTATTGGACAAGACTGTCATTAATCTTCGTCTGTCTGTCTTAATTTATTTTTTTTTTTATTTCAGCCATATTAATAAATAATTTGGCCACCTTTAGCTTGTTTTTTTAATTTGGTTGGGGTTCGGGTTAGGATTATATTCTAACCCAGCATATTACGGGTGCGTGTGTAGGTCATTGTGGCCTAACACTACATCATAATGTATGTGGAAAAAAGAATCAAATAAGGTGAATGAAATGACTCAGTTTAGGAATTCAAGAATAATTTAAAATTAAATATGACTGCGGAAACTCTAGGATCAAATATCGATAAAAGATATCAATCTCAGCTGGCACAGAGCTGGTTACATAAGAATAAAAATCTAAAATCTGATCTAAAGTAGACCACTGAACTGAACCGAGGTGGATGGAAATGGGTTGAAGCACGAGAAAGGAAGAGAGCAATGGAGAGTGACGGAGATGGGAAAGTAAAGATGAAGCAAAACGAAGCATGAGAGAAAGGAAGCATCAGAAAGACAGAGAGAGAGAGAGAGAGAGAGAGAGAGACAGAGAGAGAGAGAGAGAGAGAGAGAGAGAGAGAGGGTACATTGTGCTGTGGAGGGTTCAGGTCGTCCCGGTCAGAGTAGAGAGAGAAGCGCTGCTCAGATCTGCTCAGAGGCTGACAGCTCTCTGACAGGGATTAGAGGACTGCCTGTAAATAATAGGGGTTCAGACCTCGGGCACCTTGCTCCTTAACAAAGTGCTCATTTCTCATCTATCACTCTTTCTCTATCTTTCTGTGTTGCCTGTGGAGCCTGATTCTCACAGAGTTTAGGTTATTTTCAGTGATATTTTCATCAGCAGAGCAGTAGCGTGTGCTAGGGGGACAATTCCAGCACAACTGAAATAAAAGACATTTTCCATATGGCTGAACAGCAGTGCAGAGAGAAATTCTTTTGGCCCTCGTCTGCGTCATCTGAAAGGAAACATTCAAAACTTCCAGGAAAATGAAAAGAAAGCAAAGTAGCAGACTCTGAGATAGATGACCTCATTGACTTAACCTGAACATCTGTGGGCCAGACGCAGTCCCAACCTTAAAATAGATGATGTAGGTAGAAGGCAGGCGGCCTGTACGGTGTATTTATACACTCCTGTGAAAAAGCAAACGATTGTATCAACAATTTTTGTACAATTCTGATTCTGATTCAGACTTTTTTGTTTTCTTGGATGCAGTTTCATCTGAGTCATCTGAGGTGGATGCAGTGAGGCTTTAAAGTCTGTGATGGGATGAGATGCTGTTAAATGAATCACCAGTAGCTCTTTGGGGGCCTCACTGGAGAGTAATAGTCAACAGCAATAAGTCAACAATACTCATAAATTGTGTATAGAAAGAGAAAAATCATCTGCAGGGTGAACGGGATCTCTCTCTCTCTCTCTCTCTCTCTGCTGTCTTTTGGGTTTCCAGACACGCCCTAACCACCGGGGCTGCCAGTGCTCTGAGGAGGAGGATCGGATGAAAGTGGAGCGGAGGGAGCGGAGAAACCGTCCCCTGTCAGAAGTATGCGGGGCTCGTCCTTTCAGACCTTACGTCAGCCCGGACTCTTTAACAGGCCGTCAGCCCAGGACGCAGACAGAGGCGCGCAGAGATGACAGCGACGGGAAGAGGATGTAGCACACCTGCGGAGAGCGGCGCGTCGTGCGTTTAAGAACGGGACTAATTCTGGATTCAATGCATTTGCGGTTCTCCACCAGTGATGAGTTGGCTCCTGTTGTGGATTCTAACAGCAGGCGGGATTCAACAGGTGGGATGGAGGAAACATTGCTCAAATCTTTTTTTTTTTTTTTTATGTGCAAGCTGCATGTGTTTGACTCACTTTAATACTGCATGAAATTGGACAGGTAAATTAGTATAATTCTGAAAATGTGCATATTTTTGTTGAGCAGTATTCCTTATTACAGCATGAAAAGAATAAAACATCCTGTGGTGTGTGTGTTTTGGGGACTTAGTATAGTTTTTATTTGATTTTCTGAGCCCTTGCTATAATGACTAGAGTTTATAGTAACTTCATCGCTCTTCAAGGCAACTAAGCTCATGCAATGACAAACTTAGTTGGCTGCTCCTGCAGGGACTTAGCTGCTTAGAGTTTCATTATGAGTTCTTATCAGAACCTGTTTTCTTTAGCTGGTTTTCCTCTCTTTGCAGCCTAATGGATATCATCCTACTGATAGCCCATCTGTCCTCATACCGTATGATTTCCATTGTATTGTAGATTGCCCCCCCCCACCCCGCCCAAAAAAAAAAAAAGATAAGACAGTTCCGACTGTGGCAAGCTCTCTTGACTTGTGGCAGAGTAAGCTTGACTGACCTGAAGCTCCTTATTCCCCCTAAATCTCTCTGAAATCTCTGTCATTATTGTCCTCAGTCATCCCAGAGTTTAAACTAACAGTGCGAGATGGTAGCAGTTGCCACCCTGCTGCAGCACTTTTTAACTTATATTTTAGTGCCATCTTGTGGTTGTATAGGAAACAGGGGTTTTTTAATGTTTACTTAATGTTTTCCTACAGCCCCAGTTCCCACAGTCCAATCAGTACAACTGTTCAGCTGTTGGAAATTGGGTGCTTGGACTAAAGCAAAAATAGTGATGTGTCAATATTTTGTTTCAATATTTTAGATCATTCTATGATTTATTTAAAAATGAATTGCAGTTGTTTTGTTTGTTTCTTTGTTTTTCTCAGATTTTGTGGGTAGTTTTAAATCTATTTAGCAACTAGTGCTATAATAACTGTGATAACTGTGAAATTATACTTGATTATTTTTCCAAAAGGAGTTATGATAAAATGTCTAATATCAAATCAAGTAATTTAAACAGTGTTAAGTTTCTTAATGTTTCTTCTCTTCAGTGTTGCAAACTTTGGGAGGGAAATTAACAACAACAATGCCTGAGTGACAGTTTCTGCACTGGCCCCTGGCATTATTTGGACAAGGTTTACTTTTTCAAATGTTTCAAATGTTTTCATCTTCCCTGAGGAAGGGTTTGTCCCTGCCTGTGCACATGCTTCCAGAGGTCACCCTACGTGACCAGAGGCTGACAGGAAGAAAAGATCAAACCAGCAGGGAGAGAAGGGTCATCAGTCTTATTAGCTGTCCATCACCAAAATGCGACAGCCATTCAAGGTCACCCCCCTGGAAAAGCTTGAAAGAGATGATGATTTTGAAGGCTTACGTGTCATGCACCTAAGCTGAATCCTATGAAATCTGAACATTCTGAGATCACTACATCAATTCTGCGTCTTTCTCTGCCTGTTGTCTTACTCAAGATTTCTTAAATATCTTTTCCTGTAGTTAAGTTAGTGCTTTGTTACTCTGCCCTTTCTTGACAATGATTAAGTAGTTTTTAAATAAAATCATGCAAAATTTAGTTTGCAAAGATGAACGAGTTCAGGATGATGACTGCATTAGAGCTGCCCAGTAATTCCATAATTAACTTATGAAACACCCACCTCTCTCTGCTCTCCTTTCCTTGTTAGGGTAATGGACAATTTTTGGGCTGTGTTTGTTTTTGTTTTTTTCACTGTAAATTAGCCTGATAGCTGCAGGCTAAATTAACTCTTCTGATGAATGACTCAGTGGCAGGGATGTGATTAAAACTCATTTATCTGCATTAGCTTTCCACACCGTACACAGCGATTAATAATGTGAGCCTAATTCCATTGAGGTGCTGAGAACAAGATCAGGGAAATGACATAGGGTACACCATGCATAAGATGATTAAGTGTGTTTTCTCACAACTAATTGCAGATTAAGTGCGCATGCACGTCTGTATGTATACATGTGTTTCATACATGTGTGTGTCTTTCATGGATCAGAAGTGCTCTTCTAAACATATGGACCATGTTCTGATTTATGAATATACACACAAAACTTGACTTCCAGTCAAATGTTTCACTCCCTGTCTAGACCTGGTCACATTGTGGTAATTGTGATGGATATGGTAGCTGTCAGTATATTACTGCATTTGAACATCATCATTCATCCAAGCATTTGTTGCAAATGTAATGTAAGCAAATCTCAGTTTCTCACTCTCTGAACTGAATGATAACCTGGAGACAATCTTGTGGCATTTTCTCATACTCATGTTCTCAAAACAAGCAGAATTGAATTCCAACTCTAAAAAGTGTATTATTGTCAGAAAAAAAAACATTCAAAATGAAAAAGACAAAAAGAAAAAGCTTCCTTTTCAGAGACTTGTGTAACCAGAGTCCAAAACTAACCTCCAAGTGCTGAGCTGTTGATGTGCCTCGTGTGGCCTTTTTCAGTGAGAACATCTGCTTTTAAGAGCTGCAGAGCTCTTTACTGTGTAATCTTGGCTTCACAAAGCCGCTTGTAAGAGTCAAAACACACTGAGGGGGAGAGCTTGATTATCTGTCTTTGGCAGGACTTTGTTACTGTTGCACATTTTAAATATGAAGCTGGAACACTTCCAAAGTGTTGAGTACATACAAGACTTTGTCATTGATTTAATAAGATTATCTCCGCTGGATGTTTAATTCATTTTTATAGACTTATTTAATTTATTGCACAGCATGACCACACATTAGCAGGCTGCCATGTATTTCACCCGTGTAGGCAGTGAAGCAGAGGTGTACAAATAAGCGAACTGAGACCTTTCGGAACAGTGACTTACTGAGACAGGATTACCAAAGAGGGCTTGATATGAAAGAATTCAGGATTAAGGAAATTAAAAATACTGCCTCACCACAGGGGGTCAAATACCTTTCATTTAATAAAAGATGGCATCTTTGCACAAACACGGAGAAAGAGAAAACACAGAGTAGCGCCTGAAGTCTTTGTGTGACCAAAGCTTTTACTGTATATTCAGTGTAATGGTTCATTCATTATGGTACATTAATTATATAATGAGATTGAAATTAGACTGTGAAAAAACACACTACATTTTGGTAAAATGGATACACATCATGGCTAAATTGCATTTATTTTTAAGGAAGTTGTTTTGAAGCCTGTCTGTAAAGCTCAGTTTGTCCTTTTTCTTCTCTCCAGGCCTACTCCCAGAATTCCACTGCCATGCCACCTGCCACAGCCGTCACATCCCCCGCTGCGGACCTGTACAACCGGACGCAGTACTGCAAGTGGCCCTGCGAGTGTCCAGAGGTCACCCCTACCTGTCCGCCGGGTGTGAGCCTCCTCATGGATGGCTGTGACTGCTGCAAGACCTGTGCCCGGCAGGTGGGCGAGGTGTGCAACGAGGCAGACACATGCGACTACCACAAGGGACTGTACTGTGACTACAGCTCGGACAAGCCTAGGTACGAAAAAGGAGTGTGTGCATGTAAGTGTCACTCACCAAAACCAATGAAACAAACAAGTGTTCTTGCACAGCAGGAAAATCACCAGAGTTTATTTTCTTAAGTGATGTTTGTGAGGTTCACTGTCCACACTGCGGTACAGGCTGCAACTGAGCAGACTGGAGTAGAGCAGGTGTTTGCCACTGCATTAACTGGTCGTCATGGTAACAACACTGGCCTTACTTGGTAGAATATTAATGCATTTAAATGTTGTCCAGTGGATACCAAACACAAGCCATTGTTTCACCTTCTCTGATTTCTTCTTGTTCAGCAAAGCATAGGTTTATGTACAGAGCTTTATTTGCTCCTGTGATCATCTACTGAATCTACATCAGACTTTTTTTTACACTAAAAGACAAATTTTGATGTGTTCTGGGAATGTTCACACGCTATTGTGATTTAGAAAATTTTGGGTTTTACACTGCAATATAATCACCTGCAAAAAGGAAGGGAACATTTGTGGTTCAAAGCTGTAATAATGTGATTGTTTTATGCATATTTTATGTTATCGGTTTTTTATTTCTCACATCGTCTTTGTCATGTTTTGTGGATGCAGACAAGTTGCTGTTGCTACTCATGCTGACTATATTTACTCCAGCAGACTGTGCAGAGAACTAGCCTGCTTTATCACAGACATTTGTGCTTTCTTTCCTTAACTGGTTTGAGGTTTGAATCAGTGTTGTGTGTTATCAGCCAGCCAACAAAAAGCAGAAAACCATCTGTTATTTATCCTAAAATGTTCTTATGTTTTGTTTCTATATTTTTACTTCTACTAATATTTTAATTCGTAACTATTTACATTATGAATGTCAAGACATTTATACAACTTCCAAGAGTTTGCATTTTGCCTGTATGTCTCTATAACATGGTATGTGACTGTTTGTCGTTCCTTTCTCTGATACCAGATATGGTGGGAACAGGCTGTGAGCATGATGGTGTGATCTACCGCAATGGGCAGAGCTTCAAGCCCAGCTGTAAATACCAGTGCGTGTGCGTGAACGGTGCCATCGGCTGTGTGGCACTGTGCACAGAGTCCCAGCCTCCCCGGGTGTGGTGCCAAACCCCACGCCGGGTCAAAGTCCGGGGACAATGCTGTGAGCAGTGGATCTGTGATGAACCCAAGAGAGGGCGCAAGACGGCCCCACGACACGCAGTAGAGGGTATGACGCCTTGGATATATTTACTGGGGAGGAGTAGTATGTTCTTTTACTTGGTGAAGTTTGGCTTGATCTTGCAAACCCTCCTTGAATTTTTCACCGTTCCCAATAGCACTGCCAAATCCCCTAATTTCCTTCCAGCTCACTGAATTGCAACACAGTTCACGGGTGCGTTGACCTTGTAGAGAACTCAAAATCTAGGTAATTCGAGGGAATAAACTAGGGAATTATTTTTTGAAAAAAATCACTTTTAGGGACTCTTCATTACCCCGACACACTGCCATTGCTTTATAAGAATAGTTATGTAAACTGATTATCAGGATAAGGTTTTAAATAACTAGATGGAGTTCTGTGGACAATGTCATGTGTATAGTTGAATGTGTTGTACATGTAAAAAAGGTTGTAAGAAACCAGGGAAGGCAAAAGTATAAAAGCCTTTTCTGTGAATGCTCATTGAATTCATATAGTTTCAAATCTTTCTAATCTAATTATATTATATTGTAATTATACAATTAAGTACATAATAATCAGAAGTGGATGTGATCGGACTAGGGAAGTAAAATAGCAGCAGCTGTGTTTGAAATTGACAGTGAAAAGTGTGTAGCTGTCTGAGTAGAGTTTAGTCCAGAAGGATCATGAGGTTTGGGTGTGTGTGTGTGCAGGGACAGACCAATCCTTTCCTGTGGAAGCGCTCACACTGTTTTTGGGTATCATCCAGTTTCCAGTCCTTTAGTGCAGCGGCGCTGTAAGCCAGGGAGGGAAGAATATGAACGGAGATCTCTTTGTGTTGCATAAGGAAGAAAATTAGATCCAGACTACTAGGAAAACACACATACAGGGGATGCAGTGCTCCTATGCTTCTTGTAGGAACAACTACAATCAAAAACTTTTAATCTTAAAGACCACAGACTTATCAGTATCAGTTAAAATCATCATGAGAAAATTAAGCAAGCAGAAAATGAATCTGCAACTATTCTTTTTCTTTTTGTCTTAATAAAAGGGTTATTCCCTGAATTTCTGGTTTCAGCTTCTGCCACACAAGTACTTGCATCTTTTTAATATTATTGTGTTTTCAGTATCTTCGGGTTTTTAGACTGTTGGCCCTAAAAAAAACTGACATTTGAAGATGTAAACTCTGATGATTTTTCACTATTTTCTTATAGACATAGACATGATTGGAATAGTAATTAATAATAAAAGTAATTGTTAGTTACAGCTCTGTTTAACAAATCCCCTCATTACTTCTCAGACTTGCTCATTGGAAGCAGCGCAGCAGCTTTAAGCTTTCAACAAAAACTGTGATATTTGTAGCCATGACACGACCTATTTACTTCTCTTCTGTTTCTACATTAATTTAGCTTTCCCAGCTGAGACCAGGAGCTGGCACAAGAACTGCATTACCCAGACTACCTCTTGGAGCCCCTGCTCAAAGACCTGTGGCCGCGGCCTGTCCATGAGGATCTCTAACGCCAATGAGCAATGTGAGCTGGTCAAAGAGTCGCGTCTCTGCAACCTGCGGCCCTGTGAGGTCGACATCACCAAACACATCAAGGTAGCATCAACTGTCTAATATCTTGAGCAGTCAAAGAATGATTGTACGGGGAAAGCTGATTTAACCTCTTTCTCTTCCCTTCCGCCTTCAGCCAGGAAAGAAATGTCTCAACATCTACAGGGAAGATCAGCCCTCAAACATCACCATCTCTGGCTGCACCAGCAAGAAGCAGTACAGGCCCAAATACTGTGGCGTCTGCACCGACGAGCGCTGCTGCATCCCCTACAAGTCCACGACCATCGACGTGGAGTTCGAGTGTCCCAACGGGTCGGGATTCACTTGGAAGATGATGTGGATCCAGGCCTGTTTCTGCAACCTCAGCTGCAAAAACCCCAACGACATCTTTGCCGAGCTGGAGAGTTACTATGGTTACCCTGAAGTCGTTAACTAAAGAAGTGACACGTCAGACATGCTCTCTGCCTGAGGAAGCATCTGACTTATTTCTGACTTCTTTTTCTTATGCAATGTTTTGTATTTGTAATGTGTATGATTATGTACAAGGGATTTTCTTATGGTCTTTTTTCCTATTGGAAAAATCTGTATATATGAAATATATATGTGTCTCCAGAATGGATTCATAAAGCATGATGTGCTTTTGAAAAATATTTGAAGTGCTTTGCAAATGAAAATATTCAGCCATCGAGTGTGTGAAATACTGAAGGCTTAATTTATTTATGTAGCTTTTGGCATAACATAACATATGTGATGTTCTTGAGCTGCTTTCAAGAACAGTCAAACATGGTCTTTAAACTCACAAACTGACTTAGGTAATAAGGCTTTACTGTAGACATTGTCCTTTATTTTTCATTAAAGTTTCTTTAGAGATGAACTGATGTGCCAAAGATTGTTCAAATAAAAAAAAAAGACACAATCATGAAACTTCTGTTACAAGGTTTTTATTGTCATTTTTTTTAATAAATACAAACTGTTATATCATTTTAATGCTTTTCTACAGCATTAGACGGTTGTGCATCGCATCTTTACAAAGCTGTGTATGTGTTCTACAAAGCAAAATGTTGCTGTAGTGCAAGTAAAATATGGGAGTAGAAGGTGTCAGGTAAGTTCTATGGCTATCCTCATATTAACATGTGGACCTATCACGTCACTCACCCAAAAATCCACAACCACATAGGAGCATCACCTCATCATCTAGAAAGTGAACAATTCCATGGCACATCTTTGTTCCATTGTGCTTGATTGCATAGAAGTCATCATTAAAAAAAAAAAAAAAAAAGAGAGAAAAACTTTTTTTGTCTGAGGCCATGATCCATTAATAAAGCATAAGATGTAAAAGCTTTTGAATTTGTGTTTCAGAGTGTGTTTTGATCAATAGCAAAGCTTACGGTCCCATTGGAATGTACTGAAAATGATCATTTGATTCCTGAAAAGATTCATGACGTGTGTGACTTCTAGAAAATTAAAGTTAAAACAACAGATGATGTTTTGAAAAAAAAAAAAAAAAAACCCAAGGATAATGAACACTGGCAAGATGAAATGATATAATGCTGTATATACATGATATACTTGAAGTCTGTCCCTTAATTTTCAAAGTTACATTTGAAATTTGTGAAACAAACTGCCATTTTTTAAATTTTATTTTATTTATCCAAGTGCCTCCCCATTGTCTCTCCACATCTACAAATCTGCTCCTACGTACAAACGACAACACTTCAGACATGGAAAATAAAAGAATAAATGATCAAGACAATTAAAGTGAGAACAGAAATCAGTCATTTACAGTCAGGTATATTTGAGAAAGCTGTGTCAATATGGTAAAAATGGATAAAAAGAGGATGAGGGAATGCAGAAATGTAAATTAAAACATTTTTTTTATAAGTATGAGAGATTATGAGCGATACATGTACAAGCTGGTGTGCTGGTAGCCACAGCTTTCTCCGACATTCTCTGCTTCGGTGTTCCCAGATGCTGCGTTGCCCCCAACTACACACTCGCCTCACCAAGGAGCTAACCTGAGTCCCTCACAATGACAAAACAGGCAAACAGTTGACCCTTGACCTCCTACTCAAAAGACAA
This sequence comes from Toxotes lorentzi, assembly GCA_037833715.1. NCBI lineage: Eukaryota > Metazoa > Chordata > Actinopteri > Toxotidae > Toxotes > Toxotes lorentzi. Next base: position 11,659,147 of record JBBMJY010000005.1, read on the forward strand.
CATATTTTCAAATTGGGGCACCTCAGCTGCACTGAATACTCTGCAGGTGAGTGTCCATTGTGCGTTTTTACAAATCCTGGTGTGCTATCTTAGTGTCCCACTCTACATTGATGTGTGTGTGTGTGTGTGTGTGCGCGTAGGAATGTGTGTGTCTGTGTGTCAGTTAGGGGCAGCGCAACACGAACCGAAGGGACCTTGAGAGGCTCGGGTGTCCATTGAGTGTCGCTTCACTTAACAGGACACTTCGGTGGACTTGGGCACGGCTTGGTCCACGTTGCTGTTGGTTGTGCCGTCCATGGAGCCGTCTGTGTGGGAGCGGCCGCGCTGGTTCTCAGTCGTGTGGCTGCGGCTGCGGCTGCCCTCGTTGGTGTGCGAGCGGGAGCGGTTTCCCTCGCTGGTGTGGGAGCGGGAGCGGTTGCCGTCAAAGGAGGTGACGCTGGAGCCGGAGGCGGTGCGGGAGCGGACCAGACGGGTCATGCTGGCAGATGGCACTGAGGAGAGAAGGAGGATTTACTAAATGCACTGTTTCGAATGAAACTTGTTCTATGACAGTGGTGGAGGAAAACTGAATATATTTACTCAAGTTTATGCTAATCTACACCTCTACTAAGTTCAAAATGCACTGTTGTACAGGAAATCAAAACGCTCAACAGTATGTAAAATAGTTAACATGAGTTCCACTTTAACAAAGTACATTAGACACATTCTGTTTACATATTAATGCACAAGTAAATAATTATCAAATGGTGTAATATATAACTATGTAACTCTTATGAGGCCATTTAACGTGAATACTTTTACTTTTATACCTTCATAAAATTTTACTGTAGTCGAAATTAAACTTAATTTACTTAAGTATAGTTATGTATCCAAGTCTTTTACTCCAGAGCCATTGGAGTGAATCTGTATCCTTCGACCACTACTGTTCCAAGCACACTCTGTAGTACAGCAAACATCTGCAGTTGACCTTCGACTGAGTTCAAGTTGCACGGTAGTGAGTACATGCGTCATTTATTAGCCAAGCAGTACACACCAAGCAGTGAAGAGGAGAAAGCTTCATCTCACCACAAGGTGGCAGAAAATTCATCTTTTACAGGATCAACTCAGCAAGTTACATTTGTTTTTCCTTTTTTTTTTTTTTTTTTAATTGTTTGTAGGTAGTGGCACAATTGCACAATTTTAGCCTCAACATAGAAACTGCATGTCTTGAGTACTTACTGTATCCCATGCCCTGAATGAAGTACTTGAAAGCTTCTGTCAGTTTTCCAGGCTGTGGAGAAGGAGAACAGAAGGGGGAAGATAATCAGACCTCTTGTCATTAATTATCATACTTACTTACATAACATTGACAGACCCAATATCTCATCCAACAGCCTACTGCTCAGGGTCTGAGGTACGACAGCTGCTATGAGGAGGTGCTGTGCAGGGTGGAGGATTACAACCTGACAAATGTGGTTCCCGTCTGCTACTTGCTAATGCTCTTAGGTACAACCTTCTTATTCCATCCACCCCTCCACCTGACCCTCTGCGCTGATTATCCAGCCCTATCCAGCCTGTTCTACAACATTAATGTGAGTCTTGCATGCTGTTTGTGTCAGACAGGCACAGACATACACACCTGGTCAACCTGGGGCATGCCACCGCAGTCAGCCATCTGGAAAGAGGAGGGGAAAACACAAAAGAGTTCATTAGCATTTACCATGTTGGTGCTTGTGCATTCACATAGCAGTGGATACACACCATTACCCCCCATTACACTCAGCATGTCCCATTTGAACACGATGAACCCCTTGCCCCTGCTACCTCTAATCAGTATTCCTCTAGACCCTGAACAATTAACTCCAATAAATGGTACCCATTTTAGCTCGTACAGCCATTTGGTTTCAGTTGCTGGATCATAAAAAGCTGCCATTGTCCAATACAAGTAGGTCAGTTGCAGCAGATTGCATTCAGCTGTCCTATCTCTGGTTAATATGTCACCAGGTAAATGCTGAGCCACTGGAATCTTATCAGCCGATGCGTTTCCATCAAGGCTATTATAATCTGAATGAGGATATGGGGCAGAAGGTGGAGGGGGAGGGGAAGCAGGGCAGAGCGAGAGAAACGGGCTCCTTTACCTTAAGCAGGGTAGTCTTTGTTGGGTCCAGTTTGGTGTTGCATTCAACCTGTGGATACACAAAACAAATATATTAAGTATCTTCTAAATTGCACATTATAAATGATGAAGAGTTAAAAGCAGTAACAGTGAAAAGTAACTTCAACAGATTAAAACTACTCTGTCGCTTGATTTTTGTTCCCAACTTTGTTCTTGCCTAAGTCATGTTAAACTGCTGCCCCTAAGCGTTAAACCTTGCATATTTCGTGGGCTTAAAGAGGTGACTGAAGTGAATGGAAAACATGTTCAGTGCAAGTTAGCTGGGTTATAGTGGTGGGAAGTCTAATCATTAGCATTGCAGCCTTGTTGTTAATGGCTGTGTGAATGTCAGCGATTGTGCCTCAACTCACCACAGCCTCCACAGCTGGAGAGCTGTCGCCAACCACCAGCAGCGAAGGGCACCTGCACAAGTAAAACCACATAAGGATTGCACATTAAATGTAGATCAAATATTATAAATTATATTTCATTTAAATACAATATAAAGCAAGTGAAGTTTTTTTTATTGCTTGATAGCAACTTACTTGAGGGTTCTGACATTGCTTCCAGGGACCGGCCTCTCAATTTCCAGATCCCTCCGACTGTGGAGACAAACATAAGAAAATGTTGAACAAATTCCAATTTTTTGTTAATTAAATGCTGAGATTCTGTTGCAGCATAGGTTGTGCTTTGTTTGGTATGTTTCTTGGCCTTGAATTCCTCACTCTACACTATTACTACCTGCAAAAGCAACAGGCAGACTGACTTTGATGTGTTTACCTTTCGTAGGACTTGACAAAGAGATGCAGGTTAAACTGGTTCATGTCGTTTATGATGTGGTGACGGTATGTTGCGATCAGGTCCTGGTTGTGGTGGATCTCCTCCTGTGGTGACCAAACACAAAATCTGTTTAACTCACTGAGACCTAAAGAAACCTAAAGCTAGTTTACAACATACTGGCCCGTACCAGTGTAGTGGGATTTCCCAAGAAACCCAAAAAGAATTTGAATCTGTACCTTTCCAAAGAGGTGGGTGATGATCATGTCAGGCATAGCGTGGGTCCAGCCGCTGATCTGAAATAAGACAGAAAACTTACATTTAGTTTAAATGCTGCATTTGCCTTTTTGTTAGCTAAGTCCTATATTCACTGTAACCTGTCCATGATTTTTCAGACAGTTATATGTATGTATGTGTGAGCTCTTAATGTGGGTTTGTGTGTTACCTTGTGTGCAGCCCAGTCCATCCACCCCTCAGCACACGGGTTGATGTTGATGAGCAACAGGCCCTCTACCATGTTCGGGTAGTCCAGCTAAAATGCACATAACATGAAATTAGTGGTTCATTGCATTCAATGTTCTGGGGTATTTTAGAATTTTATTTTTTGTGGTATTAGACTGCTCTTGGGTTGTTCCTAAGGTTACATTTAGGTTCTTTTTGGACAAAATCTATTAAAGGATGTTATCAGAAATTATTTTTCATGATTTTTTTTTTTTATTGCATTTCGGTTTAATTCTGATTTTGTGGCATCTTTTTTGTTACCCGTCTGTAACTCACTGTTACTGCTGCTTACGGTGGCTAGGACAGATTTTAATCTTAAAAGATACTACCCTGGTTTGAATAAATTTTAAATAAAAAAAATATATATACTGCAATAATTTACACTTATTTTAGTTTAAGAGAAGTCTGCAGCAAGGAGTTAAATGTTGTATCTCTGTCAGCCTTGTGTCAACACAGTGAGACTTCCTACTGAGCATGGTGTTAGTGTTAAGCTGATCTGGAACATTCCTGAGGCTTTTATGGCTCAGCAGGCTCAAGCAATAAGTAGTGTTATATTGCCAAAAATCAGCAAAAAGAAGAAACACATTAGCTGGCTCTGCTAATCCTAGATTTATTAAAACTCATAATTATTAAGCCTGAATGAACGGTTCAAAGGGGAAACTCACAGCGAATCTGGTCAGAATGTAGGCCCCAGCTCCAATGCCCATTCCAATAACACTCTTCAGCCTGGTGTACACAAAGATACAGGGATACTGTTAGAACAAAAGGTTAGAAAATATCTTAAATATGAGTGTGAACAGTCAGTGTGAAAAACTGCAGCTCAATTTACCCAAAGTGCTTCAACACCAGAGGGAGGGTCTCAGAGAGTTGGTCCATAGAAGGGTACTCATATCTGGGAAAACAAAAACATATTGTTACAAACTCTCAGTTAATGATTTAATAATATCCATTATCTAATCACTGCACTGTTTTCACATCATGTTCAGGTAGAGTTAACATGAGGCAAAGTCCCTCATCAAAGCAAAGATTAGGCTGAGTGAGATAAACACCTGTCCCCACTACACACTTGTCAAATTAGGTCGTCTTAAGCACATCCGCAGTGATCTACCTGTCGAGTCAAAGGTCACAGACTGCTTGACATACATTAAGTGCGTGAGTACGTGTATGTGTGTCTTGCTCACCCAGTGGAAAAGGTGTTAGCTCCCTCATGCTGCCCGGGGGCATCGACGTGGCACACAGCAAAGTGCTGCATGATCTCTGACATGTCCTCATGGTTGAAGAGCGTGTTCCAGCAAGTTTTGTCTGGAAAAACAGTCACAGAAAAAAAAGGAGGAGGTGGATAAGTGATACTTGGCTGAGAAGTAGAAATGACCTCAAGCAACCTGATTAAAAGTGTAAGACTTTGTTTTTGTATAACATGCGGGTGTTGTTCCTCATCATCTTGCAAAATCTAACACGGCCACAAAAATCTGTCAGTAGCCTCACAAGAGTTTAGATACAATAATGCAAAAGACTTAACAATATAAAGTTAGCTCGGTGAATCTAATCTGGTCCCACGTGGTACAGTAATTCAAAACACCCCAGGCTTTAGGCACAACAACAGATGCTTCACTGAGATAGAGCTGAATAAGGAGCCAGGCTTACAGTTCAGTCCGATGTCATGGAAGGTAAGGATGACTGGTCTGTCCCCCTTGGGAACCCCCTTCATTGTACAGTGGATTCTTCCATGAGGAGTCTCTACATCATGCTCCTACAGATGCACAAAACAATGACCAAGCTAAGCATAAAATGTGTGGATAAAAGATATTTACAGTGCTGTGCAAAGATATTAAGGAATTCGGCTCTAAGAAAAGGTTGCATCATAACAAAAGCTATGTTAAATCTGAATCAGTTTATCATCACGTCCACTACAATTAAAAAGCAAAAACTGCACAAAATGACCAGATTACAAGACCTTCATTCATGCAATTTGCAATAATTCATTCACACAATCCACCATTATTGTCTTATCTACTTATGGATTTTTTTTCTATGCCACCATCCAACCAAACTAGAAAACTGACAAAGATCATCCACTGATCAAATCCCATTCTATTTAATGAGCCACAAAAGTTACTTCAAAATATATAAATATAAATCTATTGTCTATCCAGCACTGACACTTGCAACAACTCCAACTACAGAAGCTGCTGACCAGCAGGCAGCATAATCCGACAAATCCACTGGAAACTACTCAGTGCAAACATTTCAATGCAGCCTTTGGTTTACTCACGCTGACTTCAATCTCAGCGACAATCATTTCTACATCAGAATCCTCCAGAACCATGTTTGCAGGAGAGGAATCCAACACTGCTCGCTACTGGAAAAAACAAAAGTGTAGTCGCAGTGGCTCTCTGAGCTATAGATCCAAGGGTTGGTGAACCTCTGAAGTTCTTTAGCCCTGCACGGAGAGCTGTGTTTTATACCCCCGCTGCTTACCAGTTGGCCTAAGCTCCTGGCCTCCCATGGTGCCTTGCAGGCTGGTCAAAACAAGCTAATTCTAGATGAAGAGATCCCTAAATTGGATCAGCCAATGTCAGACAGAGGGCCATCAGCTACTGCGTTGACATGATGAGTAAGTATGCGTGGCCAGTAGGAAAACATGCTGAATGAGGAACGTCAGCAGCCATTGCTCAGCAACATTTAGGGCAAAAACCTTCAAAAATAATGGCTACATTGACTTACATCTAACGTAAATAATAAAATACAAATTTTAATTGCACTTAACATGACAATAAACCGTTTCTCAGGGCTAGCTAGAGTTAAACAAAGACAGTCATAAACATTTCCTAAAAATACTCCATAAACAGTCAATGACTGACTGAATACCTGGTATGATTTAATAGGCCTATAACATCTGAAGCAATACAGACAGGATAAAATGTGTTTCAGCATAAAAGCATAATCTCTAAATTTTCCACAAATTCTCTCAATGTAAATTATACTTTACGTCTGAAGTGGTTTATCATCCCCCCAAGTGTGTATGTGAAGAAATGTATTTCATGTGGAGCTATGGACTCTTGCAAGAGTAAAATGTCTCTTCAAGAAAACACACTGCTGAATCCATCAGAACAGCCACAAATTTCTGTATTTTTAGCAAAATATAATTTGGAAATCAGATTGTTCCTATGAGAACGGATTGATAAACACAAAGCTGCCCCATGTGACCTGACCTCACCTGTACTGTAGGACTAGTAGATTGTACAAGACAACCTATTGGGTGTTTTTCAAACCAGTTCTGACTGCATGGGATCTGCTCTAGAGGAACATCCAAGCAGGCGTATAACCTGTTTACTGGACGTAATGTACACGTAAACATCAAAGAATTCACCATGTCTCGCTCCACCCACGCACTGCCTCTGCAGAACACTTTCAAGCAAGCAGGATACATAGGTGTAATAATCCTGCAAAGCACTACGTGTAAATGAAACTTAAAATGAGCAAGACAATGGATTTGTGTGCTTGTGTTTGTGCATTTGCATTTAAAATCACTGTCAGGAGAAAATCCTCAACTAATCGTATGTCACTGATGGCGGGAGCTCAGCCGCCGCAAAGTTATCAGGGACTTGACCTGGATAGTTCAGGTCATCGGTGTGACACCAAAGTAAGTCAGAAGAGCTTTAAAGACAAATTAGCTCTGCGTTGGGACTGTAAAAGCCCGTCGAAAGATCTTTGCCCACCGACTGCCTGAGCCGACGGCCCATAACCTCACAGACACCGCAATCACAAACCGGAGCAATTATATTTGAGGGGATGGTCCGGTCATTTTTGAGGATGACAGAATCTGTACTTCATACTGAGCCTGTGTTTTTCAAGCTCAACAACCTCTTTCACTTTAAAACGAGGTGGTGTCAGTTTTACCACCAAATGTTTTCTGACCGTGAGGGTCTGACTCTGGAACGCTGTCCACAGTGCTGAGAGGCCCTCGGACTCCCACAGCACCCACATACTAACCAAAGTGTGTGTGTGTGTGTGTGTGTGTGTGTGTGTGTGTGTGATTGTGCACCTAGCAGAAAGTGAAAGTGTTGATGCACTGTAGCTGTGTTATCTTACAGATCCATTCCAAAGTGTGTTTCATCACTTCCAGTGGCTGACTGAATTAGCACAGCCCCAATTTGATTTTAGTCCTAATAAAATCACAGCGGATGAAAGGTCATCACCAAGATAGATGAGCCACTGAAACCACCCTAGAAGCTGAATATTTCTTTTTATCAGCCACTAGATGGTACTAGTCAAGCTAAAATAATAAAATATAGAATTAAACCATCTTGTGTATACAACTGTTAATTGGTATGATCTGTCAACACAAGCTTTAACTAAAAAAAGAGGGGTTTACAGTTTGTGGGAATAATACATTTAGGATTTAATTTCACGTGTGCAAACATACCTTTATGACGAGCTGCTGTACAGCCTCTCTCAGGCCCTGCAAAGGAAGAACAGAGTAATGAAAATATAAAACTAATGCAATTACAGTGCAACCTCGCTATAATCTAATATCCTGAGGGCGTCGTCCTGTCACTGCACGTACTTTCATATCCATATGTCCAATGCCATATGAGGCACGAGGTATAATTTAAACTGCACAACTCCCTTTATTACTTTACTGCTCAATGATTGAACAATGTTTTTTATAGAAGTCAGTGTTATGAATGATGGGTAGAACATGTTGGACAACACTGTGAGAAATGTCAGCAGACTTTATTAACAAACTTGGGGTGCACAGAAACTGTAACTGTCTGTAACCAAACATCATACAGTCCACTCAGGGAAAAGAATTTTAATCTGGTAAAAACATATTGGAAAAGCTATGATTCTGACATTCATATATTTAGTTTTAGAATGATATGGGCATGATTGAAAACACCTTCTTTGCCACCTCTTCTTAGATTATGCCTTCAATCCTGTTGAAAAAATGTAATTATTGACAAGCTGATGCAGACTAAACATCCATCTATGCTTAATTAAAGTAAGGGGAAAAAATGACACACATTTCTTCTATCTATGTTGATGAATATTAAACAACTCTGTTATTGAAGAAACTAACGTAGAGGATTGTGCAGCATTAGTCAAAGTGTTTGATAACTGTTTTCAAGTTTGAAAGCAGCTGATAAGGAATGTTCTATATTATATAGAACTTATTTTCTTTTTTATTGACTACACTTTGTCGTAAAGTTTACTTTGGGTATATAATAAGTAATTTATAATAATTTTAGTGTACTTGGTTAACTTGGTCTTTACAACATGCAGTAATTCCAATAAACCACCAGTCCATAAACAAACCATAAACCACACAAAGCCGAGCAATATAATACTTGACCAGGCCAAAACACATTTCTGACAATTATTTATAACATTATTTGATTTGGCTCTGTTCAGAATACATACCGGCAGTTCCCTGTCAACCAGCAGGGGTTTGGACTCAACAACCTGGATGTCATCCATTTCAAAGAGCTGCAGAGCCTGGGGGTCAGAGAAGGCATATTGTAAGTGACTGGTTCAATGTGGATTCCTGAGGTTTCCAGCCTTTCAAATGGAAGATGCTACAGGTTATGAGAAAGCAAAGATATGTTTGAGTATTGGGAAAAACGTTTCGGCTTTCCCAGATTCCAGAAACTAATTAAGGGTGTTCTTGATACTGAACTAAGATCTTGTCATTTTCTCTATGGGTCTAAAAATCTCTTTTTAAATCAGTGTGGAAAAGGTTGGCGGGCTATAGGAGGCTGACCTGCAGACAATAAAATGGCAGATTGCTTGAACTTTGGCATGGGTGTGTTTATTAAATTAGTGTTTCTTTGCAGAGCTACTAAAAGAGACTTCTATAGATCTGGAAACAGGTGCACAGGAACACAGGAACATGCAGAGACCAGCTTTGTGTTTTTCACCGACATGTGGATCACACCTATAAACCACTAACAACAAAGACACACAGCGAGAGAAAGTCTCAAACAACCTGACAGAGGGAGTGTACAGACAGGAAGACAGCAGACAGATAAAATTATCGTCTAACGGAGGAGAAAAGAGGAAATGTGATTTCTGACTAACTGTCACCCCACCTAAACATGCCTGAAAAGTTTTATCCATGGTTTCAAGGATGGGAACATATTTCAAAAAAAGAACACTAAGGTCCTGTTCAACGAGAAAGATTCAGGAACAAAGAAGAGAGGGACAGACAGAGAGACAGAGACTGAGAAAGGCAGGGATCAAGAAGGAGAGAGGAAAAGGGGGGGGGGGGGGGCATGTAAAGAGAAGCCAGGCTGTGTGGATCATGAAGCTGTGTTGGAGGAGAGCAGGCAGGCTGAGGCTCTGCATGCAAATCAAATTAGCCAGTTAAGAGGGCTCTTTGTCCACTGGCCCCAGTGGCTCCTGAGAAGCAGAGGCCTGCCCCCCGCCACACACACACTTCTCTGACCCACACACATACAGGAAGCAGCGGACACCCTGGTTCCCATCAATACATCCTAGCCTCTTTTCAGTTCTCCGCTGGCTTTCTAGCTCTGTGCATTCTGTCACTTTTCTCTGTTTGTCTTGGTTTCTGCTTGGTTGCAGTCGCTGTGTTTGCTCTTTCCAGGCTCTGTTTTGTGTTCTCAGTCCTTCTGTTTGTCTTTGTATGCAACAACAGCAGAAAATTAATCAACATCAACCTACAGGGCTGCAGGGTGGTCCTAAGAGCAAGATGGTCTTTTAGAGGAAGTGATTCATTACATTTCAAATGCAGTTGTCCGGCAGAATACACCCCAGTCACACACACACACACACACACACACACACACACACACACACACACACACACACACACACACACACACACACACACGCTCCTCTGACTTGGAGAAGAGAGACCGGAGCAAGCCGGACCTCACAATACCACAGAGGAAGAGGAGTATCAAACAACAAGTTCATTTTTCTGCTGAGGCCTTGAGAAACATGGCGGCCATCGCACTGCAGGAGCTTTGTTGAAGAGGACAAGAGATCAGCCCCCGTTGAGATTCCACAGCCATGTGAGAGCAGGCATGTTTGCTTTCTTTCACATCATCATGATGTTGTAAAAATGAAACAGCGCGGGCGGTTTCAGTTTAGAAAATGTGATAAATTAGTTCAAGAGTCAACATGGGGGAATCCTCTAAGCCTATTTACAAGCCTATTTGTAAACGCTGCTATGTAAAACCCAGACCAGTGAGCTCATTAACAAAAAAAAGGAGGAGTGTAGACTTCCTCTGTATTTGGCCACCATCACCACCTATTAGCAGGCTGGCAACAGAGAGAGTCTGGCTGGACAGCAGGTTGACACAAGTAGGTCACCTGCTGTTTACACCAGCGGTGTTCACCTCCGACTGTTCGCCTCGCTCAGCTAATGTTTCACCTGGCCAAGAGGAGCGTAGGGAGGGGGCCGTTTTAGCTCAACCCCACCGCATCCTAATCCCAAACAAAGACATATGAGAGCTGCTGCCTTGACACTTCTTACGCAATGAACTGTCAAGTTAATTCACAGATGTGGAGTTCTAAGCTTTTTAATGTAAAATGAATCTAATGAAAAACAGATAAATATGGATAAATCTTATAATGAAATCCACAAAGCACAAAAGAGATTTTCAGTAAGCTGCCAAATGAAAACAATATATTAAAAAGGAAGTACTCTTTCTGCAGTGCATCTTTTTCACACAGGGATTTTATGTTGCTGCTGCAGCAGGGGGTTTTCTTATAAATGGCTTCAGTCCAGACTGGCTTGGTGATGCTGGCAACGGTTGCAAAATGTCTCCCTCTAACCAAGTTAAACCACTTCCTACGTACATATTCTCTATTGAAACTTGTGGGGTTTTTGTTTGTTTGTTTGTTTTTTTCTTGAACATGTTAGGCTGTAAGGAAGAAAACAAACTGTTCACTAGATCACTGGCCTGGCAGAAGTGAGAATGTGTTATGCAATCATGAACAGGAAATAGTGGGAGGATATAGACTCTGGATGATCCAAAATGTGTAGCCCAAAATCAGATGCATAACAAAGAACACAAATGCTATAGTTTTTGATGAAATGCTGACCAGTATGCTTTAACTGTTTCTGAAAATAAGGCATGGAAATTTACTGATAGTCCCATGACAACATACACTGCCCCTGCTCTGATCATCCAGTTGATAACTCATCACTCTTCCGAGTTTCGACAGTAATTCTCATGATTGGGTTTCCATGTGTTGATTCCTGAAAAGCAGGCTTTTTGAAAGTCCAATATTTTCACTTGACAGTGAGGTAATGTGGTTTGAGCTTTAGAGGGAAACAATAACAATGCTGATGAGGGCCTACATAACACATTAGGGCTTGTTTTCCACAGTAAATCCACAGATACAACACACTGCTTTAAGCCAGAACATCCAAGTTACAAAACAGCCTGAGCTCAAAGTCTCTCTGTCCGCTAAGAGAAGGAAAAGTCTCAATTTTAGGAAGCCAGAATCAAGGCCAGGCCATCATTCCTCCATTGCCTCCATATAGTTTTAAAATCCACGAGCCCAGAGCATCCATCTGCAGAAACAATGATTGCTTCCCTAATCTTTGGGAACTCGCTTAATCTGTCAAATCCCTGGTTCTGAAACATCAGCACAGCAGCAGCAGGCCTACTGGACTAAGCTTTTACAGACCTACATTTTCAGATTGTAAGAGATATCAAAATGTGGGTGTTTTCATTGCTACAGTCAGTTGGTGTGTGTGTGTCTGGAGGTGGGGGGTGGGTTGGGGGGGGGGGGGGGGGGGGTTCGGGGTTTTTTGGGGGGCCCCCCAAAATTTCCC
>JBBMJY010000005.1:11674145-11717222 GCA_037833715.1 Toxotes lorentzi
GTGTGTGTGTGTGTGTGTGTGTGTGTGTGTGTGTGTGTGTGTGTGTGTGTGTGTGTGTGTGTGTGTGTGTGGGAAGGGGGAATACTGATGGACAGAAATCGAACAAAAGTATTCTTACGTATCTTGCCATTAATAAAAATTTTTTTTTTAAAAACACTACGTAGTGAGCATCTGCCCTGCAGCTCCTGACCAGTTATCACTGAGAAACAAAGATAGCATTTGCAGGCCTGCCAACTGCAAGAGATTTTGTGCTGTGTATGTGGGTCGCCGAGTGTCTCAGTAACTTGATAAAACCAGTGGACTTTCACCTGACTGATTATGGTGTTTGTGGGCGCAGCTGGCAGCCTCAAAAACCATATAAAACAAGACCAGCGTTCTTGAAATGTGTGAAGGCACTGCACCACTTAACACATCTCAAGATCGCTGATACCCTTTGGGCTTTTAAGCTTCTGTTTTTAGATATTTTAGGATTTTATTTTCCTCCCTTTCCTGCCCTTTGTCATTTGAAGCTTTGTTTCCAAATGGATTTTTGTATCATTAGTCATCCACTGTATATTGAAATTTCTTATGATCTCTCCTTTTGATCCCGTGGAGCACTTTTCTGACTTCATATAGTGAATGCTATACAAATAAAGTTATTATTCCTAGTAACATTATGTGCAGGGATTTCGGGGAGCTTGGTCTTAAGTAAAGAGAAATAAATCATTAGGTGAGGCGGTGAAAGGACGCAACATGAAAGGTGTGTCATGAAAAGAAAGGCTAAAACAGGAATATACTGTATAGCTTTCGAAGACTGAATTTTTGTTTTGTTTATTCTTCTTCTTCCTCCTCTGTCCTTTTCTCTTTATGGCTCTTGTACGATGTACGGTACAATAGGTCTGTACCGTACATTCAGAACTAACACAAGCAGAAACTGTCTCCTGCCCTGTGTATCTTCTGTTGTGTACCAGTCGAGGGTGTCCCAGTTGAATCCCAGCTGTCCCAGTTGTGTTTGATTTTTGAGTTCGTGACCGCGATGCACTGCGGCTCACTGCAAACAGGGCAGATAATGAAAGACAGAATATGTAACGCTGAAGGTTAAAGCTCATCCACTTCACTGACTACAACTGAAACCTGTACAACAAGTATTCACATGAAATACAATATCATTATGAGCTGTTTCCTGTTACATTGTTAGTGAACCACCCTCAGGTTTAGTCACTACACACACCCATTCCAGAGTCTCTGTGTGGCCCTCTTCTAAGCTGGACTCAACCAGTCATGACAACCACAGTGATGCAATAGGCTTCAGAGAATGGATGATTCACACACATGTGACATGGACTGAGTCTGTACTACTGTCACGTAGTAAAACGTCTGTAAAGTCATGTCAATTTGTGACCAGCATAGAAAAGTATGTCTACATTGTATTTCTGGTGAAAGGCAAGTGTTTTGACACAGATTGTGTCTGTTGACCTCAGTGGTAAATCTTTACAAACTGTTTTTCTTTTTTCTTTAACTCAAGTCATGTGGTTTCCAGATAAATCATAACATGTGGCTTGTGGCCCACTTTGGTTTCTTTTTAGTCAGAGAGAGCACTAAAGGAATAGTTTTTTTGGGAAATACATTTATTCGACTTCTTGTGGAGATGAGCATGTTGGAGCTGTTTAGTTTTTACTTGTGCAGATGGGTTATGCTGGTGTAAAAGCCAGGTTAGCTGTTTCCTCTTGTATCTGCTCCCCTCCAGTTTTATATTTAACGGACTGTTTCTCCTCTCATTTAACTCTTAGCACAGAAGCATATTTTCCCAGTTTCTTTTTTTGTTTAAATCTGGTCGAACTTATGTATGCTCAGTGTAACAAAATGTTTCATCTTCCCTTCACTGAGTATTTTGTATACTAGAAAGAGATTTTTACTAGCAGGCACCCAAGTGTTTTATGAACATATGCAGCATGTTATTATAGCAGCTTATTATAGGTCAACAGACAAGCAAACCTTGTGTCTTTTTATGGCTGTAAAGTGAGTTTAACAGCATTGTTCTGATGTGACATTTTCCTCAGCCTGACCTGTATTCAATATTGATTATCTCAATAAGGTGCAGTTACTGCCATGATAAGACTGTCCTCTTTTCTCTTGATGTTGATAAGGTTGTTACTGAGTGACTAACCAGGCTGGGTAAATGTTACTGATGTATAACTGTTGTCATTAAACAGTAAAGCCTTAATAACATTGTTTGTTTGGTCTTTGAGCTCCTGGGGGGAAAAGGTTAAACTAACCGCACACATACAAAACTGTCGCCTGAATGTTAGTGCAGATGGCACAAATGCTCAAAAAGCTGTGTGTGTATAATGATAAAGAAACAAATTCTCTCCTCTTCTTAACTGTTATCGGTTATTTATCAGAGTTGTTGTTTTAATGAAGCAGTTCAGGGATACATAACCACTAAAAGTCATAGCCGCAGTGACAGTCAGCTGACTCATTCTCAAAGGAGAGAGACAAACAAGTCTGTGTAATTATTAAAGACCGTATCTTAAAAAGGCACGAACAACCTCCTGCTTTTTCTAAGAAAGGCAAAGGCATAAGACCAGTAATAAAGTGTGTTCATTCATGTATTCACACTGTCTAATTGATTTGAAGTTGTTGTGTACAAAGCAGTCAAGTGACAGTCTGATATGCATAGTTGCCCTTTGATGCCAATCCAACATTCAGCCAGTTATTAGGAGAAAAAGAAACAGCCGCCGTCCAAGCGATCCAACTCAACACGAAGGTGGTGGCAGTTGTATACGCATCTGACTGAGCGCTTACTGTGTTGCATAAGAAAACAAGATAAACAAACAGTGAGTGGACTTGAGCTCACCTAATCCTCTCGGGGCCACAGTCACTGTTCGTCGCGTTCTCAATCATTGCGCTAATATCTTTATCACCAGAACCAACTTTAGACAAAGTAAACATGCCAAGGCACAGTGGGTACTGATGACACAGCTGAACAAAGCCGCGGTAGCACTCTCAGTGGGTTTTTACACTGTGCCATGTGTGTGTCAAGCTATGTACAAGCTGAGGTTTGGTGGTAACCAGAAATCCTTTTGCTACACAGAAGTTGAAAATAAGGAGTTCAACATGCAATGCTACAATTGACTGTTGTGTTGCTTCATGCAGCCTGTTACATCTGTTCCTTTCCATATTTGTTAGTTTGTTAGTTTTTCATGTGGAAATCCCACCTGATTAAGAAGTTATTTTTCTGCATTTAGGGCTGCAGCACATTCCAGCAGCAGCAGGTCAACCTCCGCAGATAAAGCTGGACCGGTTACAACGTGGAAACTGCACCCAACCACCCCCTGTTTTGATTCCTGAGGAAAATATGTGAGGTCAGGATGACAGGACGTTAGCTGGTGGGTGAGACTGCACCCCATTCGATTCAAACTTAACTACAGAGATGTGATCTCTTGTGGAAGATCTAGCAGACGTTCAGACCACAGCTTGATTCAGTTTCTGTCAAACTGATTGGAATTATCCGAGCCGTAAAAGTGAAATTAAAAATCTAATATTATCTTTGTCCTGTGACATACAGAGGGAAGACTGTGATAAAAGCTCCTGCTGTGTTGCAGGTGGGACTCTGTTTTTATTAGTCCTCCACACAGGAAAATTAGTTGATGTACTATGGACCAACAGGGTTTCTATATAAACAGTGGACACAGCTGTTTGGACTGGGAATGCGGGGGTGGCCAATGAAACAGATGTAAGGGATGGGTGTATGTAGTGGACAAGAATAGAGGGGGAATTGGTAGAAATAAGAATGGGAAGGAGGGACTGGGCAAGGTGTCACACACACAGTGGGGACGAGCATGTATGAACTTGGGGTAATAAGAGCTCACTATTCACTGCCTCTGGAAAAACACAGGGACAGATAAACTGGACACTGGAAATCTCAATACTACTATACTAAATTTTTACATTAGCAGCATTATAAGTCAGCTACTGCTCTTGACTGCTTTACTAGTTGGATTATTTGTTTTATCAGAAATTATATTAGCG
This sequence comes from Toxotes lorentzi, assembly GCA_037833715.1. NCBI lineage: Eukaryota > Metazoa > Chordata > Actinopteri > Toxotidae > Toxotes > Toxotes lorentzi. The sequence continues at coordinate 11,678,157 of JBBMJY010000005.1, forward strand.
CTTCTCAGGTGAAAAGTCCACAGGGTTTAATGCACTCCTGTTGTAGGGTGGTCTATAAACACACTAAGCCTGAGGACTTCAGGTGAAGCAGTCATGCCATTAAAAAAGAAGATGCACAGATGCATGTGTTTACTTGGTGATTCGGTTTTTTGCACAGGCATGTCTTAAAAGGGAAACAGGGCCCATTGAGACTGAATATGTACAGGGCTCAGATTTTTGAGATATGCCACTGTTAATTATTGAGCTTTAGAGGTGGTGGTAGGAGGATTTTGTTACCTCCTGATGGAGCTAGCTGTTTGCCTCTGTTTCCACTCTTTATGCTAAGCTAAGCTAACTGGCTGATGACTATGACCTTGTATTTAGTTCAGGGACATGAGGGTGGTATTGATGTTCTCATCTATCTTCACATCTTTCATCTAACTCTCTGTATTATAGCAAATTAAACCATTTCCCCAAAAAAATATCTGAGGGGTGATACAGAGGACAGATGGGTTCCTGGAAGGAGGCTGAAGGATTTTTTGACTTGCCAAAGTTACACATTTATTCAGAACCAAGGAAAATTTACAGCTGATTAACTCAGCGTACTGCTCAAAGGAAGGAATATTGTGCCACATTTTCAAATCAATGATTGACAGCTTGTTTTGGGACACAAAAATGGAGTACTGTGACATTGTGTCACATACTTCACTGTCTGTGTTGTTGTAATTAGTTAGTGAAGAATTAGTTCATGGCCCAGATAGCTCAGTTGTTAATGATTTTTTATTAACCTTATAGTGAGGATAAAGAAACAACACACTCCTCAAAAGCAGGTGATATAATCCTGCAAAGTCACTGCTGTCATTCCTACACTGCCTGAGGGCAACACTTTTCTCAGTACTGCCACTAAAAGTTATATTTAAAAAGTGCTATACAGTGAAGTTTTCCTGACATAAGTATCGAAACATGTGTGTTAGCATATTTAAAGGGGCCAGCAATGTTTTTCTCCTGAGATCAGCGTAGTGTGACATAAAGACACAGATCAGGGCTAAATATCCAGTATAGTATTATGGGGTATTTAATGACTATGTTTTCCTTGATGGCACAATCCATGTGTGTAGATAGAAAATAACTGCAAGGGAACTTGAAGCACTTTCCTGTCAACTCACCAGCACATCTCAAAGCACTTTCAAAGCAGAAACTACAAGGCTCTTATTCATTGTGTGTGATGCTGCCTTAAGGGGCTGTTGTAAATATAGCCGTTGTGATTAGGCATGAAATTTAATGAGGTAGGGAGGAATTCAGATGTTCCACTTCTAACTTCTAAAGTAAGTAGCATTTTACTTTTGTGAAGGCACGTTTATAGAGGTGAAGCTAATTTAAATGTATATACTTTTACATATTATATACTACATTTTAATTTATAGGATGTAACTTATTTTCACTTTGTTTAACTTCCTGGTACATTTTACAGCATATCTGTATCATTTCTATGAAGTTACTGCATCACAAAGTACCTTTCAAAATAAAGCAAACGGACCACCCATCAACAAAAGACAGGAATATGAGTCGTCATGTGTCGTTTTTTTCAGCAGAGCGCTTAAAGGCAGCACAGCCCCGCGGGCTGAATGAACAGGGGGTAACGATGATAAAGTGGTTTCAGGATGACAGCAGCAGCTGCTGTGGGAGGTGCAGGGCGGGACCGGGACGAGGAAGATGAGCGCGACGTGACAGTCCCGATTGTTGTTTGTTGTGAACGGAAGTCAACGTGGTGCTTGTTTATCCTCTTACGTCCGAGCGCCACACCGTGTGAACACGTCCAGTACTTAGGCTACCCAGGACATCACGGCACAAGTACGGGGAGTTAACTGAGTGGATGTGCTCGGCTTCTTCAGGCTAAGAGTTTAAAATCTGTCTTACACAACACACCTGTTGTAGTTTACTCCTGTAGACAGGTAGGCTACTGTATAATATGAACACGTGGTTTTACACTAAACCTACTTTATGGTATTTGTATTTATCATTGTGTTACAGTGGTGGATATGAAGTCAGTACTACACTTAAAAGTACACAGTTGAGGCTGGGCGTTTCCATTTAATGTTTCTTTATACTACTAACACTTCCCTCCCTACAATTATTCCAGTACATTTATGTGACATCAGTAGTTACTACAGCTACTTTGCAGAATAAAACTTTACACCAAACATCTAATCAGGTTATAAGATATAGTTCATTGTTATAAGTTAAACCACTCAACTGTATATAAAGTATCTAAATCCACCTTAATGTGACCCACTATAGCATTAAAGTACTGTTTACATGGTAAATAATTAGTTGACATAATAATAAATATAACACTGATAGGGGTCTTGATGCTGCACAATGAGTACTTTTACTCTTGATCCAGTACATTTTACTGATAAAACTTTTGTACTTTTACCTGAGTAATATTTTAACTGCAGAGCTTTTAATTTGTAACTGAGTATCTGACCCAAATGGTTAGATTTTTTTTTTTTTAAACTACAATTTGCTTTAATAGTACAAACAAAGCATGAGACCTTAAGATGTGTTTTCATTACAGAGGCTTCATGGCTAAATGGGAGGAAATGGAAGTTTGAGAGCTAAAATTAGTGCATTTGTCCTCAGTGCAGCAGGCTCCCATGGTGTCTCCTGGCCTACATGTAAACAAGCTTCCCAACAACTGTCTAGAGATTAGTCGGAAACGCACGCACACGCATGGTTATACAGTAGGTCATGCGCAGAGGCGAAGGCCTAAGGCAATCAGGCAAACTCCTCTGCAATAGTAACTTTATTACTGTAGCTAATCACCAAAATAAGAGGATCAGAACATTTAAACGTGACTATGCACATTCTTGTGTTACTGACCCGGAGCACAGTTTGGTTAATTCTTATTTGAAAGGAGACGAGAGGCATTTTTTTTTGTACAGTGGCAAGGACAGAACATCAGAAATCCTGTGATAGACCTGTCCAGGTTATACCCAACCTCTCGCCTCTCGTTTCAGCAGGGATTGGCTCCATATAACACACACACCCCCCTCACCCCCCTATGACCCTCAAACGATAAGCGCTAATACATGGATGGAAAAACATACAAAACAGAGACACTTGCACAGGGTAAGGTCAGGAAATCTCTGACATCCAGAGCAATATACTGCCCAGTACAACAAATAGTAAAGTGTTGATCCTCTGGACAATATAGCATTCAGGGGGGATTAATGTTTGAACCAGTTTACTCAATCAATAAATACAAACCAGCAACTGAAGTTAATCCTGAACAGGAGACAAACAGACAAGCTCCAGTTTCCTCTGACTGTGCAATTAAAGAAAATCTTGTCAGCTCAATGTCCTGGTATCATTTTATCATCACGTCTGTGAAATGTTGTCTCTCAGTGTAAAATTCAGGGGGCTGAAAACATTCAAAACAAACAACAAAGTAGTTTGTGCACCAAGCTGAGGCCCATTATACCCAGAGAAAGGCCTTTGAAAAATAACCCTATTCTGTTGTGGAGGATAAAACGCAATATGTAAACGACACAAAATAAAGGGATGAATTGGAGAAGAAAATAAGACAGTGAAGAAAAGGAAAGAGGTTTTTTTTTTTATTGTCTCCTGTCCCTCAGTGTGTCACTCAGTCAGATCACATGCTGAGCCATTTTGTCTGACTGCCAGGCTCTGCTCTCTTGAGTGTAATCTCTGTTAACCAGTCAGAGGAGGGAGGGAGAAAGGGGAAAAAATGGAGGGCAGGAGGACTGTGTCGCAATCTAGGTCGTCAACCATTAATCCCACAGGGTGGAAGTATGTCGTGGGCATATGATGCCAAATGCTGAGCTCACCCAACTCCTCTTCCTTGCCCTCTGTCCAGCCAAGTTCTTGTCTCATGACAGACCTCCTTCTGTGTGCTTTTGACAACAAGACTGACATGCTCTGATATTATCTGTAAGAAATTCCTGACCTTGATAAAGGTCTAGAAGTAGTGGGGCGGTAAAAATGAAAAGGAATGAACATCTAAACTTGTCCTCAGATCACTATTCAGCTATCACAGCCTATTAAGTTTTTTTTTTACTTCAATGAAGAGTGCTGCCTAATGACAGAAAGAAAACCAAATCTCTTCCTGACTGACTCATCTTACAGATTTGGGTTGGAAACACAATTTTAACCCTGTTTACCACCAATTGGCCATGCTGACCGAGCTGCACTGGTGTGCAAGGACAGTATGTTTAAAACAAGTACACTGGGCTTTAAAAGTCCTTTAATGTGGTCTTGGCTGAAGATATTTCAGGTAATTCCTGTTACTTGCACACTATTTACAGTCTTTCTTGCTGCCACACCTGTTTATGAGGTTCAAATGTCCTGTGTTGACTGAGTGGGCCATAAATTACCACCTGTCCTGTCTGTGTTCCTGAAGACCTAACAGCAGAACATGGCAATGGCCCAGTTTGATCACCCAGTTTATTGAACTGTGTGTGCTATCCTAGTGTTTGTACTGTGTGACAGTGTGACAGAACACTATATAACATGGTACTGTGCAAGCAAAAGTTAATGTATGTTTTTGTAATCCCTGACTCTTGGCCTTTGCACTCTAAATCCTATATAGCTGAATGGTACACTGATGTGACTCCACCCTCTATAGTGCACAGTCTGTGAGTTTGAAGCTGCCCAATGTACTGTATTGCACTGTGCATTACCAAACTTCATCCACCAGCCTTCACATTTAGCTAGAGGACATTTGGCTCTCTTTGTGCACTTTTCTTGCAAATAGCAACAAACTTCCTGATGATTCTTTGTAAGACCACCACCTCTAATAAGTAGGCTAGTGACCACTAACTTTCAATGTAAATCGTGGCTAAGGATGTTCAGATGGACAACATGGGTTATGGTTCAGAACAGACAATGTACCATGTGCCTCAGATGTGCTGCAAATAGAAAAGCAAACAGATTTCATCTACTACATATTTGCTCGGCTCAATCTCGCCACTGTGGTCAGTCAACTCAGTATTATGTCACCTGCTAAATAGGGTGACAGCAGTCTCAGGGAACAAGGTATAAGGTTCAACTGCAGCCAGTTAGAGTTGTTAAATGTATGGTTTCTAGTGTGAGTCTTCATCAGTCGGTTGTACCTTCATGTCCAGGTGAGATTCCCCATTCCGGGACCAAGTAGTATAGAGGACAAAGTACCAGGATGTAGAGGAAACACCTTTAATAGTTGAGATTTAATGCATATCACGCTCAATTTTGAATTATTTCTGCCCTCTTGTGGCCCTATTATGCTGAGCTTAAACACAAGAAACAATAAATAAAATGCCCCTAATAACCACATTACACACTACTGTCTGTTGAACAGGATAATTGAAGGTGACTTCAAGTAGAACTTCAGTGACATCTACTTCTAACCATCAAAATAAAAGCACAAACAAATGGAATACTTATGACACAATGAGACACACGTGAGACCATTTAGGGGCCTCATGTGATTTAAAAGTGTGTGTCTGATCTAAAGGAAAAAAAATCTCACTGAACTGTATGTTCCACTTAAAAACATAAAAAAACATAAAAAGTGCAAGTTGGAAGGAGGTTAACATTTTTTTCACAAGCGAAAATGGAGAGCATCATGGGTAAATGCTGGTACAGAGTGAGTAATGTAACTGCTGTGTGGGCTGGTGAAATACGGTGCAGCTCCTGTGTAGACGGGGAATGAGGGCTCTGTGCACATATGCATCTTCTTGACGGGCTCAGCAGCTCCATTTGCAGTGAGTCCATGGTGTGTGCTGCCCCCTCTTGACCAGATGGGGGAAATTCCAGCTGAAGTTTGAAGGAGGAGAGTCTCCTCAGAGTCCCAAGTGAAGCTCCTCTTTGTCCCACCTTGTCTGTGTGTGGACCAAGGCAGCTGCTCCGCTCTGATTGGCACACTGGACAGAGGAGAAGATCCTGAGGGCCGAACTGAGGGACCGTCTCTCCTCAGGAGGGATTCGATGGAGAAAGGACTGCTGAACTTCACCTCACATTTGATCTGAGCAGCTTTGCAGGCTGCAGGTTCAGGAGAGTGGAGAGCTGAGCAGAGCTCTGATGGTCTGCTCCTGTTCTCTGTTTCCACTTTGGAGGCCAACTCAGGGAAAAGCTGCAGGATCCCTTTGAAGTGACGACGCACCATCTTTGCGGTGATCCGACTGGAGTCCAGTTTCCAGTAGTTCCTCTTACTGTCCAGTGAATCTGGGACCACTGGAATCTAAAAACACAACACAACTCAGTTAATAAGAGTTTATGCAGACAGAGGTCAGTTGTTCCTTTAATAACATAATCCATATTTTCACTTGAAATATTAGAACTGCTGGAATAAACACTCACCTTGACAAAACAAGTGTGGGTTGATAAACAGACTCTGATGTTGTTCTCAACAGATTTTCTGCCTTCACAGATGAGTGGTGCCAGCCTGTCCATCAACTATAAAACATCATGTTGAAATGTGAGTTTCAAGACAACAATTCATGTTTCACATTGCAACACTCTCAAATATATCACTGGAATTGGTTTGGCTGTTCTTTACCTGAGTAAAAGTGAGCATCTTGCCTGGAGCATCTTGCAGGACGACAGCGATCTTGGCCAGGTAGGTGGTGCTCTTCCTGAACAGACCGTGCTGATGCTGATGAGCTCCAAACCTCTCAGTCTTGTTCTTCATCTTGTTGGCTGGAGGGTCAAGTCTCACACAGAGTAGTGCTGTTGCAGTGACACTGAGAACAGATGTGGACCTGAAGCGGTCAGCCCTGGATTTAAGTCATGTTGTGACAATAGGACATTGGAGGTTGTGCACTGCAGGCTTTTCATGAGCTGTTACTGCTGGAGGCGGACCCAGTGATCACAGTAATACTCCATTTCCAAAAGCTCATCAGCATGTCTGATTCTGATCTGTGTCTTGGTTACTTCTTACCCATACTTTGATCTCAGCTTTAAATAAAGCAATGGAAGTCCAACATTACACTAAACAATTAATAAGAGACTTTTTGATTAAATCAGTCAAATCAGCAAGATCAAAGAGTGGATTTCCATTACATATATGATTCCAAGGGCCTTCAGCCTGGTTTGGTTTTGAGGCCTCACTAACAGTGACATAACATAGAAAACAAGGGGAAAATATACATAATATTTTACTTTTACTCACCTGATTCTCAACTATCTGCAAGTGTGTGTTGATCCCAACTTTGATGTGTGATACTGTGGAAAGTAATTAATACATAAACCTTGTGCTCAGCCTTATTTCTGAAGTTGCTGTAAGAGACAAAACTTTGTGTTTTTCCCTCCTCAATGGCTGACACAATACACAGCTGACAGACTCTGACATTCCAGTGAGCAATCTAATCGCATTCCAACAGTTTGCACATCGCTCACTCCTTTAAAGTTAAACCCATTGTCTGTTATCCCACATAATGATGAAGGTAATTTGCATCAGTGATCCTCCTTCAGATGCATGAACACATTACCTGTGCTGTATGCAAGAACAGCTTCAGAAATGTGAGTCCGCAGATCTTCCATTTTCACCAAACACAACACCAGCTGCTTTCACTTGTCTTTGATTGAAGGTGTGTTACTATTCAGCTACTCCCGTGTCTGTTCAGAGAACCAGGTTTAGTTGTCTTTATAATGTTCCTGAACCTGGTGGCAATAAAAGAAAAGGATCCAGTATTTCTATCAGAAATCATTCCTTGCGGTGAACTGAAATGAAGTTGCAGTGAAATCACTGGTTCTATTAGGACAAAATAAGATTCACACAGAGAAACAAATCAGTTTCTCAGCTTGATTCTGATTATTTCATTTACTGGTATTTTTGAGTGTCAATTATTCATTTAATAATGAAGAGGCAGTCGTTTATTTTTCACTAACATTTTATTTCCAGAACAACAAATTTGATAAAATGCACATGTTGGCTTTTCTCAAAAGAAAAGGTTGCACAACAGACAAGGAAGTTCTAAATTTAGGCAAGACATTTAATTGATCAGATTATTATTTTATGCTAGTAAATATAGTTTATGTCCGACATAAGATCGGCGTACAACAAACATTTATTAAATTTCAAACCATTTGGTGTTGTTAAAATGATCTTTTTTCTTTTTGGGACATTGATTTTTGTAGAAATGTAAAAGATTATTGTATTATTATCTTGAAAAACTAAGGCAGTGTAATTTAAAACATGTTTACTGTGTGTTAGTGAAATGCTCCAGTTGTTTGCTCTGTCCACTGAATGAAATCTAAGTGAAGCTCAGATGAGGTGAAAATCACTGGAATGTCACTGAAGACTTCTCCAGTCAAAAGCCTTGTGTTTGTTGCAGCTGTTACATTCCAGTGTTTGTCGCCTCGTTTCTTACAACCTTTGTCTGCGAGTGTGATGTACTTGTGAAGCAGCACACTAGTTTAATCACCTAAATATTCATTATTTATTATATAAATCATCTCGGCACAAAATATTACAGAAAGTCAAAATGCTGCTTGATAAATTCAAAACTGTCGATAAAAATATGGGCTTTGTCAGACTGTCAGTGGCCAAAATTTGATTAAAAAAACAAACAAACAAAAAACACCCTGTATGTTTAATTCCTGGTTAATCAATTCATCATCACATCATCAAAACTTGATGCACCACAGGTTTGCACATCAGTAAATGGAACATTTTTTATATTTATCAAATGTTTTCTATATTAAAGACAACATATGACTGTGATGTGGAAATATGCTGATGTGTCCATTCAGACCTGAGATGCTGTACATAGAATTATCAGTTTTCAATGGAAGTTTATTTGATATTTTTGCTTTATATTGTGGCTCTGACTTCAGTGGTGTAGTATAAAGTAAATAGCAAAAAAGTGAAAGTTAATTAGTTGTACAATGCCTCAAAATGGAAAGGGAGTATTACCGTGACCACTGAAACACTGTTCAGCTCTCCACTCTGTCAGCTGGGACTCTGAAGGGCCTCTCCTTCAAACATCAGCTGGAAGTTCCCCCACATGGTCAACAGGGGGCAGCACACACCACAAACTCACTGCTAATGGAGCTGCTGAACCCATCAAGAAGACGCATGTGTGCACAGAGCCCTCATTCCCCGTCTACACAAGAGCTGCTCCATATTTCACCAGCCCACACAACAGTTACATCACTCATTCTGTGCCAGCATTCACCCATGATGCTCTCTGTTTCTGACTTTAATATTTCACACCTGACATGACAGCTTCCCAGAGCACTTTGTTTTCAATAAAATATAGAAAATGATGTGCAAAATAATAAGAAAACGAGGTCTCTGACAAGTTAATATGAGCACTTCCCATTATCCAGGATTGTCTAATATTCTCATTATGTCAGTCACAGCATCATGTTATGTTCAGCGGTAGCTGAATATTCCTGGTGTCTGACTATATCCAAACCTCCTTCTCCTAGGAGATGCATTTTACTGGAGGGAATAAGTTGCTCTTCTTAATTTCAAGCTTTTCCAGTCACTCTGATCTCTGTGCTCAGCCTGATACTTTCTGTTCAAACTCTCATTCAGCGTGTTCAATCAGTAAATTCTTATGACTGCTCCTCAGCGGTGGAAGAAGTGCTCAGATTCTTTAATTAAGTAAAGGTGGTAATATACTACTCACTGTAAAAAGACACGATTGCATTCAAACATGATTGCATACAAAAGTAAAAAGGTTTTATAACAAAGAAATGCCCCTTTCAGAGTTTTTTAGAGCTTTATAAATTTGTAAGAATGTGTTATAATCTACAAACTAATGCATGTCTAGTACAATCAAAATCAATGTAAGATAGTTCAGTATCTGCACATTCAAAATACACAGCACATTGCAGCAGCAGACTTCTCCTGTCTGGTCACATCCTCTAAATCTGATCTGACTACAGTGAAGGTCAGATGAGGTGAAAATCACTGGAATGCTACCAGAAGCTTTCTGGTTAAAAACATCAATAGTATTGTTCTTGTTTAATCGCTCACATTCCAGCGTGTCTCACTTCATTTATTACAGCCATTGTCATTTTCACTTAGACCTGCGGGTAAGGAATAAGCTGGGAGCATTCACTTTAATCAGTTCTGGGACCAGTCTGAAATGCTTGCTTCAGCCACTTTAATGAGTGCAGAATATTAGAGCGTGTACCTGTAAAATCTGTTCAGGTTTTAAACGAGCTTTTAATAGGGGCTTGTGATAATAATTTCATAAAGATCTTAGTGTTCTGTTGTTGTTTATTTTTATTAGTGTCAAATTAGCATGGTGCATATTCACAGTCATTCCAAAAGAAAGCACCCATGTTAATTTCTTTGTACTGGGTCAACATAAAATTAAACAGGACTCCTCTTGTAAGTCATGTAATGTGGCAGGTAATAAATCGTTGTCTTTATCAGGCAAGTGTGGATTGTTGTGCATCTTATTTTGCTCTCTTCCTGAAGACAACCACAAAAATCATTTCTTTTAACATTTTATTGAAAACATAAAGTGCTCCAGAAAGCTTTCATATCAGGTATAAAACACATTACAGCCAGAAACGAAGAGCATCATGGGTAAATGCTGGTACAGAGTGAGTGATGTAACTGCTGTGTGGGCTGGTGAAATACGGTGCAGCTCCTGTGTAGACGGGGAATGAGGGCTCTGTGCACATATGCATCTTCTTGACGGGCTCAGCAGCTCCATTTGCAGTGAGTCCATGGTGTGTGCTGCCCCCTCTTGACCAGATGGGGGAAATTCCAGCTGAAGTTTGAAGGAGGAGAGTCTCCTCAGAGTCCCAAGTGAAGCTCCTCTTTGTCCCACCTTGTCTGTGTGTGGACCAAGGCAGCTGCTCCGCTCTGATTGGCACACTGGACAGAGGAGAAGATCCTGAGGGCCGAACTGAGGGACCGTCTCTCCTCAGGAGGGATTCGATGGAGAAAGGACTGCTGAACTTCACCTCACATTTGATCTGAGCAGCTTTGCAGGCTGCAGGTTCAGGAGAGTGGAGAGCTGAGCAGAGCTCTGATGGTCTGCTCCTGTTCTCTGTTTCCACTTTGGAGGCCAACTCAGGGAAAAGCTGCAGGATCCCTTTGAAGTGACGACGCACCATCTTTGCGGTGATCCGACTGGAGTCCAGTTTCCAGTAGTTCCTCTTACTGTCCAGTGAATCTGGGACCACTGGAATCTAAAAACACAACACAACTCAGTTAATAAGAGTTTATGCAGACAGAGGTCAGTTGTTCCTTTAATAACATAATCCATATTTTCACTTGAAATATTAGAACTGCTGGAATAAACACTCACCTTGACAAAACAAGTGTGGGTTGATAAACAGACTCTGATGTTGTTCTCAACAGATTTTCTGCCTTCACAGATGAGTGGTGCCAGCCTGTCCATCAACTATAAAACATCATGTTGAAATGTGAGTTTCAAGACAACAATTCATGTTTCACATTGCAACACTCTCAAATATATCACTGGAATTGGTTTGGCTGTTCTTTACCTGAGTAAAAGTGAGCATCTTGCCTGGAGCATCTTGCAGGACGACAGCGATCTTGGCCAGGTAGGTGGTGCTCTTCCTGAACAGACCGTGCTGATGCTGATGAGCTCCAAACTTCTCAGTCCTGTTCTTCATCTTGTTGGCTGGAGGGTCAAGTCTCACACAGAGTAGTGCTGTTGCAGTGACACTGAGAGCAGAGGTGGACCTGAAGCGGTCAGCCCTGGATTTAAGTCATGTTGTGACAATAGGACATTAGAGGGTGTGCACTGCAGGTTAATGAGGACCTTTTCATGAGCTGATGAGCTGTTACTGCTGAAGGTGGAGCCAGTGATCACAGTAATACTCCATTTCCAAAAGCTCATCAGCATGTCTGTCTGGATATACTGGAGTTTTATCTGCATCTTCACAACAAGGGAGACATGTCTCCATTTATCCCCTAAAAATTAACTAATACAAAAATTCAAAGTTGTTGCAGATGTTTTTCCTTATATAGAAATTAAATTCATGTGAAATCAGCATTTAAATTATTTTATTTTTCTGCATGAGTCTGCTGCTCAAGTGCACTCAGTCCAGTTTTGCTTTGAGACATTCTAAAACTAATTAACTTTTACCTTTTTGTTATTTATTTAATATTATCACAATCGAAAACAGAGCCAAAGTATAAAAAAATATCAGATAAACCTGCACTCAAAATAGTTATATGTACAGCATCTCAGGTCTGAATGAACACATCGGCATTTAACAAGTATAGAAAATATTCTACTTACTGTTTTGATGGTGAGTTAACCAAGAATTAAAGATGTTGCCTGTTTATTTATCAAATATCGTCTGCTTACACAGTCTGATAAATTATTATTATTCCTATTATTAATACTCAGTGTTTCATTTATCAAGGAACATTTTCACTTTCTGAAATATTTTGTGCCGAGATGATTTAAATAATAAATAATGAATATTTAGGTGATTAAACTAGTGTGCTGCTTCACAAGTACATCACACTCGCAGACAAAGGCTGTAAGAAACGAGGCGACAAACACTGGAATGTAACAGCTACAACAAACACAATGCTTTTGACTGGAGAAGTCTTCAGCGACATTCCAGTGATTTTCACCTCACCTGAGCTTCACTTAGATTTCAATTACAATACCCACCTTGACAAAACATGTGTGGGTTGATAAAGAGCCTGATGATCTCAACAGATTTTCTGTCCTCACAGATGAGTGGTGACAGCCTGTCCATACTCTACAAAGCATCACCTTGAAATTGAAGTTGTAAGACGACAGTTTGTGATTCACATTTTCACAGTGCAACATTTTTAAATATAATCATCGAAATTGGTTTGGCTCTTTCTACTGCTATCACAGTGAGTGCAGTGATTTAAGTCCTGTTGGGACAAAAGGACATTAGTGTGTTTGCACTGCAGGTTAAGAAGGACCTTCTGTTCACTCAGTGAAGTGAAATTTTGGGGTGGAGCTGGTGGACCACTGACCATTACCACAGGTCTCCAATTCCAATTTTACCTTTTATTTATATATTTATTTTTTAGGGACGAAATTTGCCATTATCCATCCATTGATGTTAGAACAAATTTTCATTTTATTTAAATTTCTGAACAAACATGACCTATATTGACATGTTTTCTAACTATTTACTGTCAATTAACAGATACAAAATATAGACTTGATCCTTTTTATTCCAGAAAGACTGCATGTAGAAAAAAAGAAGTCAGAATTCAGGCGGTTCAGTTTTTGAAATTTGAGATGAGTCACACACTGTGGAGCAACAAGATCACGCACAGCTTGAAAAACATTGTCAGCGTTCCAAATGTAGTTCAGGCTGTCAGAAGTTGTTGAATCCTGCTGGTCTGAAGCCTTCAGGCCCACAGTGTATCAGTTAATCCTCTAGATATGGGCACAATATACAAAATAAACAAAGAGAGATCAGAGTCTCAAAGCCATTGAACATCCAGGTGAGCCACTGGACTGGATCTATTATCATGTACACAGCCCCACCCAAGGATTCAGTCCCCCATTCACTTATGAAAAGGTTCTCATTAACATGGAATACACACTTTAATGTCCTATTGAACCTAAAGGCCTGTCTTGAGGGCCTGAAATAATAGATCACTTCCAAAGAAGCTGAGAGTCTACACATTAACAACTCCTTTTCAACTACATGGTTTGATTTACTCCTTTTTAAGTTTTTGTTCCCTCCACTTTTAAACAAGCATTTCAATATTGTTGAAACTAAGACTTGTGACTGTTATAGCAATCTGGATATTAGGGTTTTTTGGCTTTTCTCTCATCTTAACCTGTACAAACATGTCAGATAAATGTCAGAAATGTAAGTTAAAGTCTACATAGCTTTTATGATGATAATTGTCATTCACCTGATATTTTTCTGTAGCTGATGAATACATCTAAAAGCTCCTTTTGAGGATGGCAAAGCTTTGAAGTTGCCCTTTAGATGAATCTGTCAAGTACTTTTCATAAGGTATGCAAAACCCTCCACCAACTCAACATGTCAAGCACCTTCAAGCCGTTTGTGTCAGATGTGTGCTGCTTATTAAATGGATCTGAAATACAAAACATGAGGAAACGCAACACAAACCTTGAGCACAAGGACGCCACAGTATTGAGCCCTTCTCCTGACCCTTGAGTCAGAACAACCCATGTAATGATGGAAAAAAAAAAAACAGGATCACTTCATAAAAAGTCTAAAAAAAGCCTCAGCATGTTTCTTGGCAAGGTCGTGTCCATATTTCAGGTACCTCCTTAGCTCAGCTTTGAATCCATTGTGCTTGCCAATCCTGCCTCATTTTAAACCTATGTGTACTACAGGTGTGTATTTTGTCTTGATTATTCAACTGACCTCACCGTTTTGAGTGCTGAGGATATTGACTTTGACTCGAGTGGAAACCACGAACAAAAACACGAGCGCTTGAATTTTGATTAGCTGAATTAAAGTCAAGATGGTGGCACGACTCGAAGGTAATTTCACACACCCTATCCTCTTCATCCTGCGAATGCTTTCGAAAACACAGGTCTGTCTACTTTATAGAACTGAACATTAACATTAATTCCATGGAAGAAGACACAGGACAGAGACTAAATGAAATAAAATGCCACTTTATTGTTCAGCCGTGTCATAACCTCGTCTCCAAAATAAGCACAGCAGGACTACAACTGTTTCGTCAACCTAGCTACCTTGGATAGCACATAAAACTGGGTTTTATTAGACCACCAATGATAGCGTTAAAGACTTTTCTATCAGACATCCAATGATAGCATACAAAATAGTTGTTAACCTACCAGTGATACTGTATATAAAACACTTGTCTCTAGATTTATCCCCAACCCACCCTCAATTTCACCCATATCCCTCTTTAGAACATTTGTGACACCGACATATTTTATGCTTAAACAAGCACATATTAAGAATGCATAATTCTCCATTTCTGAGATTATAAAAAAAACTACACAATGTTACACTTTAAGTCAGAGTACAATTCAACTGATTATTAGTGTTCTACACATTCGGCCATAAACCAAAGGAACATTGTATAATATCACTATAACTTAACACTACATGTAATATACGTTTAAAAAAAGAAAAATTACAAATGATTAGCATTGAAGAGAAAATGAAGATGGCTAGTGTGAAGGCAAGCTGGGTCAGTACCATAACAGAGAATGAGTAATACAAAAAGAAATAAAAAAATAGAATAAGAAAAATAGAAACAAAAAACTGATAAGAATACAGGCAAGGCTAAAACATATGTGTTTCAAACTTTTAAGATCCACCTCATGTGCACTCATCCATATAGGTAACCTGCTCCAAGACCTCCATTGTGTGATTCCACATCTCTGATACGTTTCAACTTGCTTTAACATTCCCGTGGCAACCATCTTTGTCTTCTTGTGTCAGGCACTTTCCAAGACCCCTTATTCCTTTCTTTACCTTCAACAACTCTACAGGCCAATCATAATGCTGCTTCAGACAATACAGGCCAATCACAATGCAGGTTCTATCAGAATACAACTGCAAAAGAGAACAGGACAAAAATATGAATCAGTGTCTTGGCAATCAAAAGTGCTTGTACGACAAATTAGTAATTTAAGTGTTTTGTGGAAGTCTGTCTCACCAATCCTACAGGTCGGTGTCAAACCAGGCCAGCTGGTTGCTGTCCATCAGGTCCTGGGTGTGGCCGAGGTCTGGCAGAGGGTCAGTGTGGTGGCCCAGGTCGGGCAGAGTGTCAGCGTGGTAGTCAGCACCTTCCATCATGGGGTCCAACAGGGTGTCCTGGCCGTAAGCTGCTGGGTAGGCCCTGTAGGCTCCATCTGTCAGGCAAAAACAACTTTTACACCTGGTGCAACACATTCCCATCACACAGACACACTGTCTATCACAATTATTATATATTCAGTGGGAAAAAATAAGTGTCTCTAGGGAAAATGTTATTTGGTCTCAAAATATATTAGATACAGTCCCACTGTGTTTATGACCTTAAAGATCAAATCACACAAAGAAGGGGTGAGAGACAGTAGGGATTTCATTAGAGATAAAACAGTTATTCACCATCCTGCCTGTAAGCCAGAGGGTCTCCCTGAGCTCCCATATCCAGTCCCAGGTCTCCAGTCTATAAAAAGGCAGAAGAGTTATGAGTATAGCCTGTTACAAGCCTCTTTGTCCTAGTTCTAAACCACATGCTAACTGTATACTGTATGTGATATGAAACACTGACATTACTGAGTTCAATCATTTGGTCACTTTTCCAGTGTGAAGACACCACATACGCCAGCTACGAAGCCAGCTACGAAGGTTATGTTGTACATGGTTATAGCTCATTTGTCTTCTTATTAATTTGTGTGAGTACCTCATTCCAGGCCATAGGCTCAGTTCTGAACAAAGAGCTAGTCAGCTCCACCGACAGACGTTTCTTGTAGTCCTGGGGCTTGTCCTCAGACATGCGGAACAGGACAGCTGCAGCATAGGTTGCTACAGGAGAGAATGCACATCAACAGCAAGTCAAGTAACTCGCACTGACACTCACCATCAAAAATGCGTGCATGGTCTGTATCTGTGTATGTTTACTCACCAACACCCTCATTGCGGGAGTGCAGCAGCTCGGTGAGCGGTGCAGTGGCTCCCTCAGCTTCGATTGCCTCAGCAGCTTCTTTGTCTTGTGCCAGTTCACACAGCACTCCTGCTGCCACACGCTGGATATTCTCCACTGGAGAATACAGCAACTGCAGATGGCAGAAATGTGATAAAGGCAAAACGCAGGTGGCGATACACATATTGTGGCAAAGAGAATAATGAAGGAGACCAGGAAAATCAAAGATGACTTTGTTTTTCTCACACTGCTCAAAACTATTTAATCACTGAAATAAAAGTTTTAAATTAAAGGGCAAGTTAATTGCAGCCAATGGACTTTATGATTTTTTTTCAGTAGTATTTAGAGTTCAGTTTTACCTGGACAAAGAGTGGAATGGTGTTGAGCCCTCTGATGACAATTCTGTTGTGGACGTCCCGGGCCAGGATGTGCAGAGCTCCTGTGCAGCCTTCCACTATTTCCTCCATGCGCACACCCTCCTGTATGTGTTTGAGTGAGGAAAAAAGGAAGTCAAACCCACAACACAATTCTGAAAGTTCAAATAAAGAAAGTTTGAGGGGCTGTTGGCATGGTTACACACCACAAACTGCTGCTGGTTGCCTCCCATGCTTGTGCGCCTCTGGGTGTCCTGGTGAGCCCTGACGAGCAGCTGGACCAGGCGAGGGATGGCTCCCTGCTCCCGCAGAGCGCTGTGGTTAGCTGGGCAAAGAGCCAGGTTCCGGATCAGACCAACTGTGGCCTAGAGAGGAGGAAAATTAAATACAGTTTGGTTAGTTGGAAGTAAATCCCGTTTATATCCCATGTCAGCATATGCAAAGTTGATCCAAACTTATCTAGTTAGTCTGAGAAAAATGTGCAGGTGTGGAGAAACTGATATGGCTAATGACCTTGATAAGTGGCCAGTGGGATGGAGGGTGGAGGAGTTTGACCACCACGGGGAGGCCATAATGAAGGCGCACAGCATTCTGGGCCATCTCAGCATCCTGGTGGCGGGAGGTCAGGTGACGAAGGGCACAGACTGCTGGTTCTGTGATGTCCTCCCTGTCACCGGCACGAAGCACTGTTCGCACCAGTGCCTCAATGCCTCCAACCTAAAGACGGGAGATCAGTGAGTGAACTATATGATATCACATTAAAAAAAACATACGCCATGAGACAAGGAATTTTAATCAGAATGCACAATCTGCATTCAACAGATATTATTATTATTAATAATAATACGTACCTGGCAGACCATGAGTTTGTTACTATAGTTGTTGCAGGTCAGGTTGGAGAGGATGCCAGCAGCACATGTCACTACATTGATGTCATCACTGCCCAGCAGCTGGACTAGAGTCCCCAGGAGACCCTCCATTCCCTCCTGTAGAGAGGACAGGATAACAGGGAAAGAAAAAATAATGAGGGAAGAGGAATGCAAGCATTCTCAATAATGCTGCATATTGATTTATTGTATAAGTATGCAGTTGTCATACAGTTTAAAATAAATAATTAAATCATATTACTCATTCATATAATATTTTAACACAATAATGAATGAACAACAGCTGCTAACACTGTGAACCTGGGGCGGTGCTGAGTGCACTGTACCTGTTTAGTGGCAGCATCTGAAAGATTCCTCAGTGTCCAGAGGCAGTTCTGGACCAGACGCTGGCTGGGGTCTGTCAGGTGAAGCCCCAAGGCCTGCATGCCACCTACAAACGCAAACCAAAGTAAAACAAACAAATTCATTACATTATAGCATTTTCACCTCAGCAGCAAACCACAACCAAAGAATGTATCTATGATCTGTAAAAATACTCACAGTAGTACTGTAATGAGTTAGAACAGAAAACTTATGCTTATATATTTTTCACTGTATTGCATTTCTGTATATTTCTGTACCATTGGTATGTACGTACCAGCCTCTACGATGGCAGGCTTGTTGCTTGAGCAAACAGAGAGCACCTTGAGCACTCTGCTTGTGGTCCACAGCAGTTTCTCATATGTGAATGTCCTCATGATGTTGACCAGGGCTTGGGGACCACCACTGGCCAGAATGATCAGCTAAAACCAAGAAGAAGAAGAAGAAGAAGAAGACGACGACGACATGTGAGGGACGTTTAAACCTGGATAAAATGGATGATTGACTAGGAGTGTAGATGCATGCATAAATAAGCTGGTGTTCCAATACCTTGCTTTCCTGGTTGCCATATGCCAGGATCTGCAGGCAGTCAGTAGTGATTGCCAGGAACTTGACGTTGGTGTTAGACAACAGGGCCACCATCTTCTGCAGTCCTCCAGCCAAGCGCACTGCCATCTTGGCCCCTTCCTGATGCAACAACAGGTTGTGGAGCGTGGTGATGGCATAAAATAACACACTGTCCACTGGTGAGCTGTAAAAACATCAAAAAGGGAAAAAAAAAAAAAACAGACAACTTTGGTTAAAACCACATTCACACCCACCTTTTAAAACTAGTGTTTCTGATTTAAAAAAAAACAAAAAAAAAAAAAACACAAATAACACAAATTCACACACACAGCCTGACAACACGCAGTCAGTTTTGAGCAACCGTTCCAGTTCAGCTAACTTTAATACAAATAACTTTAGGAAGTTTTTAGTAGCAGTAAAAATCAAATATTTTCAAGTTTAAAAAAAAAAAAAAATCTCAGCTACACATTTGTAATAACTTACATATTGTGCTCAACTGGCTACCGTTCAATGCTGAGATAACTGCGGACACTGCACTTCAACAGCAGCTTTTTTGTTTCACATTAGGAATTAGGAAATTAGGAAGCACTGCCAAATTAAGTTAAAGCCAATGTTGAAATTTGCTAACAACAAATCACCATAGAAAAACAAGCTGTCGTCAAGGAATGACTTGCTCATATGACCGGGTACTCACGAGCATTGTACAGACGCGCAAATTACACTGGTACTGGAGCAATGTACCACTATGACACAGTTTGCCATGCGTGTTATCGTACATAACATAAATAAGAGCACTCAAAGCATAACAAAGAAACTCAACAACTACAGTATGTTTGTGAAGATTCTCAGTCATCCAGGTCATGGTTTTTCTAAAAGCTATACAACCACCACAAATTCGATGGAAACTTTAAAGTGACTGTATGATGTAAACCATTACTACAGTTAAAAGGACATTTTTTTCCCCTCAGGATGAGAAGATAATCCAAATTGCTACCTGCGTCCAAATCTATACAGGGATCATAGTCTAATAAAAACCAGGAAGTCCATCCCCTCTCATGCTATTGTTCCATCCTGTGTTTAAAGTGTGGTAATGTGATTCCAGGTGCACATTCAAACACCCACGTGACATCCAACAGGTCGCAACATGCCAGCCAGCTAACTGTTTTGGCTTTTCATAACAAATACAAAGAATTAAAAAAATCCAACACTCTCAAACTGAGACGTGGGGTATTCTATTCCTTGGGAAGTAAACTGCTTGAAGATATGGAGTTGGTTATTTGAGCAAAATACCTTGCTGTTATGTCAAGTTGTTTTGTGCATATCAAAGCAAAGTGATGAATCAAGTTTTGGTTTACCACTGACAGTCTTTTACTTACTGGTTTGCTATAATTGTTTTAAGGTGTGGTTCTATGTTCATGTGATGGTTGGCTAACTGGGCTAATGCTTGGCGAGAGTTGTACCATTACTACTCTCTTTATTTGCAGCTGACTCATTATTTACTTAATCATGACTGACAGACTCATGGCAGCATGAGCAGCAGAGTACAGTGTTGCACTATTACAATGTGTACGGCCTTTAACTGCAGAGTAGAGAGTGAGAGAAAAGAGAAAGACAGAAAGTGGGAGTGTCTGAAATAGTTTTGATGTTAAAACACTGACTGTGGGTTTAGCGTCAGGTTGGAGTTTAGGCTCTAGCTGCTAGTTGTCAATGTCACAGCATATTTTAGTCAGTTCATACCACTGTTGTATATGCCTATGTTACTGATACAACATTGTAGCCTACTGGATATATTTGAGCCTAAAACAAAAACATCTTTCTGGTTAGCGGCCAGCAGGACACAGCTGAATTCAAACTGAACGTCTGTAAAATGGTATTAGGGCCTGCCCTATGACTATGTTACCATTTGCTGAAATACAGTATTTTGAGCTGCCTGTATGTCCTGCACATTTAGTGAAATTGACAATAAAAATCTTTTGAATAAGGCAGTATTGTATATAACACAAAAGCTGAGCTACAAGGAATTCCAACAAACTACTAACATCAAACCACTCTCTGCCATCACACTCCCCTGCAAAAAAAAGCAAAACAACATAAACCCCTTTAAGAAAACGTTCTCTGCATTCTCGCTGATAGCTTTGGACCATTTGTATGTCGGCACATTGATTAGTTCCTATTATGTATAGAGTAGAATTAGAAGTACAACTTTTCTGGTTTCTTACCCCAGCATCTTGACCAGGGCAGGGATTCCTCCAGACTTGAAGATTGCAAGGAGCCCCTCACGATGGTGAGAAAGGTTGTGCAAGGTGCCAGCAGAGCAGCGAGCTGTCTCCACATCACCAGTGTTCTGCATGGCACGAACAACTGCCGAAACCATTTGGGGTGAACGCATCAGGGCATGACGTGATGCCTCCTTCTTTGACAATTGATGGACCATTACAGCTGCTTTATTCACAACAACCTAGGACAGAGATAATGTTTGTTAGGGAGACATGATCTAGGAAGGGATTTAAAGTGCATTGCTAGTCACTTACATGATACCATATGCTAATCAGCAGGTGTCGAATTGATTTTTTGGTTGTTTGAGTGTGTTCATGAGAGTATTCACTCATTTGCATGTGTACCTGGTCCTCATCATTGAGCAGTTTGGTAAGCTCGGGAATGGCACGAGTGGCCAGCTCAGCATCATCTTGATAGTTAATGAGGTTGACGACAGCATGCTTTAGCATCTGAGAGGGCTCTGCCAGGCGCTGAACTGCTGTTGGGTGGGCAGCATCCAGCTGGGTGGGTGGGATCTGGATGCCCTCCTCCAAGGTCTCGGGGAACATGGCAGCACGTACACGCTGGGCCCGAGTCATGGCATAACCCTCAATGTCTGAGAATAATGCAATATGACCAATACCATGAGATCATGGAAATAAGTCAATCATCAGCGATGTTGCCTTAGCAGCTAACCCAGTGCTACAAATAACGTGACATATATCAGTGTCTCACATACCTGTGGCCTCAGGAGTGAAGGGCTGGTTGAACTCCCAGTCATAGAGAGTTGGATCATCCTCCTCAGCATCAGGGTTCCCCTTGCCACTCAGAGATGGTGCAGTGGTGGTGACTCCTGACTGGATGCCTGAATCCAAGTAGGATTGCTGCTGCCACTGGCTCACAGCAGCCTTACTGTCCCCCATTGCCATGTCCAACTCCATCAAATCAGCTACACAATAAGAGGGTAAAACACAGAAAAAGTTGTATACACTTAGAAAAAGAGTGATCTTTAACGGAAGTTTCACATATTAAGACAAGAACATGTCTTTTAACAATAAAGGTTAAAGGTTTCAATAAGACAGATCAGAATACATGAAATCTGCAGTTATGGAGGATAGGAGATGTAGGAATCAAAGAAGTTGTAGTTAGTTGTCAGCGGTCATTCCACTCACAACCCTCTGATACATTTTTTCTCCTTATGGATGAACTCAGATGCAACAAAAAACAAACTAGTTACTTAGGATACTGCAACATGTGCTCACCTCGCTCCCATTTTCTCAATTTACACAGTGCCCCTAGGCTTGCACTATTTAATTTATTTATGTACAGAGCAATTCTTATGTATCGACATAAAGGATACATTATTAATGGTGGTGTTCATATTAACATAAAACTAATTTATAAGAAAATAGAAAGTGAGCAAGTTTTTCATACTTACACTGGGTAGCCATTGTTCTTGCCTGCCCTCAGCCCGCACAGCAGATATGTCTGTGTAAAATGGAATAAGTGCACAGGAGAAAAATAAGACAACTCACACTCAACCTTGACTTCTTGTTTGCCAAAGCCAAACCTAATCGTAGTGTTTATGCGTTTCTCCTACGTGGTCTCAATAATAAAACCGCTGTCTCCTGCGCTACCTGTGCCAGCTCCCTCCGATTCAGACGCTTGTTTGGCTTACTAACGTAGCTATGAGGGGAAATGCCGAGCCTCCACCTCCAGCCGAGAGAGCAAAGCGGTGGGTATTTCCAGGCCAGCACGAACACAATTCACCATTCAGCAGCAAAGAACATCAAAGGCATATTTCTCCCCCTCCCCCTTCCACGGCCAAGTTCCGACCTCGCAGCTTGGGTTTCCAATGAGAGAAACTACCCCCTCCGCCCCGCAATCACTTCCATGACTCCTCCTCTCATGGTGGGTCTAACTGCGAGCGTAACAAGCTGCCTAATCCAAACTAAATGAAAACCCCAGCTAACCGCAAAGGTTATATCAATCACTACACATATTTTGTTGACATATAATTCAAGACAGGCGCGCTAGCCTGTGTTAGCCACTCGTGCTAGCTAACAGGTTGGCTAGCTTACCTTGAAGGCTCGCAAAGCTAACATAACGTGCGTAGCTAACCCCTCCGCTAGTTACCTAACTAGCTAACATAAACAAACACTGTTTAGAGCTTCACTCTCCAAACCCAAGTGCTTAAAACGTCTCCCGAGACACAACTAGTATCAGTAGCCGTTGCTGTTCACTCAGTTCATTAATGGAATCGTGACTTTCAAGCAAACCCTCCAAATGTTTAATTCTGGTTCGATTAGCTTAGCTAGCCAGGACGTATGAAAAGTAGATCCAAGCGCCACCGTACAAAACCTGCTGTGCTGCCAGCCAAATCAGAAAACCCCACCGGAGCACCCTCCCTAGGCAAAGATGATTTTCTTTGGTGAAACACACATTGCCGCGTTGTGAATACGCTGTACAATAGCTGTAGCAAACATACGATCTTTACCAGAGTCGAGCGGCTCCTCCGTGGTTCTTGTCAGGAAATTTTTATCCTTTCTCTTGGCTGAAAATACGAAAAGGGCTGCTAGGTGAACCACCCGTAAGAGTCCGAACCGCACCCGCTGTTACTCCGCCGAAGATGTTGCTTCCGCCTGTGCGATCGAACATCAAGATGGCGAAAGCAGAAAATACAGTATTCTGCCGCACTAGAAAAAATAGGGCGCCATTTTAAACAAAGTTTTAGCATAGAAACTATTATTTCCAGATATTATATTATTGCCAGATACTGATGCGTTTTAATCTCAAGAGCAGCCGACCATTTCAGTTTTTAGATTTTTCACCGATGTAAATTAAAGATGTGCTGTAGTAGTGGTGGTGGTGGGGGGGGGGGGCATTCATTAGAAAGGAATGTGATTCATGAGCTGCTGTGATATGAGGGGTTTAATTAACATGCAGTTAGCTCAGAGACACAAACATTTCCCCTAACAGAAGTATATCAACTCTATAATTCATTCATTTATCATAATCAGTTAAGTCATTTGGCAGCCATGAGGGTTGCATGCCAAACATCCCTCTCATCCACTTTTTACGAATTGGCAGTTAAATCTGGGCTTATTTTGCAAATGATCAGCTATAGTATTTAAAGACAAAAGAAGAATGAATATACACAGAATTTCAGTTTTCTATAGAACCCATAATTTGATCCCACAAAGTGTCCATCTTAAAAACAAAACACTGATTGCACAAGCTAAGGCCACATAACTTGACACCGTACTGTGGTTCAAATGGCATATGATAATCTGCCTCCATAGCTGTTTTGGTGGTGACATGAACTGCACAATTTGTGACAACTGTGAGTTCAATCCTTCCCATACTAAGGAAAAGCTGACAGTAAAAAGCATACATACTTGGCAACATATAATCTGCTTTGTGTGATTAAAAGCTTAAAAACATTGCATATGTTCATTTATGAAATGGTGTATGCATTTCCATTGTGGGCAATTATTCATAGCCTAGATGTAATCTAATTGCAGTACACATGCCAGTATAACTACAGTCTGATATCTAACATTCACTTGTATGTGTGCACTTGAGCATCTACTTCAGTTTCTTAGCATTGCACACACACCGGTAGTGCAATAATTACAGTTAAATGATAGCAAAGCTCAATGTGAACTACTACCATGGCTATATGAAAAGATGTGTTGTGTGATGTGTTTTACTTGAAAACAATCAAAACAGAGGAAAGTGTCACGCATAGTATGGTGCATGCTCATGTGTCTGACACATGCCGTAGAAGAGGTCAAAGTCCAAAGTGTCACTGGGGAGCATATTGCTGCTGAAGGGAATGGAAACTTACTCACGGAAACATTTTTTGTCCATAACGTATCGCAGGGTGACAAAAACGTGTAGTAGGCTAATAAAAAGATATTGAGTCACGTTTGCAAAGGGTATAAAGAATATCACTCGAAGGCCAGTAATAAAATGAACCACATGCTACCAGCCATAGCTATCAGAGCAAATTGAAGCGTGAAAATATACTTCTTCATACACTACTTAAAATTCACTTCTCATTAAGTGATGCCATTCATTCCAGCAACTGCTTCTTTTTTTTTGTCAGTATTTGGGACTAACATCAAAGCCTCAGAATAAAACCATATGAGGTTCATCCATTGTCTCCCACTGTGGTGAAGAGAGGAGTGAGTGTATTTCATTTCCCTGAGTAATGACAAAAACAGCACGGGAAATAGAAAAAAACAGTACAAAGGAGAACTATGTCTGCAAAGTAGACAAAGATGTATTCATAAAAGAGAAAAGCAAACCCCTTTTCACAATTTGAATGTTAATTTATTTGGCAACATTTGTGGTTCTTATTCCTTGCAACCACTAATGCAAGTGCACATTAGGTTTGTGATTATGTCATTCCAGTCTCCTTATCTGCTTGGAGTTCCAGGAAATTTGTACAGAACGCTGAACAGAATGCTTTAAAGTAAGCATTTTATGTGAAACACCGATCCTTATGCAGTATGTAGGATGCTTTCTTTACTTGCCCCCAAACAAGACAGCACAGAACTGGCTAAGACAGCACCAACGCCTGTCTACACAGGATGAACAAAACAAAATAATAATAAAAAAAAAAACAATTCCATTGCAATAGCCCTTGAGGGTGTAATTTTGAGGCTAGTAAGTATTCCCTCACCAACACGGATGAAAAACTCAAGGTCTCAAAAATGGAAATTTAATTGCATCAACACCTCTGAGAGTCTCAGCAAAATAAAATAAAATAAAAAAAAATATATATAGTTTCCTTGCTACACTGTTTACCATCATCTGCCAGCTTTATTACAACCACTTACGTCTGTCTGCTGTTTGAACTTTGGATAAATTGTGCAAATCAGATGCTCCAGAAATATTTTAATCCTTTGAAAGCAGATGACTTCCAATTTTCTCTATGTGAACTCAGCGTCTTGCACAAGGGCCCTCCAGCAAGTGGATGCTTACCAGCAAGGGCTCAACTCAGTCATGTAGCTAAAGGATCCTCAGGAGTAACCTGTTTTTATCCCTCATAGGATTTTATCACTTTTAATTTAGAGCGTATGAGAGGAGGAATGACTATAGTAAAGAAACCAAGAGACAGCAGGTGGATGAATCCGAATAAATACACCTTTTATTTGACTGATTAACAGATCTGATTATACAAATGCCAACACAGAGCTCTGAAATAACAGGACCAATCAGCAAGACAATGACTGTACATTCTTGATGTGACCCTCCCATGTTCTGACCCCCCCACCCCCACCCCCACTGCCCACCCATCACCCTGCCCGCAGTAACTATGGAACTGAATCACTAGTGCTTCTTTCTGTACAAGTAAAGCTCAGCTACCCACTCACCCTCTACCACCCTCCCTTTTCAGTGCATCCTCTGTTATCTACAGGTTTGAGCAGTATTTACCACAAGGGGAAGTTTGGCCAATTGTAGAACTGGGTGCCACGATGGACCTTAGGTGCCTTCTACACAGGACTAGTGTTTGAGCGTGAACTTTGATTTTGTAGTATATGTTTTGTCAGGTTTGTTTTATGTAGTCCAGCAGCATTGTTGTAATAACAGTGTATGCACTGTTTTAAGAGCTTGTAGTGTAAGAGCATAGTAACGTTTTGTTTTTTGTTTATTTGTTTTTTGCCTCTTGGTTGAAATGTGAACAGCCAAGAATCTCTCAACATACAACTCTAGGTTGAAGCAACGTACTTAATTTTCCGTATCTGGCTCATTCTCACACACACTCTCTCTCTCACACACACACACACACTCTCTCTCTCATACACACAACACTCATGCGAATACTGGTACCGGTTTGTCCCTTCATCTTCATCATCAAACAAGACTGTTTGCATTTTGTTTCTGGCATATATTTTTTTGTTCTCAGCATCTTCCTCTGGCCAAAGCATGACTTGCCCCACACACTGTAAACACACAATCACCCCTATAGTACCTAAGTGCAGTTTCTTCAACATGCGCCCTTCAGCAGTTCCTACAGTAAAAAGACTAACTTTACCATCACAATAAATGGATGGATAAAACACTTTCATTCTTGCAATCAGTCTTTTTCAACCCCTCCCCCATCCCAACCTGCACACCCCCACTGGTCCCTCATACCCATTAACTCTCATGTAACAGACTGCCAAGTAACAGTGACAAATACTCGCCCTCAGCGTAACAGCCAGGAAAAGAAGAGAAAGAGGAAGGAGAATGATGTGTGGGAGAAGACGTAGGGGAAGAGAGGGTGAGTCCTTCACCTTGAGGAGAAAGTGAAAGAGGATGGGGAGGAAAAACCGCGTGTCCACCCCCTCCTTCTCCCCCACTTCCCCCCTTCTCCCCACATCTGTGTGATGGAGAGAGTGCTGAAAGTGGAGGGAGGAAGAACAACGGAGGTGGAAGGTGACTGAGGTGGAGGGGAGGGGGAGAGGGGCGAGCAGGGAGAAGTGCGTTGGTCTTCATGTGTCCTGGCCGTCAGTGGCAGGGGTCTCATTGGCATTGGGCAAGTCTGAGTCAGTCTCCCGGCTGGATATGCGGTCCAGTTCCGCCTGTACATCGCTCAGGCCCAGCTTGGAACCTGCATCAAGTGTGAGTAGATACGTACAAACGTTTAAATCTGTACAATATAACAGAGAAAATTACCACAGAGGTCAACAAGCATTTATCCAGTGCATTATTGAATGGTTAAGGCACAATGCAATAAGCACAATTACACATGGTTAAAATAAGAGCTGGGTGAAAATATGGATATTAACTAAATATTTGCTGTAAAATCTTGTTCCATCTCAGTTTTGAGAGGAAGGAGAGCAGCAAGACAGGAGTTAAGGAGTAATAGCTGCATGAGATCAGCAGATTTACTGATATTTTTCTTAATATATATATATATATATATATGTATATATAAAAAGTCTACACCATTTTACAGAGAATGCATAAATTGGGGTATAAACTGTGCATAGCCAATATGTTTATCAGTGTAAAAATATATTTTTGCGTAATGTTGCCCAGCCTTAGTAACAAGCATGTGCAATGCTTATGACAGATGTTAGTCACAAGAAATACAATGCAACATGCCAATAAATAAAAATAAACCAAACGTAAGGTGAGCAAAGTGGAGACAGAGAATTAAAAAGGGGAAAGATTTGGGATGAAACTGTCATTGAAGGAATCATCCTGCCTAAAATGATGTATATGCGGCTCTGAGACATGTTTGCCTGGTTAGTGTAACATAGTTGTGGATCCGGCCACCAACAGGAAATAAATATATCTATTCTGATACGTATGAGCTGGTTCCAATCAACTTGCCATTATCAATAATGCTCCAGCTTCCCTGTTTTACAAGAACCCCGAAAAACTAATGTCATTTGTGAAAGCTCATTAGCAAAAGCTACAGTTTGAAATTAAGTCAATACAACTGACTGTTTTCCTGGAAAAAAATAAAGAAAAAAAAGAAAGAAGAAGGCATGTGACGCAAAAGTAATCGAACAGCCTTGGGATCATCTCCTGGACCACTACCTCAGTTCTCAGGTCGGGCTGTTTCTGACTTTAAAAATGCAGCAGCAGCAGTGCCATTTATATAATCTACATGTTGGAACAGTATATATATATAAACAAATTAACTTATGGTCCTCAGGCCTAAAATGGGTGATACAGGAGCTTTGATCCCAGCATTGTTCCTCCTTGGGTGCTGGAGAAAAGTTGGTGGCTCAGGGAAGGGGGAGGGAGAGGTTGGTCAGGGGAATTAAAGGGATGCTTTTGAGAATGAGCAATGGCATACACAAGCAATAATAAATGAGGAGTATCTTTCCCACACACACCTTAACGTGGCCAGCATCCTCTGACTAGTGCACACACATACACACGTTATGGATGATATTAACAGTGAAAATCCACAGCAAAGACTATGAGCGTAGTTAAGAATGAAAGACAGTCACAGAGCTACAAACAGGCATAGAGAGGATGATGATGATGGTGGTGGGTGTGTGTTTGTAGGGCTGGTAGATGCACTCAGACCATTTCATGAATCTCTTTACCGTGTGTTATGTTCATGTCTGGAGAAGAGGACAGAGGTGACAAAATAACGGATGGCAGATGCAAAGTGAAAACCAAAGAGAAGCTGATGGACGAGGAACGACTGAAAATGGCATTAAATCTTAAAATACAATTTAATAATAATAAATAAGCATACTGTTTTGCAGCCTACATACTTATTATATTCATACTTGGTGTGTGAGTGTGCTCTCACCTGACTTGCGTACAGTTCCTGGAGTGTTGTTACCACCACCTGGCGTCCCAGGCCCCCCTGTCCCCGCCTTCTTTGTCAGTAGACTGTTGAAGAAGTTGGCCAACACACCCTCACTGGTCTGACCTGCAGCACACAGGGAATAGAGTTAAAACACATACACACACACACAGAGCAGTGCAATGACTGAGCAATGGTCATGGGTGGTTCTGTTCAGCGAAGAAACATGTGACATACCTGACTGTGGCATGGTGTTTGCTACGTTGGCCGCCGCGGAGCGATTACTCGTCCTGGGTGAACCGGTGGGTGCTCTGCTAGTCGTATCCTAGAAACAAGAGTTTATTTCACACATATGGACACAGGAGGGAGGTTTACTTGTTCTGATGAGCATGAAAAAAAAAAGAAAAAAGAGCACTCACCACAGGTCGGCCTGCTGTCACAGCGGGCTGTTTGGCGAGCAGCGACTGCAAATTAGAGCACAATATGCACACTCACTCCAATTAGCACTGAATTAACATATCAAGACCCTCAAGTCAGATTTAATTGGAGTTCCCACAAGCAGCAAACCAACTGCCATTAAGACAAGGGAAATGTTTTCTGACCTGCAGTTTTACCAGAAACACTTGGTCATCTTCTGCCTGAATCTCCTTTTCATGTACAATCTGGTGAGAGGCAAGGAAAAATAAAAACATTTTTAAAAAGTCTTTTCCACTTCTCTAAGGCTCTACAACAGCTAATAAATAATAATAAATTGGATAAAACTGTCTTCAATGTCTTCAAACTGCTTGCAGGGGTATTGGGTTAAGCTTAGTGCACTGGACTTAAAAAAAGATGGAAACATTACTGATACATGATATTATAGCAGTAATCAATCTGTTGCACTGCAAGCTAAGCTCTCCTTTCTGAGATTTTTTTTTTACACCAAGTTTTGTTTAGTGGTAGTCCATACCTTTCTGACTGGTGGTTTGACTATTACGTCCTCAAAGCTGTCTTCTGATTTTATAGTCTGGAAGTTCTCATGAAGTATGGCAATCTTTTTCTCATTGTCCCAACCTGATGGACTGATCAGGGAAAGGGAGGGTTACAAACCAAACACAGGTGGCCCTGTAGTGCTTGAACATACACATACACATACATATGCACACACACGCACACACAGGCTTACACAAAGACAGAGTCTCGTTCCACCACTTGTGCGATGCAGTGGAAGGGAAAGCCGTAGAGTCTATGGACCAGATATTTGTAGAGGATGTCCAGGTTCTTCATCTCCTTCACTGATGTATAAACCAGAGACGCACCATCTGACACAGCTGTCAAGGACATTTTTAAACACCACAATTTCTAAATACAGGAGAAAAACAAATCAAACTAAGATAACAAATAAATGCATTTTTTCTAGCTTAGACTAACTGCTACCAATACACAGAGGAATTAAAGCAGAGTGCAATCTTGGCTCATTTTAAACACAATAACCACTGAAAATATGATAACTTATTCCACTTAGTATTGACTGAAGAAAAACAAACAATTTCGAGCAGTACTGGGTGATCTGTGACCTTTATCAAAAGCTCTTTGCAACAAAGCAATATCAACAACAGTAGCTCAGACACAGTTTACTGTGGCCAAACTATTGCAATAACACTACTGACGGGAACTTTGCCTTTGGCCTGAGAACAAAACACCTAGTAATGCCCCTGATCCAAATTTCTGCACCTGACCAGGAAATTACATATTCAGTGGTATTTATCAGCAGCCCCATAAAAAGCCTGCATATATACACACACACACACACACACACACACACACACACCACTCTCATTTTGTTTTGTTTGTCTGTGATAGTAAAGATTTTTAGTTAGCTCACACCAGCCAAAGAAAACATCTATGAGACGAGGTTGATTTGTTGAAGGATACACTGCAGACAGAAACGCCTGATGTGGGACTGGATGAAGTCCAGGTGCTCGTCTCTGTAGTCGTGCTCCTTCTCCAATGTGCTGATGGCGTCACACTGAGAACAAACACACAGGCGTCAGACAGAGGTGAAAATGTGCAAGTAGATGCAACAAATGAATAACAATAACTGAGCACACAGAGTACAGGACCATGTATACTTTATATTTAATGGTATGGTAAGTATGTTAAAGCAATGTTTAGAGCCCAACAGAAAGTGTGTGTACCTTAGTGCAGACGACCACCACCGGTATGCCCAGGTTATGTGTGAGTGTGTTGTCTCCTAATGGCAGCAGCACACTCTCCTCCTCTTCACTCCTCCTCTGCGGGGTACCATCCTCCCCACTGCCTGGCTCTGTGTACTCCTGGAACTGTTTTACAACTACACACGCAGACAAACAACATAAATATACATAAATGATGATAAGCAAATATTAAAACCTGCCAGAGGAGACCATTTTAAACATGAAGCATTATCATTTTCATAACAAAATCCAGTCCCGTGGTCCAATGCAAGAGGTTCCTTATCTTTAACATTTTCTTTAACATTAACTAAGAACATTTTTCACACAAAAAAACAAAACACTTTATCTGCCAGTTAATCTGACTGCTGTCAGTGTGACTCACGTCTGTGCTCTAGCTCCCGCAGCGTTTCCGGGGCGACTCGGAGTTTGTTGATGTGTTCCCTAGCGACATCAGCCCACCTCTGGAGGGAGTCCAGTGCGTTCCACGGCCGTGACATGTCAACTGTTATCAGCAGCAACGTGTTGCTGATCGCGTCCACTGGTACAGCTACTCCCTGCAGACCTTTGTGGTAAAGGTCTCCATCTAACACCCAGGCATTGCACCTAGTGTGGTCTAAACACACACACACACAAAACACAGATTAAGATAAATACACACTTCTACATCACCATGCTGCTGGACTATTTTAGAGAGGTAGATACAGGCGAAGAGGGACATGGTAAATAATTTTATGAAATGCAAGCAGTCACTGGTTACCATCAATGTCGTCGTCATGGACACTGAAGTAGAGGTATTCCAGGCCACGCCCTTTCATGTACTCTTCAACACCCTGTAGTTTTGCAACCAAGGTGGTCTTCCCCGAGCCGACCTCACCTAAACGCATACACAGATAAAATCAGTGAGCAAAGAATTAAAATGTGTCAAAAGCATGCTATGAGCTGAACTAGTTACACACTAAATGGTGAATAAATGCAGGGTTAATAGATAGGATGTGGTGTGCACAAATGTGCACTGCACACTATTCAAAATCAGGATTGCAAAAAATTGCATAAATATGTGGCTGCAATTTAACATTATTTTCATTACTGATCAACATGTACATTACTTTCTTAATCCATTTTTGAATGATTTATTCTATAAAATCTCAAAAAATAGTGATGATTGTCCATTATTATTTCCTAAAG
Source organism: Toxotes lorentzi (assembly GCA_037833715.1). Classification (NCBI taxonomy): domain Eukaryota; kingdom Metazoa; phylum Chordata; class Actinopteri; family Toxotidae; genus Toxotes; species Toxotes lorentzi. The sequence continues at coordinate 11,710,820 of JBBMJY010000005.1, forward strand.
CCAAAGGTGACATTTTACAGTTGCTTGTTTTGTCTGCTCAACTGTGCAGAACCCACAGACATTCAGTTTACTGTCACATAAGATAAAGAAATCATTATGACTGAGAAGCTGGAAGAAGGAAATGTTTGACATTTTTGCTTGAAAAATGACTTCAATAATTAACTGATAAGCAAAACAGTGTGCATAGATACTTTATGTCAATCAACTAAATGTTTTATCAAAAGATCATTGCTGCAGTTGCCCTGACATTATTGCTGACCCCAAAGCTGAAAGCATGACTTTATTATTGTGCATGTTTTAAGGTCAAGGCTGCATCCGTTCCTGGACTATGCCATTTTAACTTAACCCGACAGGGGGACTCAATGCATCATGGAGCACGAGCTTGCTGATGTGCATATCATAACAGACAAATGGCTTTATGCAGAGGTAACCAACTCGCTGATTAGCTGGAATGGGTAGCAGGCTGCGGATTATCTCAGGCGGATGTGTAGACTGTATGCGCGTGTGTGTGTGTATGTGGACAGCACGAGGACCGAGCGAGACAGGGAGGCACCCTCTCTTGCTGCAATGGCCCAGTGGCCCCCGTTCAAACAACAGACCAATGGTTTGTCTTGTCCCCTCAGCATCATCTCCACCTAACCGCTACTAGCATGGCTGGATGCTAGAATGACTTGCAGTGTTCAAAGCGGCCCGATTCTCTCTCATAAGATGATGAGGTGCTAGTATGTGTGTGTGTGTGTGTGTGTGTGTGTGTGTGTGTGTGTGTGTGTGTGTAGGCGCTAAGAAAATACACCTGTCTCTCTGTCTCCCTCTCTGCTAGCCGACGCACCAGCTACCAGGTTTCAATACAAAAGCCCCATTAGTCCTGAACAGGCTAGCTCGGCTATCGAGCAGTATTAAGTCTACCAGGATGAGGTGATCAGCAGCTAACGATGCCTACTGGCTAGCCAGGAGACTGCAGACATCCACAGATACCCACCCATGACCAGGACATTTTTCCCAGACGGTAGCTTTGATCTTGAATGGGTTGACACTTCACTCAGGATGGTGGACCTGCAGACAGAGCAGCCTCGTTACAAACAGCCGTCAAACGCGGCTTGTTCATTCATTAACAGACAACGACTTACAGCGAGCTAGTGCTGCTATGTCACCAGTGCCAAGACGGTCTGGTGCTGATGCTAGCTAGCCTCGTTAGCGGGCTAGCTGTCAAACCATCCTCATCCCAACACAATGGACCCTCTGCGCCCACAAACCCCCCGCTCACAATAAACCACCTTTAATCACTCATCGCCCACCATAAATTCTGTCCATCATCCTCCTCTGGGTTGGAGTTCTCCAGTGTGCTCTTAGGTCCAGTTGAGTTGGAAGATAATAATGCACTCCTCCCTGACGTCGCCATCTTCGCAGGGCTTGTAAACCGAGCAGAGCGCCCGGATGTAGCAGCTGTGTGCTAACCTAGCCTGGTGCACCGCACGCCGGGGCCGGGGCGTGGTCCGCCCCGCACAAAGCTGGGCTCTCCGGTCCAGACACGAAATGATCTCATCCGCAAGGTGACAGGTCAGGACTGACCATCCACGCCAGTACAGGAAGAGAGTCTATCACCTCTGTTCATGTAAAAAAAAAAAAAAAAAAAATCTGTGATAAATAGATTGGCTATAGGGGGTAAATAGTTTATTTGTAATTTCCATTTTATTTTATCTTTGTAAATTGGGACTAATACATAGGCGAAATAATAAATCCTGGGCGATTTATCAGAATAAATTATCAGGATAAATGAGCTTTCAAAAGAGCCACACAAATCCGTTTCAGCCAAAATATCATCTTTAATACGTTGCCTCCTAAATCAATGCTTTCATTTGTGAAGAACATGGCACCAGGCCTAAGCCTACAGGGTAGAGATAAAGCTGTAATACCATGTAATAATTGGATGCTATTCAAATGAACTATTCTATGCAGAGGATACATTAGAAATTGAGATAAAGAGCAAGTGCATTAGTGATTTTAGATTTAGATTTTTAGCTTAGACAAGACCATCAAATAACAATTAAATTAAAAAAAACGTAATCAATGGCAAAAGTAATGCATGTCTATTAAAAAAAATCTTACAGTTAAATGCAATAATTCAGTTTTGAGCATATTAGAAGTCAGTGAACGTTCAGCACAGTTACAAAAATCAATTAGTCAATAGGCCTATTTGTTTGTATAAACTGTAAACCACCTGGAAATGAATGTGCACAAATAGCAACAGTAAAACTGAAATGATGTTTCACTGGTGTTTTGAAGCTGTTTGGTTCGTTTTAAATCCACCTGAAGCGACGAATCTAGTGGGCGCAGAATCAACTTTAAATTAACTGCCAAGTGGTCTCAGGTGTGCGGTCATCGCTTATCATAAAACCACTGAAGCGCATCGCAGCCAATCAAAGCTGAGAAGCGGAAAATCAGTTTTCAAAGTGCCACTTCCCTTTAACGATCACGAGATGGCGCTGATACACTGTGATAAGAGGCATCTGGTCCCTATGCACTGTGCGCTCCCTGCGGCCCCCGATGGAGCCAGCGGATTACAAACTCCAGTTAAGTGGCGCACCGTTCTCCTCCTCCCCATCTTTCACCCAGAATAAACCCAGGCGCACGGAGCGCATCCTCACCGCGCTCGCCCAGTGGGAATTAGAAATCATCTCTGTTTGGCTGTTAACGCCAAACCGGCCGAGCTCTGCAGTGTAGGGGACTGAGAGTGGGGGAGAGAAACATATAGACAAAGAGAGTGAGGAGAGGGAGATGGGTCCGGAGGCGGCTAGTTATCCGTGATTGTCAAGTCAACGGCGGTGAAGTTCTTCGGCTCCGCTCGGATCTTTTCTCCAGGTCGTTGAGGTGAGTTTCCGCTCTGCAGGAGATAGGAGCAGCCTGGATGATGCATGAGAGGGGGATAGGCTATTCAAAATATTTGCCCTTTTTCTATAGTCTTTTATAAATGATAGATTTGTGATGGTTTATAGCCTGATGCAGGAGTAAGATATAAGCAAGCAGCTTCACATTTATTGTGTTATGTATGGCTGTTTTAACTAGAAATACGTTTTATTACCAGGGATTATTCTACAGTAATCCACAGGGACTTGGGAGATTCCTTATTTGAGAAAATAGTGGAAAACACCAAGTAGGCTTCTCTAATTTTATTCTGCTGGAGCGCTATGTAAGACAAGATAAGCCGTATGAGAGGAGGAGATCCGCTTCATTCTCTGCCCTTCTCTCTTTCCCTCTCTCCCCTCTGCTTTATTCACTTTCACTTGCCTGGCTTTCTCCAGTTCTCACTTCATCTCTCTAATCCCCCCTCTCACAGCCTCTGTCCCCCTCACTCTTTCTGGTTCTACCTCTCTGTCAGCTCTAATAACACTGTGAGTTCGCAACACCAGACTGCTTGACTTCTTATACTCCTCTCTGTCTTTTCTCAGTCCCGGCCGCCTTTTATGCGTCCACTCTTTCAGCTGAGCATATTGCTGTCACCTGTCATGATTAATATTCTATGTAAGGTTGCATAATGTGGCACAAATTATGCTTATGGTGCATGTACAGTGTCAGGATGGCAGCGTTACTGCTATTGGTCTGATAATCAATATGTGACGAGCAATTACAGTGTACTTGAGTGTCACAGACCTTCCTGTGGCTGAATCATTAATATCACATCTGTCACAGTCACTCTACACACATGCACATGTGAAGGGACACACACAAACACACACACACAGTCAAGGATCATGGCATTTGAGCTCTGAGCCACGATTGATTTTCACAGTGAGGAGAATAAAAGCTGAGGAGCCTTGGAATGATTTTAAGGCCAATCAATCATTGCTATTTTGGTTTTTGTTTTGATTTACACACCAATTTTCAGAGCACACAGGCCACTTTGTTACAAAGCGCTCAGCCACCCATCCTGCGATTTACGCTCTTCTGTTTGTGATGGTTGCCCCGATCGACAACAACGACAACTGCAGCTTTCACATTTCTTGTCAAATGTTTGAAAAGTGCCTGGTTATTCTATAAGTTTATATATAAATAGGGACCCTAATATTTAAACCCATTTTATTAGTATCAAAGTAGGTAAGTTTCAAAATAAACCAGCTGTCTACTTTGGTAAAACCAGAGTTTGGGACTTTATAACCCCAAGAAACTATTGCAAGATCCTGTGACGAAGAGTGGTATGAAAATTTGTTGTCACCTCTGGCAATCTGCAACACGTGTGACGGCTGATGCTTCCCTGTACTGTAAAGGCAGATTCTGCACACAGCCCCGGCTAGAAATCTTCCACATCCTCCATCACTATCAGTGTCATCTGCTGTCAACCGGAACAGACAGGCATCTGCTGCTTCCGCACACAGTCACACACTCACTACACACATTCAGTAATGTACCACCACGCACGGGGGCGCTTACAGAAACACAACTAACTACATGCCACCCACACACAGGTCTGTTGTATGTACAACACCTGTCCTGTGGCTCTGTTCACATCTGTTTGTCTGTATACAGGCCATTGAGTATGCTTAGCTAAAAATAATCACCATCATCCAGCACACACATGGAACATGAATTATGGAAGACAGAGAGAGAGAGAGAGAGAAAGAGAGACATTCAGGTCAGAGTCAGACCCAGTTCCAAGAGCTTTGTTCCCTAAGGATGATTCTACTGGACCACTGCATTAATATTCAGGTTATACCATCTAGCACATCAGACCTGCGGTTATCCTTTAGTTTGGGAAAACTGGACCCGAGGCAAACCCAGGTTTCAGCCCCGTTCTTCATGTACATTATGGGATGGGAAAATGGATGCATGCATGTTGAGATAAATGACACATGCAGTGCTCTCAATGTAACAGTAATAAATTTACAGCTTGGTTTAAGCGAACGCCTTCGAACCTCAACTGCAGCCCTTGATTAAAGAGCACCTGTTGGGATGGTATCATTATGATTCAGTGTACTACCGTAGCAGAACAGTTATTTTAAAAAGAACAATTCAATATTTATTGCATTATTTATTGAAAAGTACAAAAAAATTTGCCTGTCAGCACCTCTAAAACTCACTAAATAACGTGCGGGCTAATTTGCTTACTTGTGGACTTTAGAGGTGCCAGAAGGCTGATTTTGTTACCTTTGGACAGAGCCAGGCTATTTCCCACTGATTCCAATCTTAATTGCTAAGATAGGGGTCTGTTGGCCATAGCCTCATATTGAACAGACAAACATAAGAGTGGTATTAATATTCTGATCTGACTCTGGGCAAGAAAGTGAATAAGCATATTTCCCAATATCTCAAACTATTCCTTTAAAGGTGCTGCACACTGCGCAGGTGTTTGCTTCCAGATGATTAGACTTCTTTTTTTAGGATGAAGGTGGGTGGTTATTTGCTGGGCATTACATGAGGTGAAAAGAGCTGCTGTGCTATTAAGAACTATAAAGGTATAAGTTATTCTACTCAAACAGGTGCACCAAAACCATAAGGAGAGTGAGGACCATGTCAGTCAAGCTGAGTCTGCCCATGCCGTCACAGTCCTGAGGAGAGGTCTAATTAAGCTGAATAATTGGAAACACCTATGTGGGTGGTTGATGGATGTGTAGGGCCTTTAGGATCAAGAGAGTTATCCCTTGTCACTTATTAAATAATATTGCTATGTCTACGTGATACTGAGTATTACATGTACCTTGTAGAAAAGCTCCTATGAGATGTGTACAACCAACACATTTCCTCTCTTTAAACTGATATGTTTAATACTTTGCAGAATTACCCCAATGTTAGGTGGAGTTAAAATACAGGAGCAAACACCTTCAACAAATGAAATAAAAAAAGAAAATATCGTCAGATTTTATTGAGTTAATAGGTAATTTTCTTACAAGGTTTACTTGGGTTTACGGCCTTATCATGGGACAAAAGAACGCAGTGTCGCAGTGATTAGATGCTCGACAGTATTCTATTTAGGGACTATGAACTCTATACACTCTGCGGAAACCTGAGGAGAAACCTGCCGATTTGTTGGTTAGTCAGCAGAGCTCACTGAATGTATGTGTGTTAGTATGTGCATGTTTGTGTTAATCTGTCTACAGTATGTGTGCGTACATCCAAATGCATGGACATGTGCAGGTGCATAATTGTGGGTGTTCATCTTTATATTGCACAGTATGTGTGTATTTGTGCGTATTTAGGGACCTCGAGTGATATTCACTGACTTCAGAGTCCTGACCTTGAACAGTTTGAGAGCTGTCTGCTTAGTCAGGACCACTGCATCTGCTCATGTCAAAGCAAACAGCAGTTCAAGTGAACTGCAGTTCCACTCAAACTGCACCATCTATCTATCTATCTATCTATCTATCTATCTATCTATCTATCTATCTATCTATCTATCTATCTATCTATCTAT
>JBBMJY010000005.1:11717322-11753959 GCA_037833715.1 Toxotes lorentzi
TCTATCTATCTATCTATCTATCTATCTATCTATCTATCTATCTATCTATCTATCTATCTATCTATCTATCTATATCTGCCTCACAATCTCCAAACTAACCCCATCTTTTCTTCTATCTCCCTGTCCTTTCAGTGTGTCATTGTGTGTTCAGCATGAGTAACATCTACGAGTCTGCCGAGGCCACGCTGGGCTTCATCAGCTCTCCATGCCTGACCAAAGTGGAGCTGAGGGTGGCCTGTCGGGGGATCTCGGACCGTGACGCCCTCTCTAAACCCGACCCTTGCGTGGTCCTGAAGATGCAGTCGCACGGGCAGTGGTTTGAGGTACAGCAATGGGTTGCGATGAGGAGGGGGAGAGGTGGGGGCGTGTAAATGCAGTGTCCAGCTCAGAAAGTCATAACCGCAAGATGACGTGGAATGGCAACATCAGTGTGGGTGATCATTGTTCTGAAGTGTCCTTGCGCGCGACAGTCGCTGAAATACATTCTGAGTGAGAGCTCCAGGTGCTTGTGTGTGCATGCATTTGAAGGCTGTTTTTTTGTTGTTGTTGTTTTGTTTTTTTGCTATTGGAGTCAATGGCAGCCCTGATTGGCACTGATAGATTTCTGTAATTTCCAAAAGTCCCTCTGGTGCTTCAATAATTCAAGTTGATGTCACTTTTATAGCCTATAAATTGGCCTTTCATTAACTTACAGTTCACATTTGAATTGTAGGTGTCAACATTTTTTTCACACTCTACACTATTTGGCCATGACCTGATGTAGTCAGGTAGAAAACCTGCTTTTAAGTTTCTGTTCCAGATGATTCCTTATGAATTCCTCTGCAGCCAGCACTTGAAATTGTTCGAGCACATCATTGACTTCATGTTTGACTAAATTATTATGTCTAATCAAGGACTCGAGTTGTTATGCAGAGCAGTGATTGTGTCGCTAGCCTCACACTAAATTGCAGGTTATGTTTGGTTCTTATAAATTATGGATGCTTATTGTTACGGAAGACAACAGGAATCATAACTTTCGTAGATTGTTGTGCAGATTGTGTTTATCCAAAAGGCTTTTGTCACCTTGAAATGGAAAGTGTGCTGGTATCGTTCCTCTGCTCATCTCAGCTTTCCGACACAAGGTGTCTGCCCGAATCATTTTAATATTGAAAATATGGAGAGCACCAGGCTACTTTCCCCAGAATCATAGACATTTTTATTGTACACAATAAAAGGTTTCAAATGGATGGAAACAGTATCTTCCTAGAACAGCAGTGTTTAGCCCTTGAAAATGGACAATAAATGGAAAACTGGTGTCGCTCTCTGCTAGTTAGGGTTCCACTTTTTTTTTTTTTTTTTTTACCTCCAAGACCCAGCTTGTTGTTCAGGGGCTTTAGATGGAATCTCCGATTTATGAAACAGCTTGTTCCCACTGAAGCCTCACCGGTGGCAGTCACACATGTTTAGCTGAACTTCTTCAGAACCCAGCCTGACGGAGGAGATAAATCTGGACGAATTTAAGAAAGAGATGTGTGTTTGTCTGCCTCTGTTTCTCTTTCCCTCATCTGTGGTAAAGACAGACATATGCCAAGAGCACTGCCTTCCTTTTAAATATGTAGATACACACCCACGCATGCACATGACCCACTGTTAGAGACGCGGAAACACATATGTGGATTCACACATGTCACTCATTCACACACTGTCATAGGCAGAAAGGCTACACTGCACGCCACAGAAAACACAACACATACACACACATTCTGTTATGAAAGCGGCTCGAGATCAAGTGTTCAGAAAGTAGTGCAGCATTATTCTGTCTTTGGAGACTTCACAGAAAGCTACTTTGTACAGCATAGTGGTGTATGTGTGTGTGTGTTAGAGAGCGAGTGAGAGAGAATATGTGTGTATGTGTTATGATAAGCCCCTCTGTGGGAGTGTGGGAATGGACAAGTGTTATCGCTGCCCATCAGATTCAGAGTCTCTTAACTGGATAATTGTTTGAGTGTGGGCGCATGTTTGTGTGTTTACGGGTTCATGTTTGTTTTTGCTTTAATGAGATGCCAGCCTATTGAGGTAAGTGTCAGAAAAAGGCCAAATCTGTAAGTGTGTGTGTGTATGTCAAATCGGCTGGTGTGCCATTCACTTTTGTCTGTGTGTGTGTGTGTGTGTGCCAAAGGGTTATCAACAATAAAAGGGGCCCAGTCATTGCTGTTAATGTTGGATAGATTTTGTTGGCAGCCCTGAGACAGACTTTTGTTTGGCTCTCTATTCCTTTAGGTGTCGGGCAGTTAGAGAGAAGAAAATATAATATCAGTTTTACAACAACAGCGGCTTCTCTGCTTAGTCAAACAGCTTGTGTGATTTTTAGCCATCAAGAAAAATCCATAATCCCAGTTCTCAAGCTGATAAGTGTAAACAATGTGGTAATGGCAGCTGTAGTAATTGCTGCATTGCTGAAAAGTCCGCTGAGCTACCAAATCAATGCACCGTGGCAGAGTGTTGGATGCTGAATGAAATCTTCGGTCTTCAGTCCACTTTGGAAAGATCATAAAAACTCAGTTTTTTATGAAACATTAGTTTCTTATAGCCAGACCCTTGCAATACAAAAAATGTAACAAAACTATATTAAAAAAACACTACAAGTCTGTATAACAGAACAGTAACATTAGGTTTAATTGTTTATTATTAGACGTTCTGACCAGTATATATATGAAAGGCCTCAGTAGTCTTGCAAATCATTATAAAGTAGGCCATTAAATGAAATATAATTGGCAATTATAAACACTGATAATAAATAAATAAATAAATAAATAAATAAATGCACAATTACCCAACAAATAGATGCCTGTATAAAACATTCATTAATTTATTTTTAATTGGCATGTAAAAGGAATAAAACTGACTGATTAACACAGAAATGAAAAATGGAACCTCTTTAAAAGAGAAGCAAATTCACAAATCAGCTTAAACATGCAGGTTTTAAACTAGAAATTGAGAAATTAAAAGGAGCTACATCTTTCAGTTTGCAATTCCACCAAACAATGGTTTTTTTTTCATTTACCAATTCTGTTATAATTTAGCCCTCTGGGCTCTTGTTGTGGAAAGACTTTTCCCTTGGATGTACGTAATAAACACTCTGATTGACTACAGTGGGAGCTATAGTAAATCCAGACCAAACATTGTGTGTGTGTGTCCATGCACACCTGCCTGCAGGTGGACCGTACAGAGGTGATCCGCAGCAGCAGCGGCCCAGTTTTCTCCAAGGTCTTCCTGGTGGATTACTACTTCGAGGAGGTCCAGAGGCTCCGCTTTGAACTTCACGACATCAGCTCTGGCAACAATGGCCTCCGTGACGCTGACTTCCTGGGAGCCATGGAGTGCACCTTAGGACAGGTCAGTGCTTTTTATGGCTGGTCAGTGCATTGCAGTCTTTTGTGTAATCATTTAATATAATCAGTTTTAAACCAGATTCTTTATTACATGTTACACTGTTTGCTGTTAGTGTCTCCCTCCCATGTCAGGTTTACATGACTGAATATGAAACATCATGTTAGGTAGGTCACTGCACAAGTTAAGTGGTGCGTGTGAGTGAAGTTTTCAGTTCATCTCAGAACACGTTAGAGTGAGTTCACCATAAGGGCACCAGAAGTGCGCATGATGTGAGCACACTTCTGCAGGTGAATATATGACAGGGGTGCATTTATGAGCATCAGTGAGTGTACGTGCAAACAGCAAATTGCATTGAACCAGTATATCACATACAGTACATGTTCTGTTTACCAGTGTACAGCATGCTAATCAGCATTAGACCTATTCATGCATGAACGGAGCCTGCACGCTTTGAGGGTAAGAATTACAGACTGGAGTATATAATCCTATGTAAAGTTCACTGAGCTTCTTAAGATATTAAACATATGCATCAGGTAATATGGACTTAAATTAAGGTGAGAGAGCAACTTTAACCGCGGTTGGAATCCTAATGTGAAATGTTTCACTTGAAGTCAGTTCCTGTTGCTATCTGCATTTACAATGTGTTTTCTATGTCCTTGAGCCCTCAGTTACATAAAGCCCAGAGAGTGCATTATAGTATGTTTTCAAAGCTTTGATATGTGCATATGCTAATACATATGGCCTTGTTTCTCACTTAATGGCGTTGCTGCCCCTGTTAATGATGTCCTTGTAATCAATATTTAAAGATTAGCTTTATTTACATGCTTCACTTTCTATCCAACAGCCTTTCAAATGGAAATTGGAATTGCAGTAGTACTCATTAAGAAGTAGAGTAAGTTGATTTTAGGGAATTAACATCTAATGTCGTATTGAATGGAGAGAAATAGGGGTTCCAAATCTTTAAGGTCCCATTTGCCATGGAGGGGAATAAAGATGTTTGATTCCACTAGGATCCACTTCTCATTGTCGGAGACACTATCAACAACATAAAGCTGGTGGATTTGCAATAGTTTGGAGAACTGAGATAATTGACATGGAAGAGGAGGCTTTTGAAGGCGACTGCCCGCGAGGTTTACTGAAATGCTGCCAACATTTAGTTGGGGTGTGAACAACAACATTCTGGATGCTGCTGTCAATCCAGGGCTTTGTTAGGAGAAAGACTGCATTCTATCCGTGCCATACGAAAGCACCAGAGAAGTGTGTGTGGATTTCGGGAAGTGATAGTAACAGATCTGTTAATAGAAATCGGCTGAGTGAAATTTGAGACAGACAGCAGAACATTTTGTGCAAAGATCAAGTGTTACATACTGCCATTTGATGCATTACTGTTAAATGTGGATCATTTTTCCATGTACAGTGGCGACTGTACATGGAAAAATGCTCGTGTCAGCACTTGGGAAATGTAGCCAGAAGGACTGCTTGTCATTGTGTCAGTAATATTACAGACAACTTGTATGCACATATACCGAACGTTGCTATAATCATTGTCTTGATATTAAGAATAGATCACATGACTCCTTGGATGTGAAAAGAGTCACTTGAAGTGATGAACGTGCAGAGAATTATCACCCGAGTCTGCAGGTTTACTCAGCTCTAGTGAGTGTTCATAGAGAATTAACAGAGAATTTAGGCGCTAAAGGCGCTAAGAGAGTTGGTAAAGACCAAAAGGAGAGTAAATATTGGATTTACACTCACCAGGTGGACACAAACACGACTCCAAATGAATGACAATATTATGCTGTATCACCTGGATGTGTAAATAGGCATCTGTTTGCTTGTCATATCTATATACTGTAAAAAGTGATGCTACATTAATATTGAGTTCACAACTTGCTTCTACTGCCCCCATGGGGCCAAAAAAATCAGCAGGTGCAAGTTTGAATAAAGTTCTAGCAGCAACAAGCAGCAAGCAACATTTCTGTTTTCCTTGCCATAATATTTTATTCCAAAATTAATTATATTTAAATTCATCTATTTAATTACAGACAAGCTTTCAGTCACAGATATGTGTGTCTGTTTTGGTGTCCCTGTTATTAAAAAGTGTTGCTAGTACTAGTAGAGAAATACTTCACTCTGCAGCTTTAATCTTATTGTTTAGGTTCATCTGTCTGTGTGATTGACTCTCGGTGGATCTCATCAAGCTCCACCTGGAAATGTGAGCAGTCATTCATTGTGCTCATACACCTTTTTATAGCAACAAAATAACATTTGACAGCTAGTGAAAAAGGTGACCTCACCATGCAGCATTACGTCCACTGGATGAGCAAGTAGGCACCTGTTTGTTAACATTAACGAGGAGGAAACACCAGGGTCACACTAACAGGGCAAGCTGTCCCTCTGAGGCGAAACGCTGGCATAGGTGAGCTGATTTTGTGGAGTGTGTGTGTGTGTGTTTCTGTTTGTTGCAGATCGTCTCACAGAGGAAACTGACCAAAGCTCTACTCAAACAGGGAAACACTGCTGGAAAGTCTTCCATAACGGTATGACTCTGTTTCCAAACTCAGGCCAACGCGGCGACACACGCACACATCACACACGCGGCACCTCTTGCACTCAGACACTCTGAAGATAATTAACTTGATGATGTTGCCTGTTCAATATGTTCTCTTCCTCATTTCCATCTCATTTTCCCTCACCTACCCCTTCTGCCCCCTCCTCGTTTCTCTCTCCCCTTCTGTAAAGGTGACAGCAGAGGAGTTGTCTGGAAATGACGATTACGTTGAACTCTCCTTCAGTGCTCGTAAGCTGGATGACAAGGTTTGTGTGTGCGCTTCCAAAAGTATTTGTAGCAAATTTGTGGTTTTCTTCAGATATGGGAGGATTTTTCTGTGTGTGTGTGTGTGTGCTGTCAGGCAGATGTGTGTGTGTGTGTGTAAGTATGTGGGTGGGTGGTGGATAGGGGATTGGGGAGTTGCGGGGGGTGGGGCGGATGCTGTGGGATTTGGTGATGAAGCAACTCACATACAATACACAGAGGTACAATCTGGCATTAGAGGAGGCCTGCTGAGATAGGTGGGCACACCCTCCCCCTATAACCCCCTCCTATCTCACCCACCCCACCACACACACACAGATAACTATATTAATTTTCAGCTTCCAAACGCGCGCTCACACACACACGGCCACAGATGACTAATCCAAACAAGTTGTGCCTTAGGGGAAAGATGGAAGAAAGCAAGGGAGGGGCAGATAAATTGGAGAAGACAGGAAAGGGATGGGTGGAAGAAACAAGGAAGAAAGGGAGGAAAAAGGGGGTGAAATAATGATTCTGTTAGTGTATGAATGATTTATGGTGATCAAAGGCAGCTCTGAGGCAATGCCCTCCTTACAAGTGCATTTTCCCTCTGAAGGATTTCTTCAGCAAGTCAGACCCGTTCCTGGAGATTTTTAGAATAAACGATGACGGGACTGAGTCGCTCGTGCACAGAACTGAGGTAATTACAAGCATGCACAAACACATGTTCAAATGTGGCTGATCTGTGATTAATCATCACTGTGATTATGTTGACAATGTTTCTGTCTGTGTGTACTGCATGTATGCAGACGGTCATGAACAACCTGAGTCCAGTCTGGAAATCCTTCAAAGTTTCCTTGAACACTCTCTGCAGCGGAGATCATGATAGGGAGCTAAAGGTGAGTCTGGAGCTGTGACTATTTTTAGTCGGGCATGATAATAGGAAAATTATTTTATTTAACATTAAGCCTAACCTGCATCAATATGTGTGGCAAAATCTTGACCACAGCTTGCTTCATTATTTATTTACTTTATTACTTTATTAAAACTTCGCCCAGTGAGACACTAGGCTCATTTAGAGGGCCAAGGCCAAGAAGCATTCAAAGGCCTGCAGGTGTTTCTTCTCAAGATGTTTTGCTTTTTGTGCTGCATACAAATGAAGAGAAGTGTAAAACATACGCATTACCTAAGTGCCACATACCCACAGGTGTATAACCGAGCCAAACAATGTGGGCAAATCACAAAGCAGCTTCAGTCATCTCCTACCATTTTCATCTCCGAGCCATGCTGAGTAGAGTTGAGTCCAGGTCATGTGCTGCCTTTCCTGATGTCACTGTGTTATTTAAAGAGCCAGATGGGTGTGAAAGAGCTCAGTGGTCGTCCTAAACTCTCACCTTTCCAAGCCAGAATAGATCCGTGTGTGTGTGTGTGTGTGTGTGTGTGTGCCAAAGTGGTGGTCGCACATCAGCTGCGAACAGTTATTCTTCCCATGAATAAACATGAGCTTGTTCATTAAATATTCAGAGGCGTCTTAACTCTGCATGGCTCCTGACAGCAGGAGAAAGGGCTCTCACACTCACACACACACACACACACACACACACACACACACATGCCATCGGCTATGGTTTCCAGGGCTACCTGTTTGAAGCATCAGAGCTATAGTGAGAAATGGCAGGGCAGAGATTTCTATTCAGACCAGGGCTTCCTTTTCACCTGGCTCTTAACTGACCAATGCATAAATGCATAAACCTTCCTCTGCGGTGTCTGGCTGTCTCTCCCTTTGTATTTCTCCCTATGCGTTTCCCCACCTCTCTACTTTTCTCTCTGCCTCTCCGTTGGTCTCTCTCCCTCTCTACCCAACAGTTAGTATTCAGTGAATGGAATGGAGGTTCTTCATTTTTTCATTACTCTCTCGCACAGCTCTCAGCAGCTTGAAGTGGAAGCAAGGCTACAAAAGCGAGCCCTTGCTCTCTCAGCCACAGAAATTGCTGTCAAAAACACAGACTCACATGCAATTCACAAATGATCACAGACACGCAGGCAGACAAAAACAGCACACACACTTAAGGTGCAGGCACTTGGAAGCTTAAGTGGGAGACAGGAAATAAGGGGATTACTGCTGGTCGCTGTTTTTAATCAAGCGCTGTTGGATTGTTTCTGATCACTAGTTGTTGAGGTGACCTCAGGCGAGAAGGTCACAGAGCTCTACAGCAAAATGACTCATTCACGGCAATTAAACCTGCGTTAAAAGTAGAAGCACTTTTCTCTGTGTGTGCTGCATGTGTCTCTGTTGACCAACTTTATTGAAGATTATTGATTGTGCAGACTCTGCAGGACAGCCCCTATATTGGTGCTTTTTATCTCCTTTAGAAATTCTAGGGATTGTTTCTTTGTGATGTGCTGAGCCTTGGCCCGCTGACCCTTGCATTTCACCAGTGATTGAGGCCATTTATCTTGTCTAGTAGCACCTTTGAGAGAAACAAGCCATTACGCCTTAACGCACACACATACACACACATAAAGCTGTCTCTTAAGCCGCGTCCCTCTCAGCATCCTCAGATTAATATTTCACCGCTCCATTGCCCCCCCACCAACACCGCCTTATCAATCATTCAGCATGGCATTTCCCTGCATGCCTGCGAGCCCATGTGTGTGTGCACGTGTGCGTTTAGGTGACAGTGTTGCAGCTGCGCTGTAACTGAATGACTGTGCGCTTGTGTATGTGTGTCTCTTTGTGTCTCTTCCAGTGCACAGTTTGGGACTGGGATTCTAATGGAAAGCATGACTTTATTGGGGAGTTTCAAACCGCATTTAAGGAGATGAGGGCAGAGCAGGAGGGAAAACAGGTAAGCACATAAACACACAAACACTACCCATGTGGATGAAAAGCACACCGCACACTGACTCCTTACCACAAATGTATTTAGACGGACAGCTGAATCTTTGTCTGGTAATAAGTGTGGTTCTTCATATCCCACACTCAGTGCCTTTGTGTAATGTCTGTTCTTTAATACTCACACCACACCTACAGTTGAACCACCGTCAACATAGTTTGTGTGTATGTTTGCCCAGATTCAGTGGGAGTGCATCAACCCTAAATACCAGATGAAGAAGAAGAATTACAGAAACTCCGGTGTTGTCATGCTCAACCACTGTAAGGTGAAGTGATGCAGTATCAGTCTCGTATCCTTCTGCTTCCTGCAGTCTATCCCAGTGTGTGTTTTTGGTATTACTTTGTCTGTCAGTTCATTTTATTAAAATAGTTGAATATGGTTTAGTCTGTAAAATAAAATGTCAAATAATAATGAAAAAGGCCCATCATTCATTTCCTGTTACATCTCCTATGAGAAAGAGGTCTTCAAAGTGTATATTTTGTCTGACTGACAAAATCTACGGATAATAAGTCTAAAACGATATAAACAGAGCTGGATCCAGGCAATATTTGGCTGTTTAGCTTGATAAATGAAAATTGATCGGCTTCCCAAATTGTTTTTGATTAATTTTCTCATGGTCAGCTAATCAGTTAATAATCTAAATATTTCCCTTCTGCTGTAGCTGCATTCACTAAAACCTGTTCTTAAACACTATGTGCAGGCTGTGACAACAAATTCCTCTCTGGGACACTAAAGACTATCTGTCTTTTCACATCTGGTAAATTTTCATGACATGGCCTAACTTCCAATATTTTTCCTGGCAGATCATCAAAATGTACTCCTTCTTGGATTATATCATGGGAGGCTGCCAAATTCAGTTCACAGTGAGTTTTTATCACTTATAATCTCCTCAATATTTACAGCAGTATGTCATTTTCTGTCCATGCCCACTCATGCTATGTGAGTGTATAAATATGTGTGTGTGTGTGTGTGTTTCTGTCCCAGGTGGCTATAGACTTCACAGCATCCAACGGGGATCCCAGAAACAGCTGCTCCCTCCACTACATCCACCCCTACCAGCCCAATGAGTACCTCAAAGCCCTGGTGGCTGTAGGGGAGATCTGCCAAGACTATGACAGGTAGACACCTCTCCATCAGTTATCATTTAGCTAACACTGACACATACACGCGCACACACATAAACACACACACACACACACACACACACACACACACACACACACACACACACTAGATTTTCCCTTTGATGAAAGTTTGCATAAAGGGATTTCTACTTGCTTATCATGTAAAGTGTTTCATTAATCTCAAAGCTTTATTCTGTAATTCGTCCTTCCCTCTGTCGTTTTACTCCATCTTTTTCAATTAATCATGTGTCTTGCTCTTTTCCCAGTGATAAAATGTTCCCAGCGTTTGGCTTTGGAGCACTGATACCACCTGACTTCAAGGTAGAACATTTGGGATGCGTGTACGTGTGTGTTAGCGGTAGCAAGGGGAGTTCTGGCTAGTTCAGATGTGGATTTTAGATCACTTTTGGAGGCACAGTTTGCGTTTGATCAACATGAAAGGAGAATGCATCTGTCAACTTGTAAATTGGACTGAACGTGTTGTGAGTGTTCGGTTTGCAGAGGCAGTAAAAGGCCCTGTGTTCTCTCTGCTCCACATGAAGGTTTCACACGATTTTGCTGTGAACTTTGATGAGGACAATCCTGAATGTGCTGGTGAGCTCCCACACAAGCACGCACACACACACACACACACACACACACACACACACACACACACACACACACACACACACACCACTTTATTTTTACAGACTTCCCGACTCACAGAAACTCTTACATGCACATTCATACATCACAGGACCAGAACAGTCCTACAGTATCCTTGCTGCATGCTTCTCATCTTTCCCTCTCTGTCAGTCCCATTATTTCTCCCTCCATAACTGTCCCCACCCTCTGTTTCTTCCTCTCACACATACAAATACACACAGGCATGCACACACACGCACGCTCACATACACACACTAATGCTGCTGGGAGATTTGTCACTATGCTGCAGGAAGTATTTCAGGCTCTAAGATACAGAGAAAAACAACACTAATCTGTATGTGTGAAATGGGCTTCTGCAGTCTTCTCCCCACATAGCTGCATTCCTGCCGCGAAGGTGTGTGTCTGTCCTCTCGTGTTTGTGTGGACTATAAGGGAATGCTTTTTGTAAAATGCCCCGTCACCTTGGAGAGCAGTCACATACGCGGAATCTCATTTATTTTAGCAGATACTTTTGCAAGTACAAAAACTTTGACTCGGTGAGGTCAGCATAGTGTAATGCACAGATAGACAGGCAGGGAGACGAATAAACAAGCAGCAGGTGAACTTGTATGTGTGTGTTGCAGGGATCCAAGGCGTGGTGGAGGCCTACCAGAATTGCCTCCCTAAGATCCAGCTGTACGGGCCCACAAACATCGCCCCAATCATACAGAAAGTGGCCTCGTCCGCCTCCGAGGAGATGCACACCAAAGAGGCCATGGTGAGAGAGAGAATGAGAAAGATAACAAAAGAAAGTCTGGACCTTTTTGCTCCTGCTGTTGTGACTGTTGGTGTTTGCACTGGCCCACAGGAAAACAAAGAAAAGACAGATAGTGAGACATGTGGTGGATGTGGTAAAAAATATGACTAGAAAAAAAGATATGAATTGAAAGGGTGGAGGTGGGGGGGGGGGGCTGGGGGGGGGTGATTGATATTAATTTAATTCCAGTCAGAAGTTTTAGAATACAAATTCCTCTCTGCCTTAATGCCTCCCTCTTCTCTCTGTATCTCTAGTGGATTAGAATGAGTTTTATTCAAATTAGCCCCTGACAAGAAGCCACTTTTAAAACATAAAATTCAGTGAACGTCTATTCATGTCCCCCCCCCCCCAAAAAAAAAATTCCACCAGGAATATTTCATCCTACTGATCCTGACAGACGGCGTCATCACCGACATGGCGGACACACGGGAGGCCATCGTGCACGCTTCCCACCTGCCCATGTCCGTCATCATCGTCGGTGTGGGCAATGCAGACTTCACAGACATGCAGATATTGGACGGGGATGACGGGATCCTGCGTTCACCCAAGGGCGAGCCCGTCCTCCGCGACATCGTTCAGTTCGTCCCCTTCAAGGACTTCAAACACGTGGGTGGCATTGGGGGGAAGAGGGGGTGGAGGGTGGCGGGGACAGAGGTCTAGAATTTCTGGAAAATTCATAGAGCTTTAATGAATGCATGCCAGTCAGAAAATGTGACTAATTCTCCAGGGAAGTCAATTAATGTCAAGACATGTACAAGTGAGGCACTGTATAAGAATGCAGCAGAACAGGTTTTATAACATCTGCTGTTTTTCAGCTGGTTTTGTACTTTGTGTAGCTGCTTCCTCACAGCCAGCAGAGTGTACCTTAAAACTTTAGTTCTTTCTCAAGCTGAATAACAACATTAAAGAGCATAAGAAATGTAAGGAGTATCTATGGAGGCAAACCCAGTCATGAAACATTAAGAAATTTCATATTAGGGTCACAATGTAAAAAACAGGGCTATGAGTAGGGCGATGTATTTAAGATTTTAAATGTTTCAGTACTGGTGCCAGTACAATACCTTAGGTTCTGTACTGATATCAAACATTGCAATTTTCTTTGTCTTTCTCTTCAGTGTAAACCAAGAAAGCAATGATTGAGGCCAGTGGTGGGCAAATAGCAGCCCGTGAGCCAAATCTGGCACTCCAGCAAAAATATTTCGCCTCATGACAAAAACTGAAGTTTTCAGATATCAGTGTAAACACAAGGCTCATGTGAATCCCGATAAATATGACCTCACAACCTCTAATTCAAATAATAAACAAGCTGTAGGTAGTGTGCTTCAATCTACAGCAGGCTTAATGCTGCAGGGTGGAGAAATTAAGTCTAATAAACTCACTAAAGTGAAAAACACATGAAAAAATATAATCCACTTCATTTTATAGTAGGCTTTAAACGGCTGAAAGAAGAAATAACACAAACCTCCTTTTACAAATGAAAAGAGGAATTCAGAAAATGTTCAGTCCAGTACGCTCAGGAGCTTTGCTGCAGCAAAGTATGTGCTCTGGTATGACCAGTAGCAAACCTTTGCTAGATTCGAAAGTTTCCACTTAAACACGGGATCTTTAGTTGTGTGTGTGCGTGTGTGTGTGTGTGTGTGTGTGTTTATGTGTTGGGTGGGTGGTAATGAGTATGAGCGTGTGGGCGTAATATGCTTGGTGTGCTCGTCAAAACACATCAGCTATCTACACACTGTGCATGTGTGTGTCTCTGATGGCATTAATTTTGCTTGACTTTGACAGGGTCTGTTTGTCTGGGTCTGTTATGGTGAGTTTGGTCTGTGACAGGTTGAGAAATCATCCCAGCTAAATAGAAAGAGGGAGAGAGAGAGAGAGAGCGAGAGAGAGAGAGAAGACCTCAGCAAATGTTGGAAGGAGCAGACGCTTATAGTATACCCAAAAGTACGTAGATAAATAGACAGACAGAGAGGAGAAGTGAAGAATAAATCTGGAGGGACGGAGGAGGAAGAAGGAGAGAGGCAGCCCCGGCGGTGGTGGTGGCGCTGGTGTTGGAGGGAGGTCAACAGAAGACCGGAGCTAAAGACAAAAGGGTGCGAGGGAGTGTGTGACAGAGGTGGAGAGGTGATTTTCTGCTCTGTCGTTTCTTTTCAGAAGGGATTAGCAGGACGGAGCGGCTGTGTGACAGGCAGAGCGGGGGATAACAGGTAGATAGGAGCGGAGAGAGAGCAGGAGGGAGGGTGGAAGTGAGAGGAGGGGGGCGGAGGGGGGAGGAGGGTCGGGTGGGGGCACTTTGATGATGCATTGTCTCGGGGAATTATGTGAGACGGAGTACGACAGACTCCCATTCTTTAAGGATTCGGAAGTGTGTGTGTGTATGTGTGTGGTGCAGTAGCATATGTGCGCGTGCAGACACGTGGCTGGCGTGTGTGTGTGTGTGTGTGTGTGTGTGTGTGTGTGTGTGTGTGTGTGTGTGTGTGTGTGTAATTATGTGTGTGCATTCATGTATGCATTGGAATAAGTTTTTTCCCCCCTTTTTCTCAATGTCACTAAAATTTTGGGTATTTTGCTTTATATGACCATTTCATGTTCTTACTGTAGGTTGTAAATGACTAGTTCACTAATTAAACTGTACATTCTTCATTGCACCTCAAGTCCTTTATGAGTCCTGATTTAATTAAACGTTTAGCCTATTAAGTTTATAAAATTGATTTACTAGCTATGTATAATCATCAATCACTGCTGCTAGGAGACAATCTTTCAGTCTCGTGCGTGCAAAATGTCAACAAAATCTTCTTTGTCTTGAGCCTAAGAATGATGCATTCTTGATATCATCCTATGGATTTTTAAAGGAATTTTTGGTGATCAACAAAAAAAAAAAAAACAACAGAAAACTCATATTCAAACATAAAGTTAGCAATTGTCTCAGTCTTAAACCACTCAGCAAATCCCTTCCCATAACCCCAAAACTCATCTAAGCTTTCATTAAAATCTCAACGACATGATCTGAATGCAATATCATAATAATCAAACTTCATATGAGATAATTATGACAGTTATTTAACTTGAGCCAGAATGTACTGCAAGGCCAGAAGGGGCTCAGTTTTACTGAATGCATTTTGGAGACAAAAGGCTCTGATTAATTCTGATTAATGTCAAGAAAAATGTTAATCCACTGGGTTTTTGCGATGTTTTTTGGCTACAGTGGTTCTTGTTAGGAAAATATGATACATTCTATAAATATTTTCAAAGGATTTCTCGAGTCTTAAGTTATCACAGACCTTTGTCAGCACACCAAAACTGGAGTTTAAACATTTTAAGTAATAATAATAATAATACAAATCCATAGAGCAAATATAAACCAACACAGCTGGATATTTTACATTAACTTATTCTGCATAAACTGTATAAAGGCATAATATATACTCAACATTTGCCTCTGCATAGTGTAAAGGGTGTGCCTTTGTGCATTATTTTTCTGAACAGACAGAATGTGATGTATGTTATTTGTGTGACATTTTGTTGTGCACATATCTAGAAACCTAGCTCTGGTAATAGAGGACAAAAAGGTGAAAGCAGGGATGTTTTGAGGTTGTCAAATGAGCTCGTCTGATCACATCAGTCTCACTGGTCTAGACCTTTGACAGCATCAGTCTCAACAGTAAATTCTGGCATCCTAGAATCACGCATGGTTGGTGATGTGTGTGCATTTGTGACCTCTCTCCTCCTCCTTCTCTGTCTGTATCTGTATTTCCAGGCCTCCCCTGCCGCTCTGGCTAAGAGTGTTTTGGCAGAAGTCCCTAACCAGGTGGTGGATTACTACAACGCAAAAGGCATCAAACCCAAGTGTATGTCGGACTATGAGTCCACAAGAACCTTCAGCCCCTGACAATGGACTACATGCACACATACACTCAAATACACACACATACATATATCATATATATATACATTTATGTACTGTATAATACATATACACATGCAAAAGCACAAGCACACATACACAAACATGTACACACAGCCGCACTACATACTACATACAGTAGTCTAGCTCAGAGAATTAGCTTGTTCTGGTGAAACAATTTGAACTACTCCATTGGTGACTATTGCATGTTTGGCCACAATGGCATCACCTGGGAAATTATTACTATCTACTGTGTATCGGAAAGATGTTTATAGAAATAAGAGCAGTCTTCTGAACCAGCATGCAGACTCAAACCATAGCCCACCCAAGGAAATGACACTCCTACCTTATTGAGATAACTAGCAAGTACACAGAACAAAAGGTCTGTGAGTAGAAAAGCAAAAACATGTGATTGCCTAGCCCAAAAATGCTTAGAATTAGCATTGCAAATGTTATTTATGGGAATGGTAGCGTCCCTGCTAGTGTACTGCATAAATGCATGCGTAATTCAGCTCCTGTTAATATCCAATCTCCAGTACCCGCTTGCTAGTTATGAAATAAAGTATCTTTGTCATTTTAGTGACATTCAAGGTTGTCTTGGGTGTTTTGGGGTTCTTTTCTACCGATTTGTTCGAGATTTTGCTAAATGGAAATGAACAACTGAATAATTGTAATAATTTCTTAATAACCTTCTTACATTGTAAAGACTTTTGGGAGGATAGACAAGTGTGTGTGGTAGGGACTCATCTGTGAGCTGAAAACTGTTTTTTTTTTCTGTATTCTGCATGTTGATTATAATAAAGACACATTGGTTTTCTCATTTGCGTGTGATCTGATGCTTGTGTGTAGGTGTTGGGGTTGGGGCAGGTCACCTTGCGTGTTGTGATTATGCCCAGTGTACGTCGAGATATGTCTCCAGGGAATGAATGCAGAACAATTTAATTTCTTCCTAAGGGACAAAAACAACTTTGTGTGTATTTGTGCATGTGTACAGTGTGGAGGTATAATCTAGAATAATAATAATAAGAGTGAGCAGGTGGCATCATGTTAGTTGATTTATTTTTCTCAGCCCAGTGAGCTTCTGTTTCTGTTTGCTTCTGAATATGCAGTCTATTTGTATATGCAGACCTCCACGGAGGTTTGATATCACACATCTCTCTGTCTCTCCCATTGACAACCCTGCCCTGTCTTGTTGTTGAATGAACCAGCACTGCACGCTCCCTCAAACTGCCACACACACTTCCTTTACATGCACAAATAACATTTTCGGCTCAAAGACACCTTCATCCACACAGCATCTCTTTCACTGTCCCTCAGACAGACAATAAAAAGCGAAAATAAATCATTTCTCTAATCTCCATATATTTAATTAGGGCGAACCAAAGTTGGGCTGTCCTGAAAGTACACTCTACACGTGCCTCAGTCTCTGACAGGCAGATCAGTATTCAGCACATGAACCTCCTGATGTCTGTATCCCAATCAGAGACCACACACATCAGAAGATATACTCTTAAAGAGAATAAGAGGATCAGCCTCAAAAAGGCTGGGGAAAACCACTTAAAATTAGCATCTCTTCTAAAAACTAGTATCAATCTCTAAGACCATAGTCTATACATTTAAACGAGATATCAATAACTGAAAATAAAACATATTATAATTCTGTAATTATAAGTTTAATCGCCTTGTGGATGTTAAAATTTAAAATCTTAGTAAGTTGCGATGTTGCTGCTGAAAATTAGTAGTGATGGTTATGCGGAACCTTTGACGTGTGCCTCGGTGCTGCGGAACTGTTTTGGTCATGTACCGGAAGTACTCAGGGTGACATTTAGAACAGCACGAAAGCGAAGGCATGGGCGTGCGTATGTTGTGAGACCCCACGTCCTCCTAGTTCATGTGTAGCTTTTATATTTATATGTAAGTGTGTAAACTAAAGGGCGCAATGGCGGCGTGGAGCTGTCGGTTTCTTCTTCAGCGGGGAACTCGTCTCGTTTCTCTCCGAGCAGCAGCTGAAAGGTGGCTAATGCTAACCGGATAGTTGTGCTAATGGAACCGAAGTGAGCTTTAGCATGCAGCTTGGTTTAGAATGGGCTGCTGTGGTTAGATAGATGCACAGTTTTATAGTTCTGTCCTTGCTGTTTTTACCCGTTATTTGCTAAAATACTACCTAATAACATCATGTTCGCATTTAAAATGTAACGTCAAAGTGTTAGTTTAATATCCTCTTTTGTATAAGGGTGTAGTGGGTCTAGATTTGTGGGGTTTGTTGTGTACCGGTAC
The DNA here is from genome assembly GCA_037833715.1 of Toxotes lorentzi. NCBI lineage: Eukaryota > Metazoa > Chordata > Actinopteri > Toxotidae > Toxotes > Toxotes lorentzi. Next base: position 11,735,132 of record JBBMJY010000005.1, read on the forward strand.
TTAAATGTTGGTATAGTGTTTTTACTGCATGGAAACATTGAGACTTTCTGTTTTACGTGAGATACTTTATGGTTAAAGTACAGTTTTTGAGGAGTAAAAATCCGATGAAGCACTTCACAGTCAGAGTCAGTACACTAACAGATGAGTAATCTCTTTATCCATCTGCAAACAGACGTGGGCAGACTTTAATATGACAAAAGGTCACAAGGGTTGATTCTGTCCTGTGTAGCTTCTTTTTTTTCCCTTTTTAATTAATTCCTGTTTTTGGCTTGACAGCTGTGACACATATGCACCTAAAATTCACAGGCTGTCCGTGTTAGTGTGTGACTCAATCGACTGTCAGTCAGTGCAGCAGGGCACTAATCTTTAATGACACATGGTCAACTTAGCAAATTAAAATGTATGAGTAATATGTAACTGCTAGGTGAATTTACGGTTGTTTATGTCGTGAATATATAAATTAGTGCTGGAATGATGATCCTCTGAAACTTTCTCAGTTCTGATAATGTATTGTATATTCAATAGGTTTGTGTTTGTGTTCCTGTTTGTCAGACAAAATAAGCAATCCAGTGTCAACGCCTTCAATCAACAGGGCAAAATAATCATTAGTTGGAGCCCTAAAATAAATAAGTACATATCAGTATATATTATGTGGTACTCTAGTACTAAAAAGACACAGTTGTAAATATGTGTCTGGATGTAAGTGATGGCCTTGCTGCTAAATAACTGAACTTTTTTCCTCTTGCAGTCCTGTCCAGTTGATGGGTTGTATTAGGACAGTGAAGACCACAACATGGTTTGATGAAAACCTCACAGAGGACAACCAGGAATACATGAGGAAGAGTGCGGCCGAGGAATACAGAAGACAGACAGCTGAAAAGCTCAGCCCACTCAAAGACGAACCCTGGCAACGGCATGAGTGGACAGAGGGTACGCGTGACGCTTAGCGTCAGCTGTATACGTTATGAGTCCTCTTGCTACTGACTCGAACTTTTATCGTCATTTCATCCATTTCTCGTTCCAGGTAGTCGTAGAGTGGGGTTAGTGGCTGTGAAGTTGGGGATGGCTCCTATTTGGACGAAAACAGGAGAAAGACATGTAGTCACCATGTTACAGGTAGCACACACACGCACATCTGTCATGTTTTCTGCTGTGCCTTAGATTAGCATCAAATCAAGTGCTGATTTTCTTCGGGAATGATAATGTGTGTTAATGTGTGACACGACCGGCGGGTCAGAAAAGCAGTCAAATAAATCGGATTGTTCTGTGGAGTGTGGAGGAAGAATAGCTAATATTGAATGCCATTAATTCTCACCTGCAGGCTATGATAAGACCGTGCATCAGTAAGGTACTACTCCCTTACAACAGGGTGTAAACAGGAGATATTTGACGTCAGGTTTATTCTGATCACGTTTTAATCTCATCGACAGATCTGTCAGTGAGGGAAATTAGAAGCAAAGTGTGGCTATGTGTGTTCACTCTACTCTTAATTGATAATGACTTAGTGTAGTGGGTAACATAACAAACTCCTCTTTCAAGATCATTAAAATGTCAACGCTAGCAGTCAGACATTTATTTTAATTTAGTAATATCAGATTCAAGGCAATAAAGAAACTTCTATTACCCATCTGGTGATTCACTTTTGTCGCCTTTAGTCACTTATTTCTTAACAGCTGACACAGGAACGGTCTGTGCTAGACTAAAGGTAGAACATTTAAATTAACTTTCTCAGGGTGAAAATACTCCCACCACTTTGCCTTTTTGGTACATGTCTGAGCTGAAGTGAAGCTGAATGTTCGTCACAACGCAGTGAATAAGCACAGAACGTGTTTTAAAATGTTTTGTCGTCCTATTGTGTTTGACCAAAATACTGATTTTGTCAGGTATTGTGAGTGACCTGGTATTAAAATCTTTTACACAAGGGACTTGTACCATGTAATTGTTTGATTGTAATGGTTAAATTAAATTCTGAACTCACGCCGTCTTTCTGATTGTTAAACTAAACCTGAAATTTTTTTTTTTTCCCCAGGTGCAGGACTGCCATGTAATAAAGTACTTGTCCAAAGAGGAATATGATGGACACACGGGCGCTCTCGTTGTAGGAGGGAAAAACGTATCACCATTCCACGTAAGATAGTGTAGTTAAAATGATTAAAAATGCATGAGTAAGGTTTTTCTCACAGCTGTGAACTTGAACGTGTTGACATTTTGTGATGTTACCTCGTAAATATACAGTATAGTTACCAGCAGATTCTTTTCTAAGCTATAAGCTAGGCTATAATTGATATTTTTATAATGATATTGTATCAGATGATAATGTGAAAAAAAGTGTCAGTCTGAAAGAGAATTTATTACTTGAATCTGCAGCTCTCCTTGGCTTTACAGAATTTTATAGTGAGTTTCAGCTCATTGTTTAGCTGTCCTGCCCACAACTTTACTGTTCTCTTTGTGGTTCACTCTCACTGCTCTCATTGTGTCATCTGCCTAAAAAGCCATGAACAACCTGAAAACCCACTGTATACTACCCGCTCAGCACCAAACTACACAAAGACAAAGTTAGTGACTAGCTGGGGAACATAGTGGAGCATTTAGCAGCTATAGAGCCAGATATTTCTCTCTGGAGTTAACTGAAACCAATATTAAGGTGAAAGAGCAAAACTCCTTAGTGTGCTGAATGCAGCAGTGGTTAATTTAATTGCTTCCAAATTCAATTTTTCGTGTGAAAGAGGAGGAATGTGTTTTCTCTTCTCTTAAACAGTCTCACTTTAAGCAAAGAAAAAACAAAATAGCTTGAGAAATTGCATTACTCACTCAGTTTATTTCAAACTTTCATGGAGCCTGTTTGTTCGATTGCGATGTTTTTGTGTTGAATTTGTTCTAAATTGTAACATTTGAAAATACCATGTTTTATCCTCCCAGTCTCTGTGCTCTCAATATTAGCAGGGCCGCCACAACAAGGCAGCTTAGTGCCAAACACTTTTATCACATCAAAATGTCCTATGCATGAACGATGCGCACCACGCATACTGATTAATGATTTAATCAAAGCGCTGCTTAGTCATATTTTACATACTTAACACATTTCTGCTCGTCTTAGTTCTGGCTACAGTTCGTAATCATGCAAAAGGAAAGAAAAAAAAATCAAATTAGTGTTATGGCTCTGCAGAAACATAACTGAATTTTGTCATTTCCCTGTCGCATTGAGCTCATATCAGGCCTCCCAGTGCAAAGACCTTTTATGAATACAGATCCATAGTCAGGAAATTGTACTCACACACCAGCCACCAGTGACTGTATTTCATCTTAGGTGTCTAAATAAATGGGATACAGTAGATTTCTTTGCTGCTGTGAGGAGCACACTTCTTTTGAAAAGTGTCTGTTGTGCTTGTAATAAACTATAAGGTCTCGTTCTTGCTTCGGATGCTTATCAGAACTAACATGCTGGAAAGTGAGGTGACAGTCAGCTCCTAGGCTCTGCAGCTCACTCTGAACTTGGGTTACGTCCTGTTAAAAAGAAAAATGTAGACAGATTTTTAAAAAGTTGTTTTTAAGAAAAACACCTCTTTAGTATGTATGAGGAGGAATTTCTTTTTTAAAGGTTTTATCCACCCGTTTTAAGATAAAACAAAAAAACCCCAAAAGTACGAGGATGAATAAATAAAGGAATAATTTATTCATTGAGGTCCTGATAGATAGATAGCTTGATGGATCGGCGTCAGGGCCTTCACTCATCAAATGTAAAGTTGTTTTGAATCCCTCTCACACAGCCACATCTCTCCTCAGTCAGAGGCAGTTTGTCAGAGCGAGAAGCTTTGGCAAGCAGATTTAGAGTCAACAGACGGGGAGAGAGAGACTTTAGAGTGACTGGAGGGGCTGAGATGAGAGCGTGTCGAGTGAAAAGCAAATGTCAGAGACACTCGCTGCCAAGTGTGCGCATGTATGCCTGCGAGTGTGCGCGCGCATGTTTGGCCCCATACAACCGCAACAGGCCCACACGGTTAATTTTAAAATGCCAAAGTCCAACTGCTGCTCGGTGCTCATACTTCTTTTACCGCTTTATTTCCCTACTTTCAGCTTGATATTTTTTTTCTCCCTTTTCCCTGATTTTGTCCGACAGAGGTCTGAAAATGAAATGGAGATGTTCAGGAATGCAGGAGTGCCTCCAAAGCAGAAAGTCACCACCTTTAGAGTGTCTGATAACGCCCTCATCAAGCCAGGTATACACGCATGCTTTACCTGTGTTTCCGTGTAACGCGGTAGAATCGAATATCTCATTTTCACCGTTTTGTTAATCATGTTCGTTGTGTGTTCAGGCACTCCTCTGTATGCTGCACATTTCCGTCCAGGCCAATACGTGGACGTCACAGCCAAATCGTAAGTTGTGTGCTGCCAGCTTTCCCTCCTCCTCTTGTTGGCCTCCTTCCTTACTTCGTGTCCTCTTTCAGTTCCAGCATCACGTTTTGAAGACGGATCAGTTTTTGACTTTACAAGAAATTGCAAACCTCTCTTTCTTTTTAAAATTTTTTTTAAATGTCATTATCAACAATGATGCAACAATGAAGCAACAAGTCAGCATACTTAAGTGTAACCTGAAAATGTGTGTGTGAATTGTCTTGCATTCCTGTGTAGCATTGGTAAAGGTTTTCAAGGTGTAATGAAGCGATGGGGGTTCAAGGGTCAGCCAGCAAGCCACGGCCAGACCAAAACTCACCGCAGACCTGGAGCTTCTGGACCCGGAGGGGTAAGACAGACACAGACACACACTGTGTAAGATGCTCATCCATACCAGACATGAGCAGTTGGCTTCCCATAATCCAATAATGTGAGCATGTGTGTTCCTCATCTGTGTCTAGGATCCAGCCAAAGTTTTCAAAGGGAAGAAGATGCCCGGCAGAATGGGCAATGACTACATCACAGCTTATGGACTGAAGGTACACACACTCACAAGGACGCATGCATGGACTTGTGGTTTTGAACTTATTTGTCCTTGACTGCAGTTTCAGTTCAATATTCTCTCATCTGCCTCCTCTCCTTCTCTCTCTCTCTCTCTCCAGATATGGAGGGTCAATACCAAGTATAATGTGCTGTATGTTAACGGCTCTGTCCCCGGCCACAGGAACTGCTTACTGAAGGTAAAAATAATCATACACACACACACTCAAATTGAAGTGTGAAGTCGAAGGTCAACCGCAGCATGCTTAGTGATCTGACAGAGACCTGCGACCTTGCACCTGTAAAACAATGTCACGCCTGCAAGACAGTGTGATCCATCTTCATTGACACTGTGCTGGATCAGCTGTGTGTGCGCGCGTGTGTGTATGCATTTGTTTGTGTGTTTTTTTTGTGATGGAATGGGAGCATGCACCTTAATGAGTAATATCCACAGCATCCATCTCCATACTCAGCATGTTGTGCTCGTCTTGTGTGTGTGTGCGTGGAGGACACACACGCAGCCTATTATTTGTTTTGCAGACAAGCGATAATGAAAACAAATGTGCAGTGCATTTCATCCAACTCAGCTGTCTTACACACACCCATATACCTGGATTCACTTAAGATTATATTACCCTAACAGGTACACATGCAGGATCATAGTGTCTGTTATTGTTTTTATTATTCTGTTCAGCCCTAGTGTCCCTATGTAAATGAGGAACAGCTATGTGCTGTTGATTAAAAGTATGCCCGGGGCTGCTACTAATAACAATTTCTAGCATTGATTAGTGTGTTGGTTATTTTATTGATTAATGTGTTGACTGTGTTTTTGGTAAATAAATTGATTCATACTTTAGCCCAGTGGTTCTCAGACTGGGGGTCAAGTGGAGGGTCACTGCAGGGGGATATTAATGACCAGGGGAGACCAAGAAGTGGGGGGGGGGGGGTGAATTAATGATTTATGTTGGAACAATAAGCAAACACTGCTTGCTCACATAAAGTTTTATCAATACAATTTTAACTTGTTCTACATGGTCAGTCCTGTTAATAACTGATTAAAAGTTGTAATCCAGCAGAATTACAGCTGAAGAGCAGCTGGTGCATCTGTTTACAGTGCAGCCAAACAAACTCACATTGTTTTAATAACTAAGTATGTCAATAACAATCGCAATCTCAACCTGATTCCAAGCTGCTCACAGCACGAGTACCTCTCAGCAGAACAGTAGGGCATGGCAAGGGTCGGACACTAGTTCGTAGGACATGTTGTCTGACCATATCAGAAATCAAATGTGTTTACAGTTGTGTGTGAGAAGCTGTCCGTCAGCTGTTCACAGCTTGCCAATTGTGGTGTGAAATGGATGTGAATGTCGGGAAGTCTGTTTTAGAAAGTTAACAGAAATCAGACACAGCCCCATGTGACTGTTTTTTTCTGCTTGTGAAAGGGGGCATGACAGAAAAAGTTTGAGAGCTGCAGATTTGATCCAAAAAACGGTAGAAAATAATGTGAATAAATTATACTTTTAGAGTGTGTATGCACATTTTCCAGAGTCCAAGGTGACATTTCCAATGTACTTGTTATGTCGTTTTGTCCAAACCCAAAAATATTCTATTTAGAAAATGCATTTTTGTTTAACATTTTTGCTACTACTGTCAAACTACTGTCAACTACTGTCCAAGATGTTAGTGATAAATGTTTGTTGCTTGATTGTTAAGACAAGCGTGTCCTCAGAGCTATTATGCTTAATGTGTGTGTGTGTGTGTGTGTGTGTGTGTGTGTGTGTGTGTGTGTTTTTGTGTTCCAGGTAAGAGATACTGTACTGCCAACCAGGAGCTCCACCCTACTCAGCCCTCCTTTCCCCACCTACTTTACCGAAGAGGAAGCCGACCTTGATGAAGACCTATACGATGACGACTTGTTTGTTCACACAGAGCCATCATTAACACTCACCTAACCACACAAGCACGCACACACGTGCACACATTTCACCTTCACACCTAAACTAACAAACTGTATCTGGTTGCTGTAATAAAGAGTACTTCCTTTGAATGTCCTGAGCCCCTCTTATTTTTGGTGGGTTTGTGATACAACAGCACAGAGCCTGTCTGTTTGATCCAAACAGTTATTACGGTCCCTTCCCCCGAAACCATGGTAACCGTAGGAGTCATGATGTCACTTGAGGATCCCCAAACAGAGAAATGAGAGAGAAAAAAAAAGACAATGAAAGAAGACGAGAGGTAGATATGGTGGAGAAATGTGCAATATCTATGCAGGATGCAGGAAAGGAGGAGGAGGGGGGGTGAATACAATGAGTTGCAGAAAGCAGAGTGAAAGAGTGAGAGGAATGCAGACAGAGAAAGGGAAAGGGTATGTAGGTAGGGTGGAGGAATAAATGGGATTGGAGGCATGGAAGCAAATACAAAGGAGTAGGAAGCGGGAGCGAAAGATGAACCGGTGAAGGTGTGGAGAGTGCCCAGAGGGGGGAGAGAGGGAGAGGCTGACAAAGGTTGACATTTGTGCATAAGAGGATAAATGAGGACATTAATGTTGCAGCAGGAACCGCTGGGCGCTTAAGTCTGTGTGTGTGTTTGTGTTCGGCAGTATTTAAATGTGAAAACCTCAGACCGAGGGGGGGGTGACGGATCCTCTCCAGGACTGTGTCGACCCCTGCTCGCTTTATTTTGGAGCAATAAATAAGAGAGAATCATGTCCTCCAAAGTGTTCAACTCTTGTTTAGAGCAAATACAGTATATCCTGAGGGACCTGCATGTAATTCAGTCCCTCTCTCTGTTGGTCTCTGCTCTATATCTGCCATGTAACTGACGGCAGAAAAAACAAGGCTTTTGTTTGAAATACTGGCATGCAGCAGTGATGCCTCACAGGATGCCCTGCTACAACTGTGGACACACACACGCACACACACACACACAGCATCGATGCCTTTTCCCTAATTGAAACAACACGCAGCAACCGGCAGACTCATGAATGTGTAACATTCACACAGTTGGCTGTCATTTAGATGAAAAGATGTAAGGTGATGATGCAGTTTGTGGCAAACAACGTCCTGCTTCATATAACATGCCACAGCTTGTAGGTCCATAAGGCAGCAGCAGGTTCTTTGAAATGATAATGATATCGTTTCAAAGTCCTGCTCTGTGAAGTCTGCACATCATCAGGCTCTTGTGGGGGTGGATGAGAGAAGAGCGGGGGTGGGGGGGGGGTGGGGGGGGGGGGGCGAATTGGGGGGGGGGGTTGCCAGTTAAAGCAGCGGAGCAGAAAGAAAAGAAGATGAACCCCGGCCTTGTTTCTGTAGATGTAGTCTGGCTTTCATAAGACTCGCACTCCAGCTGAGGACAGGCTGCACTGGACTGTTAGCTTACTGTGTGTGTGTGTGTGTTTGTGTTTGTGTGAGATCGAAGCCCAGTAGGTTAATCGGTTTTCAACATGGTAATACACCCAATGAACTAATGACCTCATTCAAGAAAAAAAAAGTTGACCTGAATTCACCTGAAACTTCACATGGATTGAAGCACAGCATGCATAAATTAATAATGTTTTGAGAGTGAGCTCTAATATCAACAGCCTGCCCTCAACCCCTGATTTGCCCCATTAAAGCTCTTTCAGATGCTAATCCCAGGGTCATAAGATCAAATGTCAACCTCACAGTGATGCTAGAGGAAGAGTCAGGGAATCATCAATATCATTAGGCCATCAGGGTTCATCCCCTGATCTCCACGAATGCCCGTACAAAAATACATGGCACGCCACCTAAATGTTGTTGAGATATTTCAAATGCTCAGTGGAGCAAAAGGCGAAGTCACTGCCATCCATAAAGCTATGGCACAAAGTGCACACAGCAGAGACACAGACATTAGACCTGGACACGAGTCACATTTAGGTCACAAAAATGAGGACATCAGACTTGACTTACTTGAGACTACACTTCCTACAAATGTGACATTAGTTTTGATCTGGTAATATCGTGAGACAATAAAAAATAAGATTCTTATAGACAGGACTTGACTATAAGAATGCACTCTGGATAAGTGATTATTAGACCTAAGGAGTTTGTAGTTTTTGTTTTAAAAAGCAGATGAGCTGTTGAGCAGTGGGAACTATTTCAAGAAGAAATGCTGATATTTAAACGTTCCCACCCATCCATTTCCTTGTCCGTCAAACTGTCTTAATGCACGATCCCTAAGTGCATTTACATTCGCGAATTAAAGAGCTGGCCAGATTTTGGCTGAATCTAAACACTTTACGGAAATTACTTGGGAGTGTGTCAGTGAAGGTCGGCCTGTGATTGTGACCCTGGTCTGACATGATGGATCTACTGCTCTTCTTCTGCTGGCTCAACACATGAGAGATCTGATATCCATTACTAAAGAGGACATACACACTCACACATACACAGCCTCTCTTCAGTTGCTTTGCACGCGCACCTACTGTAACCATCTCTCTCTCTCTCTCTCACACACACACACACACACACACACACACACACACACACACTTTTAGTGGCTCCTTAGCAAGCAAAGATGCTACATCCAAGACTGGTCAGCACTTACGTTGCTTCTTCCTTGCCGAGTTTACACAAAAAAAGTTCTGGACTGACCTGCATTTCAGCACGTATTCACACACACATACACTCATATTTATGTGTGTGGCAGTGTGTGGCAGTGTGTGCCTTGCAACATGAATTATTGAGTGTGTTATTTGAGGGACAGCTGGCTGTTGAAGACATTAACTCCCTCAGTCAGACAGCCAGTTACAAGTCAGTGAGAGAAAGTTAATGCAATTTCACACTGACTTTTATCAGTAGGAAGTGATATTGTAAAGAACATTATGTTACTGTTATTAAACTGCACACAATCATGGTCTGGAAATAGAGGTGTGTGAGTGACGAAGTGCATAATTGTCACTTGTGAATCCAATGAATGACTGACTGACTCAAGCCCTTGCACTGCATCATGTAGCGCATAATGCTTTATTTGCTCATCTTTCTGAGAGAAAATGTTGCATCAGTAGCTAAAACCCCTCAATTATGTGCACATCTGAGCTTTCACAGCGTGATGGAGAGGAAGTGATTCCCAGGTACAGGTATTTGTATTTATGTTGTTTATCTTCTAAATTGGGAAAGAGGCAAGAACCCTGCTAGTTATTTCACATGCACAACTATCACCACACATCCCTCTGAGCCTCTCTGCCGGTGGCCCTACTGTGCTGAGCCCCTCCCAATTGTGCGCACCTGGGTCTCATGAGTGTGTTGAATGTGTGTTTGGATACAGTGTGTGTGTGTGATGCCTCCTACTCATATTGGTAAATTTGGGTTCCTTCCTTCCAGCACCACTGGGTGAGGGCAGGGTGCAGCCTTTGGGTGGCCCCCTTCCTCTCCACAGGTGGTCCTATCCTGCCCTCAGATTTGTTTTGTGTGTGTGTGTGTGTCTGTGTGCAGTTTGCCTCTACTTACAAGGCCTGACAAAAACTGTCTTTCTCATTACCTTCCACTGCCTCTTTCTGTCTCTCAGTCCTTCACCTCAGTCAAAGCCTACCTAAGAGCTGAGACATCTCCGTGGTAACGAGGACCAATGGAAGACCGTGAAAGTTGAGTAGGCACTAGAATGAGAAACAAGACAGGAAACACTGAGCATGTTCATAGTTGTGTTTAGACATGTACCACAAGCACCCGGGCCTTTCACTCACACCTCTCATACGGAGCAAAGTGGTTCATTACACCATTAGATGTTCAAAATGTCTGTAATCATCCTTTAACGCCCACAGTGTTGGCATGTACTGTAAAAGAGTGCATTATTTTGTGGGGCTTAAATGAGCCGTGTTGTGACTGCGAGGTAAATGTCAACGGTTTTCAGCCGGAAACCTTCGCAAGAATGTGACCACGGGATATCGACTAAATCAATATGGAAGCCAAGGGAGGGAGGCAGAAGGAGGGCGGTGAAGAGAGAAGGATGTTACTGCGGGCGAAAAATAAAATGACAGCAGCAAAGAAGGAAGAAGCAAGGGAAAGTGAGGAGGAGGACAAGGGGAAGAGGAGACTGAGTTAACTTCCCTTCCTGTCTGACCATGTGTGTGAGGGGTGTGTGTATTAAAGAATAAGGCTGACGATGTTCTCTGTTTTTGTCATCGTCAACAAATGACATAAAAAGATAAAAACCAACAACCTGTTATTCTGGCTGTCAAAACATTCTGACCTCCCATCCCCGTCTGTGGCTTGCAGCCTCAAGAAAATTGGTTCCTACTGAAGATTAGTAATTTCAAAAATGCATCACAAACACACGCTTCATCTTCTAAAATGGGTCAGTTATTTCTAAACCCGCTCGGAACAGTAGTTTTTAGCAAATGTCACTCAAACAGGAGAGCAGGGTGAATTTATTGGGGACTATTCACTGTTGCAGATGAATTTAAGGAATAAAATATATCAGGCTTTGGTTATGCAGGTATTACTTCACGTTGGTCTTTTTCTGGAATTAGTTGACAACAGTATCATAGAAAATATTCACAGATAAAGGGTCAGTTCACCTAAATGACACAAAACACACACACACAACAGAACATAAGATATACACATATATTATATATATAATATATTTAGAGATATGCTGCTCAGACTTCTGTTACAATCCTACTGCAATAAAACATCAAAAAAAAAAAAAGATACTTTGAGTTTGAATGGGAAAATACATTTTTTGTGTGATCTGGGTGAAGTGACCCTTTACGTCCTCCTGCGTACACACACACACACCCACACATGAACACAAAGCGAAGACATTTCTCACTCCTGAATAGAAAGTCATTTAGCCTGACTCACAGAGAGGAGCGGACACAAAGGCATCAGCACAAAGAGAGAAGGAGAAAGACTGTAAGTGGTGAGCTTCTTAATATTGTGGAGAGTAAAATATATTGCAAAGCCTAATTTTAAAACTTGAAAACCATATACACAACAATACAGTACACGCATCTATTGACGGTGAACAATATGTTAACTGTAAAACGATCCATATTCTGTGCATTACTGCAATCTGTATTTCAGATTAGGTTGACAGATGAACTTTTTCTTTTCACTTCATCGCCTTTTCTTTCTGGTGAAAGCAAACAGATGAATGATGAATCAAAACTTTGAGAAAAAATGATTAAAAATTACATCGGCATTTGTTTGGAAAATGCGGTTCAATTCACTGCATTGTGTTGGCATTCCACTAATTATAAAAACCTTCATCTGCTATGAGGCGCATCTCAGGAGACCAGAGGAGGAAGGCGGGGTACATTACAGACAGAAGGAGGGCAAGAGTGGAGGCAAGAGAGAGGGAATCACATCTGTTTTGGGTCAGCAAAAATACTTTATAGCCTTGCTTAAAGACGCAGTAATAAAGCTGCCAAAAGGTAATACACTCAAGTGGGTCTCACACACACACACACACACACACACACACACACACACACATACACATTCACTCACTCACACACTCCGTTGCACACAAAAGCACACAATCTACACATTCAGTGTGCAAACATATCATCTCATCAACCCAGCAGATCACATAGTATCCATCTGGAACACACACACACCCTTACACACATCTGTGCATTATCCCAGCACTCATATCCGAAGCTTTAACATAGACATGAGATCATCCAGATATCTACATGATAACATTATCAGTTATCACAGCATCATGTTGAATCAGCACACATTCCCTCAGTCGACACAGAGTGAATGTTAATGAAGATGCAGATCAGCGGTTTCAAAGTGCCAGGGGGTCTTATCTGTATCTATAGGAGGAGTGCATGTTGGACTGTGGGGCAACACTGCCTCTCAGTGGTTTATACTGGAGCTGCACCCAAGACACACACACCAGAGGCAGGCCGGAGAGGAGGTTGTGCAAGGTAATATCTTAAAGGAATCCAATCTATGGAAACTGTAATATTTCCCTTACGAACACTGTTTTGTTTCTGCTTACAGAGGAGGAAAACAAAGTAATATGCACAGAAAAGATCTACAACAAATCTCTCAGCTTGTGTTACAAAAGACAGGTGAGCATTTATAAAACTCTGCGTGTTTACCAATGAATGAATGTAATATTTTTACAGGTTACATATTAAATGTGTTTTTCGCAAAAATGTTTTTCGCTCGTTCAGTGTTTTTTGCGGATGATCTCACCCCTGTTCTAAATATTTTATCAGAGTTCTCTGTGAGTCACACAAACCAAGCCTGAGAGGTTATTTTAAAACAGCCTTTCGTATATTACTGATGAATGACAACTGACCTCTGTGAAGAGGTCAGTTGTCATACGCCAATTATTGGACAAAACCTGTTAGAAAAAAAAAAGTCACTGCTCACTCCGGGCCAACTGCCTACACTTTAATCAATTCATGCTGAGAAATCATCTCTAGTCGGACCTCTAAGGTTACACCCTGCTATGATAATAGTACCAAAGTTTGCAGACAGTCGGGATTTCTGGATTAGTCGTGACTGCATGACTTTTCTCTGAGGTTTGTGCCGTGTGATGTGAAGCAGAAATGGTCTCAGAGCAGACAATAATCTATCTAGTGGCAGCAGCAATGTGCTATATTTCATATGTTTGCTCTGTTTCACTGGAATGAGATCAGTGAAAGCAGAATATTATCAGTTTCATCTTTCAAAATCATTTTAACCTTTTTTTTGTTATTTTAGTACTTGTATTTCCACTTCTCTGATTTTGTTTTCATCTTTTCTGTAAAGTGTCTCATGGATGCAGCGTGCTGTAGGGTTACAAGATATAACATGGAGGTTTATTAAAAAGTAACTTAACACCAGGCTGAAAAGCCCACGGTTGTTTGTCATTTCTTCTATTGTGGCTAAATTGTAAAAGTGAAATGTTGAATTAAATGTTTATGTTCTGTCATGCACCAATACAGGAACACACTTTCCAGGTTTACTGGCACAGAAAAACATAATTACATTTCTGAGCAAGGACTGTTTTAGTGGAGCCAGACAAGTGAGGACACACTGAGGGCAAACAGCGAGAACCTTGCGGGTGGAGCAGTGGCTCTTCAGAAGCGTTGAGTGTCACTGAGAGATGCAGACACTCCACTTTAAAACCCGTCAGTTAGTCTATTCATGCCGACACAGCCTATCTCTGATGAATGAGAACAGCAGGAAGGATAACTTCACCTTCACCCGATCCATCTGGACTGAGAACGCAGATCCTTTCATCCAGGAAAAAGTCAGAGAATAGAATAGCTGCCTACAGCTGTTAACCAAAGAAATGGAGGTCACAAGGGGGGAAATATGTACGATTTTTAAAATTTGAATTGCCTAGAGAAAACAGAGGCGCTGGCTGCTAGAGATGAGCAGATTCACATCCTGAACACCAAAGAGGATAGAAGCAGTACCCTCACATTATAAATTATAAAGTAACAATATGAGAAAAGTGCCAGAGAAACTAGCAGCGTATAAAGGCATTCAAAGAGAATAACTCCTCTACATTCTGTGCCTGAACTGGATGAACACTTTAGTCAGTATCAGTAGTTAAGCCTGTTTTATCTGTCATGTTTCAAAGTACAACTGAATCTAAATTGCATGTTTTTTTCTGCTACTGCATACAGCATTTCTGCAATCTAAATCACACTGGCTCTCCTTTGAGAAACAATTGGAATATAAAATGGAAGACATCTTTTTTCAAAATTATCTTTTTTGGCTTATTTCTATTTGGTTCTTTTTATTTGTCTTTTTGTTTTTACATGACCCAAGAGGGCCATGTAACAGCCATTGCTGCTGCTCCGAAGGTATTTGCATAATCTTCAAGTGCTCTTCTAACCATCTGGATGAAAAAATATTACCTCTGTTGAACAATGCTTTTGTCAGGGTTCCCAAGTTGGCCTTAGTTTTTCTAATCCCTCAAGATGGCAACGGCTAATGACATGTTATTGCATAATTTATGTAGCATAGACCAAAACTTAAAAAATGTATAATCAGTTTCATTGTCTATATTGATGTTAGTTGCTATCGTTGTGTATTTGTGTACAAAATAATTAATTATGAATCACTGTTGTTCTTGTGCTGTACAAAAAGAGAGCAATAATGCATGAGAAGCACAAGCTAGGACTAACTGACAGCCAGTCAGCTGACTGCCACATAATACAAGAACCTCAGACTCTGAAGAACAACAACCCACATTAGTTGTCATGTCCCCTCAAAGCCATACACAGGGACAAACATCTTGCCCTGCACCTCAACCCACTGAATGAGTGAATTCAGCAGGGGAAAATCCATTGCTAATGGCCGTTTTCAGGCTAGCCTAGCTAATTAGCTAGAACAGCTACAGCTACAGCACATTAAAAAAAGGTTCAAAACTTACCTGATAAAAGCATTAAGGTCAGTATAGATGCTGCTGTGGTTCTCTCTCTCTTCAATATCTCTGCTAACTAAACACAGTTTGCCCTTAAACTACAGTTGTCTTGCTTGTGTTCAGCTGATAATGAAACATGGCCACCTACACACCACCCGGGACTTTTAATCCTCCATTTAATGAAACTAGTTAACCTGATATTATTTAAAGACATTATGATATATTAAATATTAAAAATGACAGGGGAAAAAAGTGATAGTTCATTTTTGTTGGGCTTTAGAGAAAGCCCAACAAACATTTTTGAAAGAAATGGAGGTTAATGTTAGCTAATGTTGGCAAACTTTAGCTAAATATTGCTATGTGAGTGATACAACTGAGTCAGTTCGCTGACTTTATGACTCTTTGTTACTGTTGTGATGTTCATCTGTTAAATCTCACCTGTGGCCGCAGGAGCGTTTCAGGGTCTCGCTTAAGTTCTAGCTAAGTTTCATTTAAACCACCGGTACAGGCAGAAATATGGGAACCCATGCAGTCAATAGCTGTCTTCATGTGACCTTTAATGCACAGACACAAACACATGACTTGTTTGCTGTAGAGACAGATCCAGACAAATTGGACACAGAAATGATCCAGGGAGCTAACATATAAATTTGCCTTAGAGATTTATTCTTTTAACATGTTATTCAACTGATAATTTGAAATGTAACAGGAGCACCAGAATTACAAGGGCCTTCATTGTGCTGTTCATGGTTCAATGTTTGCTGTGTCCACCAGGGGGAAGCAGAGTCTCTCTCTTTTTTTTTTTTTTTTTTTACATCCAACTTGGGTGCACTAAACAAAAATCCTCATCTTGTATTCCTGTTGGCTTGCTGTCTCTTTTGATCATCGTTTGGCTTTGTTCCCCTCAGCTCACTCCATCTTTAGAGCATAATACAGCACATGCTGGTGTTCATCTATTTACTGAGGATTAGAAACATGAAAAACATACCAAAAAGCCTTTGAAAACATGAAATAATCTTACACACTGAATAGCAAAAGATTTATATAAACCATTGAAAACACTAAGTCTACAGTAGTAAACTTCTATGAAACTTTTATGAACAGTATCTTCAGCCATCGCTGACATTGGCACCATTCCGGGAGAGCATGTTCACATGTAGTGGTTCATTTTGTGCCTGTGTGAGCAGTAACCTGAGCTTTGAGAGGTTGTTAATTACGCAAAGTTGTGAATGTGTGGCTGCAACGACTACACAGTGATTTATGTGTGCATTTTGGTGCATCCATATCTGAGAGAGTGTGGAGAGTTGTCCCAGGTCTACTTTTCTGGCTCCATGGACCAGAACCAGGTGCTGTGCTTGTCCTCTGGGTATAAATGTAGGGAGGCAAGGTACAGAGATGGATGATGGATGGATGGATAAATGGTCTATAAATCAGTAATAAAAGAGTTAGAGCCAGGATGGACACATCAGTGGATAGATCAGATTATGACAGATGTTTGTGCATTTGAATTTAAAGACGCCCGGCCAGACTGGGTGGAGGCCTTGTCAGGAGAGTGGTGGCAGGGATCGGGTGCTGGCTGGGTTGTACGTCACTCTGGATGATGGTGAGGGAGGAGGCTGGGTAAGATGAGGCGAGGAGGGGGATGGACGAATGTGTCCACTCTGGTACTCTCTCCCTGTCCCTGAGCGCTCTGAGCCGGGAGCATGAGACCGACCTCTGGGCCTGCGTAGCTGAGGCGGGGTGGAGGTGGAGGTGGGCATGCATTTGTAATGGGCAGGAGAGTGGTGGGAGGACAGATGGCAGGTGGGGTAAGAATAGCACCCAGGTGCAGAATGACGAACGGGTGAAGGGTGGCGGCCAGGTGAGGGGTGACGGCCAGGTGAGGAGTGCCTTCCAGACAAGGGCTCACGGTTAATGAATGGGTGCTCCCTGATGTGTTTGGGCGATCTGGGTGATTTGGGTGACTTAGGTACCTTGGGCGACTTAGGCGTCTTAGGTGTTTTGGGCGATTTGGGAATGGGGTGAGAGGTGGAGTAAGAGTTGGCACTGTGAGTGTGAGGGGCTTGGTGGGAGGAGGCGGAGTCTCCATTGTTTGCAACCTTGTAGAGGAAGACGTCATACTGAAGGGGCGAGCTGGTCTCTGAGTGGAGCTTGGCCTCTTTGGGGAGGAGCACTTCCAGGCCAATAGTGACTCCATCCTGATGTGGAGATATGGCAAGTAGTGAAAGATGCAACAATGCAGGGAGAGTCGTAGAGGCAAAATAATGAAATAAAGCTATACAGAGAGATACAGGCATGGATGGATTATCAGACAATGGGTCCTTAGGCACACAGACATGATAAGTTAAAGCTGTAAATAACTGATTTTTATGCCTCTTGGGGGCAGTTCGCCAGCTCTGAACACATCACATTCTAAGGTAATATAGCACACAGTTATACAGCAGCTACAGAATCATGTTTCTGGCTGCCTTATGAATTTAAGTCCAATATTCACTCTCATATCTGGTAATATCTGACTTTTTAGCTGCTAAAATGTCAAACATGTTCACCTTCTAGTCTGCCATTTGATGCAGGGTAGCATAATGGGTTTTTAAAGCTTTTTCACTGAGAAGAGCTTCCTACTCTGGCCAAAAATGATCCTATTAAAGCAATGAGAGCCAGCCAGAGCAGTGACGTTAGGGCTGGAAAACCAAAACAATGAGCTGAAAATGCTACAAAGCTCTATGGAGCTGAGGGGAACTGCAAAGTTGGCCCATAATTCTCTGTGGGTTCATCACCAGAAACAACCACTTTTAGTTGTAAAATAATAAGGTAAAATAACAAAGGTCTGATGCTGGTTGCTCAGGCTGCAGATGATCCACTCCTCTCCACAGATATACAAAATACTATAGATGATACAACACAACACATTACAGGAAACTATCAAAGGAAACCTGTAATCATGGTTGTATATATTTTTAAAGCAGAGCCACTCAGCTGTTAAACGTATTTTTATTGCTTTACTACAACTTTTAGGAAGCTGTCAGCTGGTAACTGCACAAAGATGGAACCAACATTATATTAAATGTGTCCTGACTTTAGCCACTTTCAAGTTTAAATGAAAGACTTGTTCTCCTCTAATTGATTCCTCTACTATGCTTTTATTTTCTTTCTTTTAATTTGAGGCAACTTATTACTGCATTGTAACCACACCATAACCGAATTTCTGGTCCACAATCTTTTTTATCTGTCTGTACTTAGTTTTATGTTTTTCACTCTAATCCAGTTTCATTCTGTTGTAACTGATTCTATTGTCTGTGATATTGTGATATTAGATGTTGTTCTAGTGCAATTCTTTGCCTTGTGTAAAGCACTGTGAATTGCCTGTGTGGTTAAAAAGGTGCTATACAAATAAAATTGCCTTTCCTATACTAATTTTCTTGTAGGCTTATTGTAGCCTTACTGTGCTGCTGTATTAGGAAAAAAATATCACATCAGACATTCACCAATGACCAATAATTATGGAGGGGGGGGGGGGGGGGGGGGGGGGGGGGGGAGGGGGGGGGGGGGGGG
>JBBMJY010000005.1:11754059-11764925 GCA_037833715.1 Toxotes lorentzi
GTTTTTTGGGGGGTTGGTGGGGGCTTGGTGGGGTGGTGGGGGGGGGAAAAAAGGGGAAAGGGGAAAGTTAAAAAGGGACAAGGAATCGAAAACCCCCCCCCCCCCCCCCCGACACCTCAGACCCCCATGTCTGGGCCCTGAAGGTCCATTTAGTAATCCATCCATGGAGAGTAAAAACAGATGATGGTACAAATGATCAGCACTAGACATAGAGGAATAAACAACAACAAATGATACATGTTTAAAATAAAACTATGTTACAGTTAATTACAAACAGAAATGATGATGGGTCAGGTGTGGGGACTCATGTAAAATTAAAGAATTCAAAGCTGGAAGTTGAAAACAAAATAATTTCTAGAAAGAAGAAAAGAAAGAGGAATACAAAGCGCGCTAGTTTCCATTCATCTTGGAGAGCTGTCTGTGGTGCTGAATGGGTGCGCAGTTACCATTGTGTATGTGGTGTAATCTGTGAGCTGCCTACTGTGGCAAAAAAAGCAGGGTCAGCCATGCATTCAGTCTTAATTAGCATGGGAGCAGTTGGGCAGTAGTTAGCTTCACCATGAGCAGACATGCAGAGAGAAGAGAGAGTGCGAAAGAGAAAGAGTCTAGAGGGAAAGAAGAGCTCATAGCAACACACAGGGACAAGCTGGATAAAATTAAAAAGATTTATTCCAACCACTGTGAACTATAATCCTCCATGTATACCCAAAAAAGTACAAAAGAACCTCAAGTACATTAAAGTATTAGAAATCACACTGAAAACCAAGACACAGCGTGTGTAATATGTGTATATAGATTCAAATATCAACTCCAAGCAATTACTTTGACCTCATGTAATCTAGACATACCCACTTATTAGCAATGTCAAACATGAATATTTTCGCAAATACAGATTCACTTGATTTCCACATACTTCTTTTGCAAAGATTACGTTTTCAGACACTTTTCGTTGATAACACCAATGCATGCGGCAGAGAGAGACAGTAAGGCGGGGCAGGCTCAGGCGAGGGGAGGGGTTTGGGGAAACAGGAGAGGAAACAATGAAGGAGCGAGAGTTCATTGGTCAAAGACCAAGGCAGGGCATCAGTAAAGAGGAAAATCAGTCATTAGTTGGTCCAAGCCAGAGATTTTAGACCAGCGTAAGAGGCAGATAGAGAAAAGAAAGGAGGCAGCGGCGCCACTATATGATCAGTGATGACATGGCAGCCTTGTAAACAGGACTATTGTGCTTCTCAAGTTTTATCCTTTAAATTCATGTTGTGCTTATTTTTGACATGAGGCCTGATTAAAAACTGATTAAAAACCGTATAAAACGCACAGTATGCAAGATCTCGACAGTGATAGCCTATAATGATCTGTTGTTGTTTGTGTGCGCATTCAATATTTTGATCTGATTCTCCGGCAGCACTCTTTGACAGATGATGATATTATACCAGGTTGTTCTGGAGCATGTTTACCTCTGCATTTTCTTCCGTGTTGTTGGGGGTCTGGCCGTGGTCATGGACGACAGAGGTCGGGCGATTGTTCTCGTGCTTGGGGGAATGAGAGTTGAGGATGTTCATAGACCCCTCTTCCTTGGGTTGCGGGGACTTTGCTGGGTCCTCCTGCTTCTGAGGCTCATCCTGTGGGAAAATGTAGTTCCTCTTTACAAATGCCTCACATTTACACATACAAACACACCTTGACACAGACACACACACACACACACAGAGCACATAGGACACAGGGTTCTGCAACCTTGAAGTGCATTAGCTCCACCCTGTACGGTGTTTAACTGTGGATGTGTGTGCACCTGCAGAAAAGTCTGAGGAACCTTAAATGTTTTTCTGCATGTGTCAAAGCTCCACTGAAGTCTTGTCCACTCCACTGATCTAGATACTGGGTCATTTAACAGGGAAACCCAATAGTTATGTGCTGTCCCCAGATAATAGTGGAGTTGGCAGTGACAAGCACATTGCAGGGTAATTGACCATATAAATCCTCAAAGAAAACTAAAATTGTGCGGCTCAGTATCAACCAGAGCAAAATCATGTGCCCCTCGCGCAGAAAGCTTCCATCACGCTAGAGATGATCTTCTTGAACTGACACTGGTCATTAAATGGACTGATACTCGAACTGTATGCCTAGACCTTTGTCTAATCAACTAATCAAACCCCAGCCTTTCAAAAAATACCAATCGGCTCTCTGACATTTAAAAAACTGCATTGCAGACTATAAACCTGCAGGGGCTTTTTAGCCTCTAGACCTGACATTTAGAGCATCCGGAAGTCACAGAAAGTCATCTGTAACAACTGTGCTGAAATGCCAGCAGAGCTCTGAGAGTGGTGATTTATATTAAAAAAGGAAGTCACAATTTGTTCACTCCAGTTAGCCCAGCCAAGTATGGGTAATGGGCCGAGAATTAATATGCAATTTTGAAAATCCATCAATCTGTGCTTGTGAATGCATCCATGGGAAATGTACTAAATGAGAGAGCCATGTTTGTATGACTGCTAAACTATCATGTCTGTGCACATCTGCATGTGTTAGCTTGTAAATGTTCAAGCCATCGATTGATTGGCATGTCACAGACATCCGAAGGTCAAGGGCACAGCAGGCAGTAAGTAGGACACCATCGATCAGTCACACTGGCCACAGCTGGACAGAGCTCACTAAGCGGCCTTTCACACCAAAGACAACAAAGGTTCAAAAAGATCGAGGTCATGAAAGTAGATGGCTTTGTCCTGTTGACCGCATAGACTTTTATTTACCATCTTTGATTAATCTCTATTTTTACCTGCCTCTATTAACAAGATTTTCCATTGATTATTGAGTTTAAGTTTGGACACAGTTTACCATGCATCAGTAAGCTTACTGTATCGGCGTAGTAACCCAGCAAGCGAGTATGATTGATGAATGTCAAATGGGGGCACACATAAATCTGCCTGAAAACCCCCACATACCGAAGCATGGATAGAAATTAATGCATCAGTCCATACACATTCATATTCACAGACACACACACATGCTGTTACAGAATGCAGTTGACCTTATAGCAGTGCTACATGCACAACCTTTGGAAGAGAACTGGGTAGAAAAGGGGAGACCTGCTGCACAGAGACCCTAAAATGGCCGTCTGAGCTTTATGGACAGAAGAGCGAAGCGAGCAGTTAAAACAAAATGGAGGCTCTGTTTCCTCATTGAGCTCATCAGGAACCTGCATCGGCACAGGTAAGAGAGGCAGCAAATGTGGGAACTTGCTATTTATTCACACAACACTGACTACATAACAACTGGGTGCAGGAAGCCTTGCAGGAGGTGATTAATCATTTCACCTACGGTGGACGTGGAGTACAGCTGATACAAGATCAGATGCAGGAGGAGTTTGTGGAGGTGAGGGTTTGCAGCACATGGAGAACCAAAATTCTGGCATCTAGTTGACAGCGGGTAAATTCAAAGCAAAGCCAGGGAGGGAAAGTGCTGCAGGCAATGTGGATCTTTCTGCTCTGCTTACCTGGAAGTGGTTATAAGGGTTTCTGGGTTTATATTCCCAGGTATAGCTGGCTGTTGATGGCCTCTGAGGGGATCAGTGAGTGTGAAAAGCATTAAACACACATGTATACTGTACGTACACAACTCAGGTGAAAGCCCCAAAGCATTTCTGATTTAATAGGGAATCAAGGTGAGTTCGGCGAGTGCGTAACACTGCAAGCTTTAGTTAGTCAGGTGTTACACAGTACAGATAGACAGCCATGCCCACAGACAGGAAGACAAGACAAACGCAGAGAGATGCATAGATCAAATCACTACTCAAGCTGGCAGAGAGACAGGAGAGAACATAATGAGGAAGAGAGGAAAACCAACAGAAGAAAAAAAAACAAAGAGACAAAAGTCTAATGGAAAAAAAAGAAGAATGAATGGAAAGAGAGAGGAAAGAAAACATGAGGAGATTTGGGGCATACCTGACAGATAATGTTGTCATAGTACGCCAGGTTGTGAGTGTGAGCTTGGGGAGCGGGCGGAGGGGTGTCGCACAGTTTCCTTACATTTGGCTGAGAGCCGTCAGCTGTTGTGGAAACCGAGAGGCCATCCGTCTGTGGCTCGCTGCTCTGTGGGCGGTACTTACTGCAGGAGGGCAGTAGGAGGGCAGCAAGAGAGAGAGAGAGAGAGAGAGAGTGAGGTGTGGGATAAATATTTGCAGCTAGCATGTCTTTTTTTAATATTCTTTGCATTTGTATCTCTCCAGGTCCATATTTTCCTACGTGACTCTGCACAGTGTGAAACTGGGGTTAAAGCCTCTGGTAGACACATACGTCTCAAACACAAGAATAGAACATCACAGTCTTAGAATGGAAATAAATCAGTGGAGAATAAGATAAACTCTAAAAACTAAACTGTAGTCGGACTATAAAATCAGTTTTGCTCTGATTAGATGGATTGTTCTCACTGATTTCAACGGAATTAGACGCCGACATGATCACGACCTCCTCTTTCATCACCCACCAAGTAGTGTAACTCACAGTACATATTTTTACATTCTCACCTCCCAATCATACACAAACACACACACACACTCGCTCACACACCTGCGTTTGCGAAGGCGCTTGTTCTCGTTCTTGAGGCGGTGCAGCCTCTTGGCAAAGAACACGATGATCATGAAGAGGAGGAGGAGCACAAAGGAGGCAACGCCCACCACCACGCACATCACCTGAAACTCTGTGACTGCCCAATCACAGCGCGTGCCTTTGTTCCAGATGTAGTCTTGCACATTGCACCTGGATACGAAGAGGGAGAAGCGAAAACATGAGGATTGTTCATTCTTGCATCATCATGCATCTTGTCTCATTGCAGTGTTTGCCTTCTATATTGAATCGAATCTTTTACCCTGCCAGTTTTTAGATTTAAAAAAAGCCATTAGCCAAGAGGTTTATAATGGGTGTGTGCCCACTGCTCTAGAGTATTTACCATATTTATAGCTACAGCATGTTATCCAAAGTAAAGAGTGTAAAATGGTACTCAGAGCTGATGACATGGTGTCCTGAGGTCTGTTGTCCAGCAAAGCAGGGATTCGGCCTACAGCCTAGTCCTTAATGAGATCAAAGGATCAGGAAATGTGCATGCATGTGTATGTGTGTGTGTGTGTGTGTGTGTGTGTGTGTCTGTGTACCTGGTCTGTATTCCTGTCTTTCTCTGTGCAATTGCATATAAGTGTTTGAACACTATCCTATTGTATATATATGTGGGTGTGTGTGTGCATGTGCATGTGTGTACATGTGTGAGTATGCGTATGTGTGTCTGCTGTTACTCAGCAGGTATGATAAGATGAGCAACAGTTTACCTCTAAGCTTACAGTGAGGCTGCAGGATAGGACAGATGGTGCTATCAAGGCACAGTGCATGTGCATGAGTTTGTGTGTTTATGTGCCTCAGTATGTGTTTATGTGCATGAGTTTGTGTGTTTATGTGCCTCAGTGTGTGTTTATGTGCATGAATGTGTGTTTATGTGCATGAGCAGTGTGCGTGTCTTTACTTAAAGTGTGTTTGTGTGTTCTTCCCTGAACTTACTATATTGCCATCTTTCTCATACATTTTATGTGTGCACATTGCGTGTGTCTGCGTCAGTTGTCGCCAACCTAACAACAAACACACATACACACACACTTTACCCCCTGCCCCCAAAACTGAGCTAATCCTTAGGCGACCCTGCTGTGATCTTGACGAAGCCTCATGACACATTAAGCCAGCCTTCTGTCTTTGTGCATGCGTGTGTTGTTAGTGAGTGTGTGCTTGTCTGAAATGTCCTAAATCTTTTCTTTTGTGTTGGAACACATTGGAAAATATCCCAACAACACAAAAATAAAAGGGTGAATGTTTTAGCTCCCAACAATCCTCCCAATCACTCCAGCTGGCACTCACATACTGTACATATGCATGTCTACCAGTTTTCCTCTAAAATGTCACTGCCTGCTTGTGAATGCTAAAAAAAGACCCCTCTATGTTACTAAACACAATGAAAAAAGGAAGACGGTGTAATTCTCCACACAATTTATCCAAAGATAAATAAAATCTCATTGAGGTTTACCTGTCAATTTAAAAGTGTTTGTTTTTTTCTCACCTGCAGAATGCTCCCATTCCTGCCACCACGGTGCACACCCCTCCATTGAAGCAGAAATTGGGTTCAATGTCACACTGAGACAGACACACCCCTGGTCCAGAGCGTACAAAGCCCAGCCTGCAGCCATCAGCTCCCATAGCACCACCTAAGCCTAACCCATCACCCTTGTCTGGCCCTGGCATGGGAGGAACAGGTAAGGAGGACCCACTGTCCAAATTAGGCTTCACCTTGTCAGGAACAGTAGGAGAACCAGTGAGGAGCGGATTCTCATCCTCCATGTTGGCTGGGGGTGAAGGGGTGGGCTCAGGCTCTGGGGTAGTATCTAATGTCGAGAGGTCGTCATCAGGGGACAGGTAGTCGTAAAAGTCAGAAAGCGTCCATGCTGTAGGGCCTCCCGCTTTCTGCTTCTGGGCTTTTGGGGCTTTTGCCCAATCCAAAGTGACATCAGAGGGCACAACATCCGGCGCCGGACTGTGGAACTCCACGGTGATGACATCATCAGATAAGGGGTTTCCAGGCTGGTCTGGACCCGCCCCACCTGCAGTGAGCTCCTCCCCCACAGGTGGGTCCTCCTCTACGAAGTCTAGGTGGACATGTTTATGAGAACGGTGGTGTTTGGTGGAGCTGAGAGGGAGCCTGGCCCCTAGACCTGCCCCAATCAGGTGGTCCCTCTCTGCCGAGTCATCACTGAGCACCATCCTGGTGTTCAAGGCCTCCTTGTTAACAGATGACTGGTTGTGGTGGTGGTGATGACGCCTGGCCAGTGAGTGCCTCCCTGTCAATCAGACACAGTGATTTAGAATTGTACTTCTATAAAGTTGGGGGACTCACAAGAGCCAGATTAAACAAAGATTTTTCAAAATCATCCCTATCATGACTCAAGCTCCCAAAAACACTGGCTGCTGCACTTCCCATAATGCAGCTCAGTGGTGTCTTTTCATTAGATCTTTTCTACCTGGAAAACACTTGTGACTTTAAAACAGATACCACTATAAAGTAACACAGGATTATCATTGAAAAATATTGTGATCTCAAAGTTAAAGCCAAGATAACACTGTGATCACATCAACAGGGTTTATTTGCTCAAACCAGACAAAGCTCCTCCAGAGCCACTGAAGACAGGCTGAGTAGTCCTCCATGTGACAGGTGGATTGATTTTGATGTGTAAAATCAATAGAGTGCCCCTTTAACATAATCTTACTGTCAACTCTGCATCAGTGACAGAGCAGTGGGGGAGTTTGTCAGTTGTTTTTTTTGTGATTTCATTTCAATAGAGAGGCCACAATAATAAACAAAAGCTTGTATAACACATATAACTTTCTTTTTTTGGATTGGAGCTAATCCCACTGCGCTGTCTCTGTTTTGTTTTATAAAGACTGTGGCCCAAGGATGAGGCATGAATCATTTAAATGCATCCCTACTGTATTCTGCACAAAGGCCTTCAGGCTGTATCATGGCAGGTTTTCTAGGAGAATATTGCTAAGTCGCCATATCCTTCACTCTAACCTCAGCTAAAATTGACAAACATTATCAAATTAAAAAAGTACAATACGCATAAAATCTGTTCATAAGAGAGCTGCTTTAATGAAAAGAGCAGCTCAGCAAAGAATGGTTCATATTTAAGAGCTAAGTGACTAATCGTCAGAGAAATCAGAACAAGAGCTGAAGACTGCCGTGTAATCAGACTGAGGAGATGTAGGATTAAGCACATTGAACGACTGACTAATGTGCTCTAGTGACCGAGACTGGATGAGGATTAGATTAGTATTTAGAGCTATAGGTTAGAGGCCGACTGGTCAGGACGCTTCTCATGTACTTGGCAATCGACAGAGAAAGAAGCGCACACACAGTCACAGAGGCAGAGAGAGAGAGAGAGAGAAATAGATAGAGGACAAAGAGGTACAAACAGAAATTCTTCAAACCATTAAAATGCAGCAGGTCACAGATGGGCCGTTGATTATAAACGGCTTTGTCAAACATTATACAAAGCCACAGAACATTCTCAAAGTTTCCCCCCAAAAAATACCAAACTTTTGATTTTGTCCTTTTGGACAGAGCCAGGGTAGCTACTTCCGGTCTTTTTTGCTGAGATAACTAATGGATTGCTGGAAGTTGCTTCATATTTAGCTTATAGACATGAGTGATATCAAAGTTCTCATCTAATTCTTGGCAAGAAAGAAAATTTGTGCATCTTCCAAGATGTGAAACTATATCTTTGAGGGGAAAACAAAGGGAACAAGAAAGCAAGACCCTGCTGTTGAACAGTTTGGGGAATGTTTTTCTTGCTCAGGGCGCACTGTTCCCACAGTTGACTGATTTTCAAAAATGCACTTCTTCTTGCTTTTCCACTGGCCTGGTACATCTGCACAAATTGCCAAACCCATCCAGATACTTGGCTGGACGGCTTCTCTCCCCCACTGCCACCCAGAAATCACCGTGCCCAATGAGATCACTGCCTTCAGTGTCTGCCACTTCATTCAGGACTAATACAAAAACCATCTGAACGTGCCTGGAGTCACGAAGACTAGTGGTGGCTGAGGAACCATGAGATTCACCTCACACACACACACACACACACACACACACACGCTGCTGTTGCCATGGTGAGATGTAAAGAGGTGCCATGTTGAAAGGAGGAGTGGGGCGAGCAAGTTGCAGTGGAAACAGAGAATCCAGTGTTCGCTCTCTCTCTCTCTTGTTTTTCAATCAATCAGCCAGCCAGTCAGAAAGTGTGATGTGCCAACTCCATCTCTGGGAAAAATGAGGTGGAATGAATTTGAATGCTTCACAGTTTGTGAAAGAGATAGACATGCTCCACCGGTTAAAGCTGATTACAAATGATTCAGATTTCATTTAAAGGTTCAATCTGTCCAATTTGTTCCCTGTTTAGACTTAGATGCTGCATCCTGTTAGCAGCTGGCAGCGAAGGGCAAAAGGGAACATGAAGAGATTATGAGACCAAGACGCGTAAACTGAATGCACGAGCACCTGCGAGCCCAGCGATTTGATTTCCGTCACGATTTGTGCCTTTAGCTACAGCGGAGCTCTTCACCTCTGGCATCAAGCTGAGCATGTCACCATGGCAACAAGTTTTACCTGAGGTCAATGTGATTGGCTGGAGTACAGGTTCCCAGCAGCCTTACAAGCCTTACAAGGGATCCTGCACACTGTTGTTGGATGGAGACACAACCAGTCCTTTTTTATATATACACCTATTCATGCACACTTAACTACAGCCACTTTATTCACACTCAGGTGTAGGTCCCTGTCACTTAATTATTTTGACAATAAAACTGGGCTGATTGGTAAAGAAACGTTTGGAAAATGTTGCACCGCACATATCCAGCTGCGGTGAGTGTCTCTCTTATTTGTCTTGTCTGCTTGGTCAACCTGTAGCCCTCACCCATCAACCTGTGTGCTTTTTAGCTTTGTAAACCATAAACAGTATTCTCCCTCCCCTTCTGTGTGCGTGCTTGTGAAAGTCAAGGAGATGCTGATGATCTGATCTGTTGTGACATATCATGAGCTTTCTGGGGCTACAGGGCAGATGGACCTCACAGGGTGCATTCACTCAGACAGTGGACACACACACACACACACTTACATGGCAAAGCACCCAAGAGTCTGGATTTGATCCATTTTGCTTTACATGGCCTTCAAGGATTGTCTGCATGTGTTTCTCTGTGTCTGCGTGTGTGTGCCTGACAAAAATGTAATGGAGGTGGTCAAATTCTGTACAGATAGTAAAGCTGCTTGAAGCAAATTTTAGATTTATATAAATTAAAATGGCTTGTGACAAAGCAAGACATTTTGTGGACTTAATGATTTATTGACTAATCAAGAAAGTACCAAAAAAAAATACAAAAAAATATAACTGTTTGGTGTAGCTTCAGTTTTATATAACTGTTTAAAATCGCAGACCTGCTGTGAAAACAAAGGTCTGTGCCTGAGATATAGCACATGAATCTTGGTTTGCCTGAAAACCCGCACACATGAAAGTGTAAGCCCATGGAGTAACATTATAGGAATATTAAAACTACATTTTATACTGTCAGTGTTCTTCCTTTTTACTTGTTCTTCATTGTACTTCATTAATATAAATGGGGTGGATAGTAGGGAAGGGTAGGGTAATAGAAACAGCACCACAAACAGCACCCTCCAAAACGACCAGAAATCAGCACCTCTCTAAAGCACAAACTGAAGATTATAACCGCCGTGTACGGAGGATTTATATACTTCAGGGCTGATGTATTAGACTGCATTAGTTTTAGCTGGGTGTACCTAATAAATTGCCAACTGAGTGTAAATGAACAGTCATCGATATAATGCTTCTAATTAATGGCATATCCGCAGACACGTGTTCCCCGGGGTTTAAAGCATGAGAGACGGGCATATATTTACCGGTCAATAGTCAATATGTCACAGTGTTAACGCCTGGTTACACATAGAGGGCAAGAGATATGTGTGTGTGTGTGTGTGTGTGTGTGTGTGTGTGTGTGTGTGGGAGTGGGGTGGGGGGTGGGGGGTGGGGGGGGTGGTAATACAGTGACAGCTCGTGCCCACGTGAACCCCGGCGACCCTCTGCGTGCACGAGCCACCCTGTTGCTGGGCAGCAGCAGCAGCAGCGTTCATTTCTACATTTCCAGGATCCTCCTGGTTTCCACGACTCAACGCCAAACAAATGCCTGCGCACTTGTGAGGACTGTGTGTGTGTGTGTGTGTGTGTGTGTGTGTGTGTGTGTGTGTGTGTGTGTGTGTGTGTGTGTGTGTGTG
>JBBMJY010000005.1:11765682-11778547 GCA_037833715.1 Toxotes lorentzi
AGTGGGGGTTTCCGGTGTGGGGGGGCCCACGGTATTTTGAAAAAGTTAGGTGCTGTTGTGTGAAAAGGTGGAAGGAAGAAAAGGGTCCCCCCCCCCCCCCCCCCCCCTCCCACCACCACACACACACACACTCTCTGAATTGACATGAGATTGGCTGGATCATGGCCACACAGTCAGTGATTCAAATGTCATTAATAGTAAATATATCGGCTCTCAACAAGAGGGACAGAAAAATAGATAATACAATTAGATTTGTCTGCACAGCTTAGTGATCGATCTATAGTCTCTTGAATGCAAAAATGCAAAAATGTGAAAATGAACCCAGTGACTTTATTAATGCCAGGATGTGAAGGATTATCGATACATTTAAAAGATCACAATCCCAGACCAGCCTATCAATGCTCAGCAGGTTACTATCAATAGGCTTTAAGAAGCCCAGTGCTGACAATAGAAAGATTGTTGAGTGACCATTAAGGCAACCAAATTTGAAATGGCACCTCCATCCCTGCTGCATACATGGACAATTTTGTTTGTCCAGATGCCATGCCACACACACACACACACACACACACACACACACACACACACACACACACACACACACACACACACACAGGGTGGGACTCCTGTGATGCAATGGACTCACCGTGAGCAGACAGGGGGATGATGACCAGTGAGATGGTCAGAAGCACCTGCCAGGTCCCCAAACGACTGTCACCGCGCGCCATAACGCAGTTCTATTCCCTTTGACCAACAGATGCAAACTCTGATCCCGTTCCTCGTTTTAGCGTTCAGATAGTGAGCTGGTCGATAATCCTCAAAGCGGATCCTCCAAAGTTCAGATCTTGGCCGTTTTCGCCATGTCGCCGTTCTCCTCCCCAACGTCTGGCCTCCCTCAGCTGTGGTGTGTGTGTGTGTGTCAGAACCGTTTAACTGCCCGGGTTCGGTTCCATTGTCCCTAGCGGGTGCCCTCTCCTCCACACCTTTTGTGCGCGCGTGTCAATCTGGGTCCGTCGGCAGCACCGGCAGCACCGCGAGGAGTTGTAGTAGTAATGCGCGCGACCGGCAGAAGGTCTGCAGACGAGGTTTTAATGAGCCCGGTTTGTCGCTGCCTGCCTCCTTGCGATCCGTTAAGCCGTTCCCTTCGGCTATATGGGCGATGATCGGCAAAGCGCGGCACGCTGAGGCGCGCGCACACTTTGCGCTTGAGTGTCAAAGTGCCAACACACACACATACGCACACACACACCTCTATCCTCAGCCTCAGCGTAGCTTGTGCAGAATGGGAGTGAGAGGGGTATTTAAGCAGCGTCTGTTGTCACTGGAAGTCAATATGCTCCATTTTACACCACCGCTAATGTGTGTGTGTGAACATCATGTCCAAGAGTCTCTCTCACTCTCTCTCTCTCTCTCTCTCTCTGGGTGGTGTTTATGTGTCAGGGGGTTATTTGGGTGCGTGTTGCTTTTGGCCAATAGAGGTGTGTGTGTGTGCGTGCGTGCGTGCATGTGCATTCATATGCACAGTGGGTGGGTAATCCTCTTACTGTTATATTGTGATATAGACTCCAAAGACATCTGCCCATTCCCCCCACCCAACACACACACACACACACACACACACACACACACACACACACACACACACACACACACACATTTCCCCCCACCATTTCATACACTCACTCCCAAAGAATAATTTCTATTATTGTCTTCCTCCCGCCTTCCCACCAGACACCTTAACACACACATCACTTTTCATGTTGCCTTTGCACCACCACAGTTTCCTATCTTTCCCTCCATCACCCTAATAGTGTAACAGAATTGCTTCCAAATTCATGTATGTAATCACCGCGCTGTGACACTAATCCACTTTCCTGTTTCTCGCTTCCCTTTTCTGTCACAAACAGCTAACAAAATGGCCTGTGGAGAGCTGACTACCCACTCTCCTCCTAAATGGGATTATGTCAGATACATTATGAAATAATTAAGACCAAATGCTCTGTTCCTAGTGAACAAATTGCAGTTTCATTGGTTATTCGTTGAATCGGCAGTGAACTGATCCCAGCTTCTGCTGTCAGCAGCATCCCGCTGTTCCCCATCAATTGTCCCTTTAAAAAACACCAAAATCCGAAATGTGTCCATTCCCCACATCCCCACGCTCAATGACAGAAGAGTGGGATTTTGTAAAAGAAGGAGCTGGCAGAATGAAAGAATGAGGCATAGGTGGAGAAAAAGGACAGCCACGAGAGAGGAAGAGAAAGAGGGTGTGTTTGTGTGTGTGTGATGGGATGTAGAGGATGGACAGAGATGGGTGAGCGTTGAAGAGAGGGAGCTTGATAGTGGTGGAGATAGAGGAACAGAAAAATGTTCACTGATGCACTGCCAAACAGAGCAGAACGAAATTGCTTCCGCACCCCCCCAACATACAAACACACTCACACACAAATACACACACATATCTGCCATGATAAATACACACAAGCCTCTATATATCTACCCTGTCTTTCAACTCTTACTCTTCCTGTAGAATTAATTCCAGTATCTGGCTTTTTGCATGCATGCTAGGTTACTTTTCAGACTGTATGGGGAGGAAGGAGAAGTATTTTCTAGTGCAGGATGAACAGATGGATCTTACTGAGAAGCAGAGTGGAAGAATAGCACACCTAAGCGCACGCCAAGATCTATGCATGCGTGTGTTCGTGCATGTGGTGCGCAGGCCACGTCCGTTTTTTCCATCCTGTGTTCCCGTGTTGAACAGTGAGGGGTTGACAGGATGTCCAAAGCACCCCCAGTTTCTACTTTGTGTGTGTCTGTGAATGTGTGTCCAATGTTGAAACACCCACTCTATGGAGAGGAGGAGGTGGCTTCATAAAGCCTACACTACGACTAACCATGAGTAACGGTGTGTGGTCCGCATGTCTGTTATGCACACAAAGCTGTGGTTCTCAATTCAGGGGTCATGACCCTCATGAGGGTTCACAGGGTAAATCTGAGAAGTATGGAGATGATGCAACTACAATTCTGTGATGATGCTGGTGCAATTCAATGACTGCAGGGTGATAAGGAGTATGGAAATACCATAAATATGATGTTTACAATAACAGAAAAAACAATGAAGTAAGCAAGTCTGGGAAAGGTCAGATAAACTACTGTATAATAAACATGTTAAGTGATAGGACTAAAGGAATATTATTAAGATTATATGATAAGCTATGTGGAGTGGGATGCTTACCCACCCAGTGGAAAGAGTCAGTTATTGTCTCTATATGTGAGCCAGGTGAGGGTCCCAAAAGTTTAGCAGAGCGTTACAGAGCAACTGCTTTGACTTCACATGTAGGAAGAAATCATGAAAAAATGATAAATGAAAGAATAAACTATCATATAGAGACAGGAGAACTATGAAGGAATGGCCAAAGTGGATTTAGAAAAGGAGGAAGCGGAGTGATCTGGCTCTGTGTCTAGAAAATGAAATTAGGAAAGTTCAAATAAATAACGAAAGAGTGGCATCTGTAATTTTTGATGTTGAAAAGACATGACGTGATGTGAAAGCAAGTATTCTAGTAGTATTTTAGACACAGTGTCCATGTCTCGCTCTGTGAGGCTGTACATGGACACATACAGCCTCACAGTGGTTTCTTGTTCTGTAGTTTAGATTAAAACACACCCACTTCCATGTTTACTCACTTAGTTCAATGTGTTAACATGCTGACAACTGCTAATTAGCACAATATAAAAGTCAAACTGAGGCTGATCGTCTCACGTATTTGAGTAGAAATAAAAAAAAAAAAAAGTGACCTGATGATGGCGCTAAATGAAAAGTCAGAGGACTACCAAAAGTAAATGTAATTCATCCGGAGGGGAACAAGTCTTTTCAATCATGTAATATTTTGCAGATTTCTTATTTTAAATTAATTTCAAACATTTTAAACAAATGATTTTAAGCTCCACTATTAATGCAGTTAAGCCAAAAGGCAAGTTTGAGAGTTGGTGGTCAGAGATGACATTTCTCTGTGTCACTGTTTTTCAAAGGATGGGTTTAGTTAGCTCAGGCTGATCTGAATACAACATTCAGTTACAATTACACCTCTTTGTAGGTGAAGATATTTAATAATTTAATGGCTGCCATGAGCCATCACTCCCACCTTCCCTTTCTTCTTGGAAATGCCCACATGAGGAAAGGAAGAAAAGCTGCTTCTCTCTTAAGACAGGATGTGTGTAATTCTAGAGTTATGCAGACTGGCGTTTGAAAAAGCACATTTTCAGTTGTGATGTCTTGAGTTATCTCTGGCATTTTGTGCACTTCATGCACTTCTCATACATGTTAACATGTACATAATCCCACACACACACCTAAAAATGAACCGGTTTGGACTAGGACAGACAGTAAAATGAAAGCGTCATATAAAAAAACTTTACTGAGCTGAGTTCAATCTGTAGATTTCTGCAGAAATAACCTCAAATTAGAATTAAGTCTTGCCAAAAAACCTCTTGAGTGTTTGAAAGATCGACAGGGAATCTGGGATTTCAGTGTAATGATGTTACATGGGAAGCAAAAACTGGAACAGTGGGGACAGTGACTGAGTCATTGCCAATGTGAATGCAACAACTATGAGTTTTCCGTGTTAGTATTTGTGCTTGGAGATTGCAAATTGACCAGCAGTTTATTCTGTGCGAGTCAGGATAAGATTCACAGTGTTAGATGATGATAAGTGGACGTCAGTTTGCTAAATAGATACAGTTGAAAATAAATAAATAAATACAAATTAAACGCAAGGAGCTTCAACAAAGGGAGCTGTGCTGCCAAAGGTTTGTATAGCTGTGATTGCAGCAATGGTATTCCTGCCGGGACTAGTCCTACTGTTCTTTAACTTCGGTAAGTAAGCCCTTTGTCCACACACAAACTTTAGTTTTCTCCTTGACTTTTGCATTGGATCCCCCTGCTGGGACACAGTTGTCACTTTAATAATCTGTGAGATATCTATGAAGCTAGATTTAGGGGAAAAAAAAAAAGTTTAATCAGTTCTAACTCAACTAACTAATTAATCAGTCTTTCTGTTTTTCCAGAGACATCACAAAGATGGTGATTGGAGTGATTGCAAACCAGTTAAGAAGGAGGAACTAGAATAACAAGACGAGTTCAGAAAATACAAAGACCAATAAAGAGGTTATGTACAGTAAATACACTGTAAAAAATCTGTTCAATCAGGCCAACTTAATGTGTCCCAGAAAGATGCCATGTAAGGAATCTGCTTTTAGAAAACGCAATGAGTGCATGCTTAGGATGTAAATAATTTGAGGTATATCACTATGTATATATATTAAACTACTCTGCACACTGTTAAATCAAGTTAAATCAAGAAGGTAAATGACTCTGATCTGGATGGACTCAGTCTACTTTCAGTGCACAAGCTCCGCACGCTCTCAGAAATGACGAGCTGTCACTTTAATGTTGTTGTGTAACTGCTGGGCACTGGGAATGTACAGCATGAAAGCAGAATAGAAACTAACACACATCTTTATCTTGTGTTGCCTGTTTGGAGCCCTTAGCTTGACAAATAATTGGTGAGAGAATGCCAAATAGATCACATCTCGCACCTGGGGTCGTATTTCTGTCCTTTTTTTTTTTTTCTTTCTCCTCCCTTCTTTCTTCTATTTGTGTTTAGAGACTGTGAAATGACCAGAAGCTCATTCTGTGTGACTCAACATAAGATTAAACAGTATGAGATGATAACAAGAGGACGTCAGTCTACTACTACCTACACATGCCCAGTGACAGATTGTGCAAGAAAAAATTAACAGCGAATAAATCACATTCTGTGTCACTTTTTTAGTTAGGTTTGAAGAAATTTACCATTCTGCATACTGATTTTTTTTTTTTTTTTTTTTTACTTTTACTTGTACTTTTATTTAAGCAAAAAATCGGAGTGCTTACTCTATTGCTGTTTAAAACTGCAAGATGGATAAACCAGTATGCTCAGTTGTTTTTGGATTGCTGCCAAGTGTTGAAGTACAGGAGTCCGGAGTAAGAGCTGATACAAAACTGAAACTAAACACAAAACTTCACACGAGGCTAAGTGATAGCTGTTCCAGGAATAAATCTGCTGAAAATATCAAGAATGGCTCTTTATTGGTAAGTATATAATAAACAAAGCAGTAGTCTCCTGGGATACAGGCTTTGATTTAACAGTTGTTCCATCATTTGAGTTGCTGTAATGTTATTTCTTGGTCTGGTTTGAACTGGATCAATGTCCATGTCTGGTTCTGTGAGACTGTACATGGACACAATGGTTTTTAGTATTTTTACATGATAAATGAAAAGTCAGAGGATTACCAAAAGTCAGTACAATTCACCATGAGGGAAATGTGTCTGTACTTAATGTTATAGCGTAAATAAAATGCAGCACGGTCGTGCTGTATTGAGTGAGTACAGATGCAGTCTGTGTTTCCCATTTACAGTCTGTTCTCACTACTTTTTTAGGGAAAAGTTGTCATTTACTTGGACGTCAGGCAAGGACAACTTTCAAGTGTCGTTGGACAATTTGTTCATATCCACCATTGGTTTGGTGATTATAGCAGCAGCTGTGATAGTGGGGCTCAGCCTTGGTGAGTCATTCAACAATTTCTCAAAAAGCATCTTTTAGTTGAGAAATTAATAAATTGTCCTATATTTAAATGTAAAGCATGTTACACTTCCACAATATTGGTTTCAATTGTCATTAATTCTTTCTTTTCTTTTCTTTTTTTTTTTTAGCTCTTGAGAAATGATTTTCCTGTGACTCCAGATCGACAAGTTTATTCTTCTCCAATGAACTTAAAAAGTATGACTGGATCAATGGAATGCTTTCTCTGCAATAAAAACAAAAATTGCTCACAGTCTGTGGTTTGGAAGTACAAATGTAACTGTAACTGAAATTTACCATTCTGCATAATAAATACTTATTCTTTAGGCACTTTAAGTATATTTTGATGCTTCTTTTCTTTAACACAGCAAAAATTTTGAATGCTTGTACTGAATCTTTGCTACTTTTCCGTGAGTAAAAGATCTGAGTGCTTCCTCTGTTACTGTTTTAACACTGCAAAATGGAGGAACCAGTATGGTGATTTGTTTTTGGACTGCTAAGTGCTGACGTACAGCCCTTCGGGAAACCCAACAGGTATAACAGCTCATACAAAACTGTATTTTACCTTCAGCTACAGGTGATCTGGTTCTGCATGTGTGTGTTGAGTTATCATTGCGTAGGCTGCCAACAAATCTTGTAATAACAGTGCATACATTGGTTATTCTAACATACAAAGTAATTGTCTTATCAGATACAGGCTTTAATTTAGCAATTATTCTATCATTTCAGTGATAGTGATAATGTAATGTTATTTTTTGTCCTTTTGTCCTTGTCTGTGAGGCTGTACAGGGATGCAATGGTACTTTGGCCTGTTTTTGTTTTTTTATGTGTGAATATGATCCGTTTTGCATGTATTCATAAAGTAGAAATTAAAAATGTTACCCGACGATGGCACTAAATGAAAAGTCAGAGGACTACCAAAAGTTAATACAATTCACTGTGAGGGAAATGTGTCTGTACCAAATGTTATAGCATAAATAAAATGGAGTACTGTCATTGTGCATTGAGTGAGTACATTTGAAAGTACATTTTTGTTTTGACAACCTTTATGCTAAATAATACTTTGTAGATTCCTTACTGTTGGTTGTATATTTAACATACTGAACAAATGATTTTAAGCTGTGGTACTATATAATATATATATACACACAACATTCAGTTACAATTACACCTCTTTGTAGGCGAAGATATTTAATAATTTAATGGCTGCCATAAGTTCCACAACTCCCGCCCTCCATTTCTTCTTGGAACATATCATGTGATGGGGTCAGATTTCAACACTTACACACACACACCTACAAGGAACCAGTTGGACTGGGACAGACAATAAGAGAAACGTTTCATATAAAACAGCTTTATTGAGTTGAGTTCAATCTGCAGATTTCTCAACTCTGCAATCAGAGAACAAATATTTCAATATTTATAAACCTGACTGACAACTGAGGAGTTACAGACAATTTTAAGCAGTTGTTCCTGAACATTTACGCCAGTGTTACATTTCTATGAGCGTGTTATACTGGTTGAAAAAGGACTGGTGTGTGTGACTTGTTTTCTGGTTATTTCAGCTGTGGGTGGAGGCTGGAGGACCGGGCTGAGCTGGTGCAATCCCATCAGGCTGTGAGGACGGGTCTGAGAAAGAAGTTAATGTCATCACGCCCATAGAATAACACGAAAGCAGTAACAGCATCAGAAACATATGATAACAGTA
This sequence comes from Toxotes lorentzi, assembly GCA_037833715.1. Lineage (NCBI taxonomy): Eukaryota > Metazoa > Chordata > Actinopteri > Toxotidae > Toxotes > Toxotes lorentzi. The sequence continues at coordinate 11,774,011 of JBBMJY010000005.1, forward strand.
AAGAATACTCACACATGCCATTGGGAGCTCCAGGGTGTCGGGGGGCCATCGGCTGGGTATTGCCTCCACTAGGCATCATCCGATTGGGCATGGACTGGCCTGAAGAAGGAGGGGGGAGTGTTGAGAGTAGGATCGCACAACAATTTAATACATGAGAAAATAAGGGCTGAGTGAGACCGGATGTATTTTACTGTGTGAAAATGTGTCTGCAGTTTTGTGGCGTCCTAAAAGGGTTAACCTGAACTGTGGGTGTGTCATTTCTTAAAAGGTGGTGATTTTCAGTGTGTGCATGTGTCCTGACCTGAATGCTGCATTGTGTATCCTGGCTGCCCCTGCTGCTCCCTCTGCTGGCGGACCTTCATCTCTGCCTGTTTCAGCTGCTCCGTGTGGAAAGTCTGCCTCTCTGATAGAAGCTGCTGCCGCTGTTGCTCCAGCTGCGTGACACAGACACAGACACAAGATGTAAAAAGAGCTTTTTGACATTTTCCTTTTCAGAATTTTCAGCTCAGAGGGACTTTGATAAGCCAAAACATCATAAAGGGGTTTAGATCATAAAGTGATGCCACGTTTCATCGTCTTAGTTTTGGCCTGTTGCAGATATTATATTCACTCACAGCCTCTTTCTCGCGGTCCATGATGGTCTCTAGCTCCTCAAAGTGTCTCAGCTTGATCTCCAGCTTCTTCATCTGAGTCTCCACCAGTAGAGCCACCAAGGACTTGATCTTCCTCTCTTCTACTGCCGCCAAGTGCTGTGAACATGGGAAGAAAAAAGACGAGGACAGTTAGGAGGGGATGAAGTTAGAAGGCAAACGAAACTATAAATGAGCGAGGGACCGGGTGGTAAGTGCTCATGAAACGGTTAAGAAAGAAGGAAATGGAAAAAAGGAGCACAGCTGAGATAAAGAAGAATAATATTGAGGAAGGAGAGAAATGATACGAGGTGAGAGGAGGGTAGAATAAATTGAGTGTGTCAGAGCGTGGCAGGGAGAGAGGAGAGAGAAAAATGAACAGACTGAATTGAAAAAACAAATCAATCATTTGCTAATAAGGGGTCGGACAATAATCGATCTAACCATACATCTCTGCAGAAAACATTTTAAGTAATCACAGTGTTGCAGGTTTATGTTATTGATAGAACTATGTTTAATCACAGTTGCTTGCCAGCTAACCGGCTGCTGTCTGTAGCTTGATAGTAAACATACAGACATGAGGGTGGTATCATTCTTCTCAACTCATACTCGGCAAGAAAAATATCAAACTGTTCCTTTAAGAGCTGTTTTTGTTGTAAAATAGATATTTACTTTAAAAGGTTTTACAAAACGGAAACAACAAGAGTAACTAAATTACAGTATGTTTCAAATCCAATCTTGGATTCAGAAATGATCAAGATTACAATGGCGTGTACTCTATTACACCAAAAACTACTAAAGGAAGATAACTGTATATCTGGATTATCTCTCCTCTGTTGCAACATATAACAGACATTTTTCCTTTCTGTTTTTGGCTGGGAACAGAACATGAACCACTGATGAATCTGTCCTTAAAATGAGATAACCTCAGTCTGTAATTCATCAGAAATACCGTAAATCCTGCATATATTCTATGTCAGTTACATGTGCAAAGCCAGGTCTTGAAGTGGTCTCCAAGATGGTGCCTGTTTTGGTTGCTAGGAGACCACTGACAACTGGGGAAAAAAAGCCCTCTATTTAAAAAGACAACCATTGCTTCACTTTATGCTCTTGTGATTGGTCAGTTTTGAGGTGGGAGGGTGGGCTTTACCTTGGCCTTTGTGGCAGCTGAGGCCAGAGCTGCAGCTGCTGCCGTGGCAACGCCGCCCTCCACAAGCTCCAGCTCCATCCCGCCCCTCCCCTCATCCCCGTCTCCCTCTCGCCGCCCTGCGCTCTCATCGTCATCCCCCCTTCCTGGATCACAGGAAGAATTTCATTAATATAGCCCGACATACATGCATGCAGTGCCTATAGATACATACTCTACATATTCACAAACCATCTCCTTCCTCTGCAAGTATATTTTCCGCATTTTCCCTTTTGACTCGATCTCCCTCCACTTTTGCCCCAGTGGATTCCACCTTGAGCACATCCCCCCTTCCAGGGACCTGAAACAGATCCAAATAAACACACACATGCAGCCTTAAGCGATGAAAATCCCCAGCAGATACAATAAAACTCTCTCCAAGCTCTTAATGTTGCACTACCTGATGGGAGACAGAGTCTGTCTCCATTTTTTCCGCATCCATGGATTCTAAAAGGACACGGGAAGACAAATGAAAAGACACGTTAAGAGACTGTTTGCAGAAGTAGATTCAACTCAGTGTGATTGAGTGTATATGTATTTAAATCTTACCTGTTTTTTCGGGCTGGTTGGATGTTTCAGAGACCTTATCCAAGGAGTCTTCCTGCACTCTGGAAAACTCCTCTGAAGACAAAGATGTAGAATCAGAACACACATACAGTGTACTATCTCAGAACTATACCACAACCTAGACTACGCACAAATTAACATTCCCTTCTCCGTCTCTCCTCTCACCCAGCGCGGCCTTAGCTGCAGCCGATGCCACCCGCGGGTCCACCACGGATGCAAGGAAGGCCACGGTGCTCATTACGGGGTTCTCCGATTGGCTGAAAGGCACGGGCTGGTACGCCAGTGGACCCAGAGAGGCCGAGGAGTCTTCCAGATAAGGGTCTTCTATCGGCAGACGTAGGAAGTGGAGGATACATTCGTCCTGGGTTCTGGAGCCCACATGCTCAGATACTTTATTCCAGTCATCCCTGTAAACCTCTAAGGCCTGAGAGAGACACGTAAAGAGGAACAGAGAAGGCTGAGAACACGTTTGCAAAACTTAAGGGCCTACATAAAAGATTCTCATAAATCAAAAATTAACATTTTCCCTTTTAGGGAAAGTCAAGTGTAAGATTTATGATAAAAAACCAAAAACACAAGTGACTGTACCTCTAACAGCAAGAGTGTCTCTTGCTCTGTCCATTCCCTTCCTGCACTCGCTCCTTTAGTCTAAGACAGATGGCATAAACATAATTTACTAATAACAATAATATTTCCTTAAGAAATTTCAGAAAATTATGAACATAGGAAGTAATAATATATAAAAATGGAAAAAAACAAATATATTCTACCAGACATAGTACAAGAATGTGAAAAAATGCAAGCTAAAATGTCATTTTCAGTATTCCTGTATTGTATTGTTTGAGACCTTAGGGTGCTTCTTGGCGTAGATGTCGGTGCGCAGACCGAAGTTCTGGCAGTCTGAAGGCTTCTCTCTGCTCTTTTCTGGGAAATACAACATGTGCTGCGAGGCGGACACCTGCAACAGCGAGAGCGAGCACCAGAGTTCATCCGAAGGCATTTCATATCCATCTGTGTCGAGCTCTTGTCACGTGCTATGCACGCACAGTATGTGTATGTACACAGTATGTGTGTGTGTTACCTGCAGGGGTTTGTGTTGTAGGGGGGCTAGCCCGGACGGAGTGTCAGCCAGTACGTTGAAATGAGGGGTGGGTGGGGGTCCCATGGGCAGAGGTCTGCTCTCTGCATCCACTTGGTAGTTAATCAAACCCCACTGCTCCAAAAAGGCATGAACCCTGGACACATGGATCATTTTCTCTTTCTATTCATTTTACTATAATGCAGCTGGAAAACTGCCTCCACAGAAAACAAAATATAAATAAAATGACAAATCCTCAGCGGTCATGTTGTAATTAAAAATAAAAGCTGCCTTTAAAATGCAGGCCCATTAACTACACCACATACCGCATGTTCCTTCCCATCCTAAACAGATTTACTACGCCCACATGCTACACCTAATTTAGCAGATGCAGCAGACGTAGCAAACACCCACACTCTGAGTTATACCTCATGACAGCACAGACGTCTCCCGTGAGGTTGCGTCTGCAGGACGTTGAACTGAGGTATTCCTGGGGGTTGAGCCGGTATGTGTCGATCATGAAGTTGCGGTATGCCAGGTAACTGCAATGTAGAGGGATGATCATGTTGCTGGTGGGGCATTCTCCATCATCTAAGTTATTGGTGATGTCTGAATGTTAGCAGTACTCACATTTCTGGAGATTTGGACTTGTTCTTTCCATTAAAGAATTCCGGCAATGCACGTTTCTCTATCAAGTGAGTGCTGGAAGACACGGATGGAAACGTTTTTTGGGTTAGGTTGTCTAATGTTAGACGTGTTGGTGAAAGATTAGAGTACACGTCATTGTCAGTAAAAGTTTGTGTATCTGTACGTGTTTGTTTACCTGTTGTAATTGAACCAAGAGGTGTAGCTTGGTATTATAATGTGATGGGTTTGTTCTGTGATGTTGTCCTCTCCCTCTGATAAGCGCGGCATCTCTCCTCTTCCCTCTTCATCCTCCTGTACACACACACACACACACACACACACACACACACACACACACACACACACACACACACAACAAACCCCCAACAACACCCTACCACAACAAAAAACACCCCACACATACAAACCCCCCAAAACCCCCCACCACCA
>JBBMJY010000005.1:11778647-11799734 GCA_037833715.1 Toxotes lorentzi
ACCCTGTTTTTTCTCTCTCTCACACATGCATATGTAACCTCACACACACACACACACACACACACACACACACACACACACACACACACACACACACACACACAGTAAATTCAAAACAATACTCTGCTGAAACAAAAAGTACTAAATCAGTACAGACTCCCCAAAGCCTCCCACCATTAGAAACATTGTGAGGAGACAAAAATTATGTATTTACCCTTCCAGGAAAATCATCCTCCTGTTCATCTGGAAGAAAAACAGTGAAGCGATGATTAACAAAAACTCAAGGGGCATACACTCAAACAAGAGATCAGGTGCATAATAAAATTGTATTGAAAATGTTTTACAGTGAGAACATTAACACATTCTAACTAATTAACACATTACCCAGGTCAGCCATGGTGCCTCCTTTGACAGGAGTATTCTCACTGTCTTTCTTCAGGTTGACTACAGAGACAGGGTGCAAATTTAAAAACAACTTAGAGAAGACATGCGATGTATCTGAACACCTTTATGAGAAAGTCACTCATACAGAAAAATGTTTATTGCGTTATGGTTGCTGTCTTTGGGTGTTTTACCATTCTTGGGTAGTATGACCTCCTCCATGTTAGGAACAGGGGTTGGATCCTCCATGTCTTTGGTCAGGTCCTCTTCTGGCTCTTCCTCTTGTTGTCCACGCCTTCTTCTGTACACACAAAACATTAGGTTCTGAAACCTTGCCAACCTTGCCAAAATCAAAAGTACACTCTCATGTTTGGATGAAAGAGTTGTTTCTTACCCTTTCTTTCCTTTCTTCCTGCCTTCAGAGGATGGAGGAGAGGGGGACCGTCTTCTCTTTTTGGTTGGGGTGGACTTTTGGTCCTGAAAGTGAGGACAGAGTGTAGATGGAGGGGAAAAAAAACAAATAAGCAAGAGTATAAGTGGATCAAGAACCTTCACATTTGGAAGAAAATTACAGTATCAATGATCACGCTTGCTTTCTGTAGTGGAATTAATTATTTCACTGAGTATTATTAACAGAGAATATTATCCTTTCACAAACTCCCTAAACCTCCTGTGCCTGCAGCTTCACACAAACCTGGTCATCTTGGAGGTGAATACGCTGGCGGAGGATTATTGGTACGTTCCTCTCATCCACACAGTAGTCTTCTTCGTTCATCCATTCGTTGAAAGAATCTGTGTCCAGAACCCAACCAGCATGGACCTGGAACAAACACCCCCACATAAATATTAAAGAAAGAAATTCAGGTGTAGAGTTGTGTGTGCTGGTGTATCTCATCCTCATCCGTCGTTCTCTCTCTAACAGGAGCAAACAGCCCCCAAACTGGCTGGTGAGCTAAAAAGCTAATTTTGAACATTGCTTTTAGTGTGGTATGGTATTGGGAGTTGTAAGCATATGTATGCATGCTCACCCTCCAGGGTCTCTCTGGAGGTGGCGGCTCTTCAACCTCTCCTTCAACATCACTTGAGGACAGCCAGCTGTCATAACTGTTCAAGAGGCAAGAGACATAATGGGTAAGTATTCTGCTCATGTGTGGACACCTGTGTGTGTGAATGTGTGCGCTTGTGCATTACCTGTCAGGATGCATGCCCCAGTGCACCAAGACATGTTTGTCTTTTCGCATGACAGGACGCATCCATTCATCTGAAAATAGATGTGTAGGAAAAAAAATGTATCAAATGTAAATTAGCCCTAGACATGTACAACAATAACTAATTCACATAATGTGCAGGCAGAAACTTTAACTGACCTTCTTCTGTAGAAGCAGGTGAAGGGTAGATGTGGTGACTGGCGAGTGTTCGGTCCTCAGTCAGTGTACCCTGTGCAAGGACAAACTATGACCCAGCAGCACTAAGAAGGAACTACATCACCAGAGCTACACTAGTTTTAATTGGCCAGATCAGCCTTAATATACTTTTAATCTGCAATTCTTGCATAAATTTCCCCTCTTTATTGGGTCTACCAGCCTATCCCTAAATCTCTTCTGCAGCAGTTTACCTGGTGCTTGGTGATGATACCGGTCAGTCTGCTAGCCAACTCCTGATCAAGTGTGGGGTCCAGATATACCACAGGCTGTGACATGCAGTTGTTCTGTAGACACATAAAACAGAGGTCTGAGTTCATCAGTGGTGTGTCTTTGGTGGGCTAGTGTCTGAGTATATGTGTGTATTTATCACCTGGATCAGTGCCCCTTCAATTGTACCAAACATCTCCACATTCCTCTCAGTTCTCGATGGATTCTGCAAGTCAAACCTTCGCCTGTGAAGGTAGGGAGAGGAACAAAGAGATATTATGGACAAAGTAACAGGGAATCAAACAAAAGCAGAGCAGCTTTGTGAGGGATACCACTGTGAAATGACGATGGCACATGAGGCTCGATACCCACCAGCCTTGCTCAGCCTTGAACTTGTAGGCAGTACCAAGAATGTGGCAGAGTCCACCTCCTGGTCGCAAATCCAAGAAGCACTGTGCCTATACAGAAAAGATAGTGATTTTTCTTTTGTTTTGCATGTTTTTTACCCATTTAACCAGACTGTCATCTTGTCCTTTCTCCCTTGTAACGAGTACCATAGAAATAAACTTCCCGCAATCTTAACTGTCAAGACTGAGGAACTCAAGAGTAAAACACTAGAGCAATATACATCATGAAAGTTGAACACTTCGGAGGCTGCGAACAAGCAACGGACGTGGTGCTATGAGCTCTAACTCTAGAGTAAAGTGTGACAGTGACAGACTCACAGGCAGTTTGGTGAGAGCGGGACTGGTAGCCTGTCGGCCAAAGGCATCCTCCTGAAACTGGAGCAGCTGTAAGGTGACCGCAGCCAGGGCCTGGCACGATGGAGCATCCACCAACACATACTGACAGACACAAACACACGCATTTTGAAAGGGATTTGAAAATTAGGCTTTTTAGTCGCCGCGCTTTACACGAATATCAATAGATATTCTATAGCGTTAACCCTGTCTTCCTGCATTTAGTGCCAGTCACACCAACTTAGCAGCTGTGTTTGGGCTGATGAACCTCTAGAATTTACAATTCACCCTTAGCATGTTTATTTCAAATAGGCACAGTATTATTCAGCTGTATCACACAAATCTTGCCGGCCAGAGAAAAGGTAACGTTATCCAACACGAGACGTTTGTTTACAACGTGAGCCATGGAGCTCGCTAGCAGGGGGCGGCTAGTTTGCTAGCTAGCGTTCCGCATAGCTAACTACCTTTTTGTAGTGCTTTCCGATCCACTGTCGCACCACCTCCAGCTGGGCTAAAGTATCCGGACTCTCCCAGAACCTCGCGGAAGGACTGCTGTCTTTTTTCCGATGCGCAGCCGTCACGGAGCTGGTCTGGCTCGTCCCGGGAATCCCGAGGTTCGTTCCTCCGGACATTGTGGCCATAATAAAACGAGATTAATTTCTAACGAGAGAACAAAACTGGCTAGCGCTCTCGCTAGCTGTTGCGTTCTCGCTTTCTCTCGCGAGATGCAGCGTTATTGTCGCAATCGGGCACAATGGTTTTATGCATTTTAGATTCAGTTTTTTTTTTTTTAAGTATTCTTTAGTTTTAGCTGTGTTAATTTAGTAGCATGTGCGTAAAATGTTTTATGTTGTTTTATGCACAACAGAATGCATTCGTTTGTTGCAAGCTAGCAATTTTACTTCCTACATTACAAGGAAGTAACTGCGCAAGACATGTGAACAACTGAAATAAGGTTACATTGGTTAATATGAAGCAGCTAATAGGCTATATTTTAATGCTCTAATTCAAAACCACATATCGAAAATTTATTCCAGAAAGTACTTATCGGTTGCCTTACGTTTTAATGAATTGTTTTGTGGCAGCGTGTCCGTTGTGTCATAATTTCCTAAGAGACGCAGTGTCTTTTTGGAAAAACAAACTCCTGTCCAGCTGAGGCGGAGAGTTAGTTATAACGGGCATTTCTTTTCCGTCGCACTCTATAATTGGGTATCTGCAAAACCACAGACCCACGCACCCTCAGTCTAACCAGGCAGGAACAACTACTCTGCGAGGCACTGAAACACAAGCTCCCGTGTGAGTAACAAGAACTCATTTATCTTGTCGATCCCTGCTTTCCTAGGCCCTGAGATCCCATGGGTGTCCAGGGTCTGACCACCTATGTGGAGGGGAATAGACACTTCCTCCAAGATGTGAAGTTCAGGGACAGTCGCCTGGTTATTGACGGCTGCAGCCTGTATTTCCGTCTTTACTTTAACCACGGTTTGGACCAGCAGCGTGGAGGGGACTATGATGCTTTCGCTCGCCTGCTCATCCAGTTCCTCGCTGCGTTGGCAGCTTGCAACATCCAACCGTATGTGGTACTGGATGGAGGTAAGGATGTTGTAGAATGACAGCCCAATCAAAATCTTGCAACCCGTCGGCTACCCTCATTTTAGGAAACAAAACTTCTTAGATTGAATAATTTAAGTTTCAAAGTGTTATTTTTTAAATATACAAGATCCTGACTTATATCTCCCCTAAAGCCTTACAGAGCATATTGTTAAAAAAGACTTTAAGCTATGTTTTATTATCTTGTTTTTCTTTCCAATAACACAGATTTCTGACTGCAAGAATTAATATGTAGGTAGAGGTGATCAATAAGTCCTATTAGGCTTTTTCACCCTTTTGCTACAAAGTAATTTCTTAATGTAATTTGTGTAATTGTAACTTCTGCAAATAAACAGAATTAAAACTAAACTAAAAAATAAAACATTTTCTTAACATTAAGTTTTTTTCCCCTTGTTTTACTTATTTAATTTGAACTTGTTTAGTCAGTTATGTTAACTTGAACATGCGCCATGTCTAAGTTTGTCTGCAGTTGTAACACACTCACAAATATGTAATTTCTGTTCTTTTTATGATTATAAGGGATGGACCCCAGTGACAAGAAGTTTCCCACTCTGCGGCAACGCATGCAGTCCAAGATAAGGGAGTCAGACAGTATTGCTCATGGCCGTAATGGCTCTGTTCTCCCCATCCTCACAAGGGATGTCTTCGTTCAGGTCCTCATCCAGAGAAAAGTCCCACTGGTCCAATGTCCAGCTGAGGCTGACTGGGAGATTGCATGTTTGGCTCACCAGTGGAACTGCCCAGTTCTGACCAATGACAGTGACTTTTATATCTTTGACCTGCCAGGTGAGTGTAGTGCCAGGGTTCTTTTGACTGTATCCAAATAGCCCATTGTTAGGGTAGGCTTGATTTTGTAGTTGTTACATATTGTTTTTGTCTTCTGTGACTCATCTTAGGTGGCTACCTGCCATTCAGTTTTTTCCAGTGGACCAACCTCAATGGTAAAGCCTCTCAGCGCTACATCTCAGCTCGGTGCTACACCACTAACGGCCTTTGTCGCTGGTTTGGGGGCATGAACCCGGAGTTGCTACCCTTGTGTGCCGTCCTGACCGGTAATGATTATGGTGCTCCAAAAGATGCTGAAACCCTTCTTGCTCTGTTAGATGTGAACGCTTTAAGGAGAGGTGGTGGTAGGGGTAAAGGTCGAGCACCCAGCTCTCGCATCGAGGGCCTCCTCGTCTGGCTGTCCTCTTTTTCGAGCCCGGCAGAGGCCCTGGAGGAGGTGAGCAGGCTAATGGGGGAGGAAGTTGGTAGGGGCAAGAGAGGACAGAAAGGTGGGCTCAGTTCACAGCTGTGGGCTGGTATGCAGGAGTACCACATCACCCCTCAAAGCTCTCTGGCCCGCTGGTTCTCTGGAGGTAAAGCAGGTCCAGGAGGGCGGAGCTCTGGGCTTGCACAGTTACCAGACTGCCTTTCAGGGGCTGCAGAACAGGGGCAGCTGGCCCCTTTGGTGCTGGATGCTCTGGTGATGCGTAGGGTCCTGCTCATCCCACAGGTGGAGAACAGCAAACTACCCAGCAGCCACTGTAGTGCCAGAACTATACGTCAGGCTATATATGGGATATTACAGCAGAGAGGCCAAAATAATGTGCCTCAGGGAAGGGGTGGCAGTGTGCAGCTGTTGAGGGGACCAGGGGGTGCTGTCCAAGCACAAGATATGAGCATCAGCCAGGGTATGAGAGGTGGGAGAGGGCGAGGGGGAAGAGGACGGGGAGGTGGTCACAGCGGTGGAGGTAGGGGTCAGGGCATCATTTTACCCACACAGCAGGGTGTAAATGTAGGATTTAGTATTGAACAAGCGCCTGGTGGAGCTACAATGCAGGCTCAGGGCTCCAGTGCCCCCATTTGTGTGGAGGAGTACGACCGTCTGGACCTGAATTTGAAGAAAATCCAAGTAGAGACACATCCACCCAGAACCCCTATATGTCTGGATACACTTGACCAGGTAATCATGACATTAAAAATGTTTTCTCTTCTATTAATAATAGTTTTTATTTTTCTGTTTGGGTTTATACATTTAAAAAAAAGAAATTGTCCTCATGATATGGTTATATTTTCCAGTGTTGTCCCTTGATTTAATACAGGCTTCTGTGGCGGTCCGTCTTGGTGTCCTGTTAGAAGTCGTGGGGGTGAAGGAGTCTGCCCTGGCTGCTGTTCCTCTCCATCTGAGGCTCGCTGTAGCAGTGTCAGGCTTCTGGCTGCGAGAGGTCACACCAACACCCTCACAGCCCCAGCTCCAAGCTTTGGTGCTGGGCATGGTTTATGGAGAACTGTCCTGGGACAACCAGCCTGGAGCTACTCATCACCATTCTGCTGGTTAGTTATCTGTCATTTTATTCCACAAGGCTACAAAGACTAAAATGTACCTCCACAACAAGACAAGCAGTGATTTATCTCTAATGATCTAAAACCTGTGCATTATCCTAGTCCCACAGCGAAACTGGGCTGCAGAGCGCACTGTGTTGGCAGGGCTGGATCGACAACGCACAAGACCAGGAGAGAGACGGGGCTTGGATGTTGGAGCAGCTCACAGTTTCAGCCAATGGCAGGCCTGTCTCTGGAGTGCACTATGTCTCAATCACCTGTTGCTGCTGCCGCTGCCTGAACCCCACTTGTCATGGTAAGACACAGGGACATAAAACAGATAGCACACTACTGTTTGCATTTTCCACTTACTTAAGAAAACTAGAGCTACAGCTAATTGCTGTAATTATTGATTAATCTGGCATTTATTTATGTCAGTTTTGTCTATAAAATTATAAAATGTTAGAAAGGAGTATAAATGTCCAAAAATCTAACTAACAGTCCAAAATACATTCGGTTTCCTACAGAATAACTAGATACCACCAGGCGATATTTTTCTTCACTGTGTGTGTCTCAGGTTGTTCAGTGGTACCTTGGTACACGGCCTCCTCGGGTATCTAAAAGGGGGCGGATGTGCTGAATCTCTCCTGGCTGGGGGCCCCTTGTCTGGACAACTTTACTCCTCCCTCCTGGATGCTGTGAGGAAGTGCAGCTCCAAAGCTCATCCCTCCTCTTCAGCAGAAGGGAGGGGGAAGAGAGGCAGAGGCCGCGGAAGGAGAGGGAGAGGGAGAAGGGGAGGCGGAAGAGGAGCGCGGGGAGGGGGGCTGGGGACAGAGGAGGTGAACAACAAGTTCGCTCTCCTGATGAGCGAGGAAGAGTCTGATGATGATTGGTGAGGAGGCAGAGAAAAATGAACAGATCGATATAAAACACTTGGTAGGCGCCAAACGAGGGAGGACATTCCAGTGGTTTATAAATCATGCTCAGGGAATGCTACAGTCATTTTCAAGTAAAGAATAGCACGTCTTCATGTTTACCACTGTGCTTCAACACTAATTTAACCTCCCTCAGTGACGTCTGCCTTCTTTTTATGTTCAAACTTCTGCTGCCATCTCAAATCATGCCATGTCAAGACATATGTTATCAGAACGTCTGAGTATTCTTTCCAAAGCACACTCTTGCCGCATTATTATCAGATGTATGAGAGCTTTTATCAAAGTAATGTCACTGTAATTCATGCAATTGTTTCCAAACTGACAGTTTTACTCACTTATGTCAACTCAAATTTTTAAGTTAATGTAGAGAAGTCTTATCTCATTGTTGTTGACCAGAAAGTTGTATGGCAGCTAATGTCATGTTAAAGAGCATTATATGAAATTTTATGTATTTTTAATGACAGATGCTTTAATACTTGCTCCTTAGTTGTATGTCTTTCTATATTAAAATAACTCAAACGCATGTGCATGTTTTTTTAATTATCACATTCAACTAGTGTTTACTTGTGACCATAAACAGCTGAGAATAAAGCAGTTATTCCTTCTTTGTAAAGTCAGTTTTAAGTTACAGTGCATTACAGAAGCACTGTCATTAAATATATATATATATATATATATATACACACACACACGCAACACAACCAAGACCTATCTATTCATAAATACAGTATATCTACACTCTGAAACAGTACGTAATTCACAAGCTACAAAAACAAAATTACAAACGTCTTTAAAATGTGAAGAACTCAAATCCTCAATTCTCTGATTGTATTTGTCAGTTGCCTCCTTTTTTGGTAAACCAGTCTGGATATCCAACCTGACACAAACCACTCTCATTAAAAGTCTCCTTGTAACTTGTTTGGAACTTTAACATTAGGTCCTGCATTTCAGGTACAGATAAAAGTTAAAGATAAATTTAACTACTGGGCTCCACTAACTCCACTGGACATAAGAACATATCTACGTAAATATACACGTGAATATGCATATTCACACTGGCATGAGCGGTCTAGGCTTGGGTGACTCTTCCTGAAGAGCCAGGTCTGGTTTACATGAGGCATCATGAGGCACCAGCTACTCCATATTCTATTGGAGGCCTCCATGCAGTGGCAGCCACAACTGTCATCAAACGTCACAACTTAATATACACAAAAACCTCCTCTCGTCCTATGAGGATGATGAGGTCGAAGCAGATGGAGGGACGGTGGATGCAGTGTGTGACTGAGAGTCTATGAGGTCCATGTCTTCGTCTTCGTTGACTCCACATGTGTCGACCACGCAGATCAGGCAGCTGGTGACAGGAAACGCCCGCACCTTGCTGCAAGTCACCCACCTGAACACAGAAGAAAGCATGAGACAGAAGTAAGTATCAAATTCTTTAGTAATGAAACAAGCCATTATGTATTTTTATAGATTCCCAGTACGCCTATTAGTGACAGATATTCAACATTATTTCACAAGAACTGAAACTCAAACAGTTTATCCAATGGTTTGTCCTAACAAGGATATTGGTGCTATAAGCACTGTGACTGCTAATAGTAATGAATACCTGGCTAAAATAACCACAAAATAATTAATGAATCAAAAACAGCCAGACCAACAAAAGTGGATCACAATCATTTGTTCAAACAAACTAACGAACAGGTGAGATGTCACGACACTGGTTATTCCTGTGTAAACTTTTAAAAGTTTTCACACCACTGCCTACGTATCGGTGACAACGTCTATTCATGGTGATAGAATTTGTTTCAGTAATATTTGGTTCATACACCAACCTGTCTGTGTCAGTGTGGTACTCCAGGACGTGTCCCAGCCGCCCCACACCTTGGAACCCTGCCAGCACATAGATGACGTCGCCGACTGCTGCACACTTAACCGTCACGCCTCGCCACGGCATCGGCGAGGCAGCACGCCACTCATTACTGGCAATGTCGTAGTACTCCACAGAGTCCAGTCCACCTACAAAAGACACACACACAAAACCGGTATCATACAGATGGCACTAATACACTGTTGCTAGTAATATGTGCTACAGCTCCTATGTTCAATAGTATTATTACAGTACTACCCTTTCCTCATCACTGTAGTGGTTATTATAATACCAGTTTTATTACCTAGTGCCCCCTGCCCTCCAACAGCATAGATCCTGTTGTTGACCACCACCAGCCCGTGGTTCTTCCTGGCCTCTTTCATCCCACACAACTCCCTCCATCTGAGGACAGGAAGAGGGAGACACACATTGGTGTAAATAACATGACCGGTACATATCCATAATGCAACAGTCTAGTCTTGACATGTGTGCATCATTCTTTTGGTTGTACAGAGCTGTGTGTTTGTGTGACTCACTGTTGTGTGTTGGGGTCATAGACCTCACAGTTGTTGAGGACCCTGCCGGACACATTGTTGCCCACTGTTCCTCCACAGACGTAGATGAGCCCGTTAGCCTCCACTGAGCCGTGGCTGCAGCGGGCCATCAGCATGCTGGTTTTCACCTGCCACGACTCTGTCCTCGTGTCGTAACATTCGAAAAGGTCCGAGGCTGAGCTACCTGTAGACACACACGCACAATACACGACACTGTGATCAGATGTTTACAGAAAACGGATCATCAATATAATATCCCCTTCTTTTCTAAACTAGAAAGACATTAAAGTCAGTATTAAAATATAAGCCACACCAAACTCCCCACGTTCCCAGGTAGCAAGTCACTCTCTCCCACCTCCCTGTGCTCACCCACTTCTGACCCCCCAGATGTGTAGATCTTGCCCTGGGCAGCGCAGGCAGCCAGACTGTCACGTGGTGTGGGTGGACCCAGCTTGGAGTACCAGCTGTCCTTCAGGACGTTGTAGCAGTCCATGCGTTTGATGGGGAAGAGCTGTGACCCGCCCAAGATGTAGACCACATTGTCCCAGAAGATAGCTGTGGCGTCCCTGCGCTTCTCGAAGGGGCAGCGGATGTCTGTCCAGCTGGAGTCCTGCATGGAGAGCCAGACTGACACTTGACCGCTGGCTACTATAATTAAAACAGACTTAATTTTACAAAAATATCCTACAATGTTTGTGTGTCATCTAATTTAGAAATGGTGGAAAGTTGTACTTAAAAACTTTAGCTTGTTGATTATATTATAACACTGAACAAGAATCCATATCCATACTACATTTTACAGTTCATGCGTGATTGCTCCAGCGGGTAAATAGAATAGAACTGAATAGAATAGAACAGAATAGACTTTATTGTCATTACACAGTCATGCGCAACAAAATTAGGGTGCTCTGACCAATACAGTGTGCAATAAATTAACAAGGTAAAGAAAATTACAAAATAAAATCTGTCGCATGTGAAAACTGGTACCTTGGGGTTGAAGTAGCGGCAGGACTGTGGCTGGGAGCCTCCAAACAGAGCGATGCGGTAGTCGTGCTTCTTCCGTCTCGGTCGGCTGCTCTCTCCCAGGTCCTCGCGGTCCTCCAGGGACAGCAGGTGGTAGCGCATCCCATCTGGGACAAAAACACAAGCTGTTTTACAATTTTTGTTTTGTGAGCGGGGGGGCACTCATGCAAGCAGGCCTAAGCACTGATATAATTTTAACATGCTCACTCTGATGAGTCTGAATTATCTACACTTGGAGATAATTTAGTTAGAATTGATATAAATACAGATCTTAATTCAGATTTGGGTGAGTTGACACCAGAGTTTCGGTGGTGGTAGCTCATCTGCAAGAGCGCTGCTCAAACTTTGAATTTTACCATAGATAATAATGGATATTACCCATTTACTACTATAATAGAGAATGAGATTGACAGACAGTTTACCTTAGATCGAGAGTAATGTAACATTTTCACACATAGCAGACCATGTCGGTCATTCCCTCATTAGTGTTTTTGTGTATCATCACATGAATACACTACACTCCTACTCACTGATGACCATCTTCAGGCACTGTGGGTTGTCCTGGATGAGGGGCTCCGCCTGCACTGTCTTAGACAGGAAGGTCTTGGAGACCAAGGGGAAGCGAACACAGCCCAGCACCTCCACCATGTACTGCTGTCTGTTACACACGTCGTACTTCAGCCAGCGCACTGCTGCGTCATAAATCTATGAGAAGATATCAACGAAAGTGTGAAATATGTGTCAACATATGTTACAACATATATTCTTTTCAGCCAAAGCTACCACTCAGCTTTGTCCTGACGTAATGAACCCCGTTCATTTAATCATCCAAGTTGTAAAACGAAAAAAAAAAAAAAAATGTACACACACACAGTAATTACTATAGTATTAGTATAATTTGCACATATTACTTAACAAAAAATTATTAGGGACTTATTTTGAGGTACTTCTCTTCTGCTCAGATATAATGGAGATTCTGGTAGATTTCTACAAAATTACAGTGCAAAATAAATTAACCATATAGTCAAAGAATGTCTTCCTGTGTACCTGGGCCTCAGCACGGACAGTGAGTTTGTCCTGATGCAGTAGATGTGTGAGCTGTGTAACGTCCAGCTGCAGGAACTCATCCAATTTGTAGACTTCAGTGAAGTGCAGCTGGAAGAAGTCCTCCGCTGCTGCTTTCAGCTCTGGACAGTCCATACAGTCTGCAAGGGCTGAAATACCTGCAGGAGGACAAGACAAGAATCAGTGTTCTACTCTAATGAGTTACATGATAGGTAACCCTAACACCAAAATGTTATATTGGAAATGTAATTTAAATATTTAAATAAATATCTTTTTCAATATTTAAATAACCAATAAAAGGCTCCTAACTAGCCATTAAATGTACACATGCAAATACATAACAGATTCACTCATCTGTTATGTATTTGCTCGTAGTCCACTTCTTGTTTAATAACTAATGTTAGTGACTCAAATTGCAGGATGAAAACAAGTGGGATAAAATTTAACCTGGTTAAACTGTGCCTGTATTTCTGTTCTTACCCAGGCAGTTTGTTGCATCAATCTGTCCTTTGAGGAACTCCACACACATCTTCTTCACAGGCTCAATCTGGTATTGGTTGGCTGCATCCAGCAAGGATTGGACATTACTGCTGTTCACTGAGATTCTGGCACACACACACATGTGGTACACACATTTGACATAAGAAAACAAGAACACAGGAAAAAAGAAGTGACATGTCTCTTGAACAAACCTAATCTTGGAAGCATCAGGCCACAGTTGTTAATGTAACTTTTAATCTGTAATTCTCATAATAATTAATTTATTATCATTGTTTTGATTCATTTCTTATGCTCAACTTTAGGCCAAACATTCTTACCGAGCTGTGTAAATAAATTCAATCAACAGCTCAATGATCTCGGGCTCAGCGCTCCTGAGCTCCACCTCATGGGACATCGACTCCATCATTCTGGCTGCAGGAAAAAGAGAGGAAGACTTCAAAAATACGTGTGGCAGCGTGAAATTTTTTTCCTGCTATGCTTGGCAAGAGCTTGGAAAGCACTGCATAATTACTACGGTGTAACCATGAATGTCATGATTTTGGTGCACAGAAACAATAATCCTGGCATTTTGCTTTTGTGTCTGGAGCTAAAATGGTCATGATGTTTACAAAGAGGACCCACTGTCCACGGTTAGGATTTTTTTTTTCCAAAGTTTTTTCCTTTTGTTGTAAATCAGCCTTTAGTCTAGAATATAACTAATTCAATTTCTTTCAAACAAAACTGATTATTTCTGTGTATTTATCCAATATGTCTCTATGTGTGTGGCTTCTGGGAATATGATATAAAACTATCTGATATCACAGTGTCACTGTGAGTGGAAGTGTCCATAATTAAAGTGTTTGTGGGTGTGTGTATGTATGTGTGTGTGTGTGTGTGTGTGTGTGTGTGTGCACACTTACTGGTGAACATGAGGCTGAAGAAGTGGCTTGCAGCTGCCAGCACAACTCTGTGGGCAGGGAAGTGTTTCCCCTGAACCACCAGGGTCACATCACAGAGGGTGCCCTGAACAAAACACACACAGAAACACATTTATCAAGTGTCAAGACAGGGTGGGGTGTACATTTTCAAAGCTGTCTGCAGACACACTCATGCAGCAAACGTCCTTCAGACGCACACGCTTGTTTTGTGTCCTCTCACATTCACACACCTGTTTCCTCAGGTTGTTCATGACTCCCATGATGCTGGACAGCTGTCTGTACTCCTCTTTGGTGGCACACTTCCTCTCGCTCTTCTTCTTGGAGCCGGACGCCTTCTCTGGAGAGGCTATCCCCGTCATGTCGGGCTGATAAACGCTGTCCGGTCAGTTCAGTTAAACCGCGACACTCAGACAGCAAAACACAGACAGCAACGTGCAGCTCGGTCTCTTTGTTGACAGCTGGCTTCCTTGTCCTAAGAGCAGCTTGTTGTGTTTCTTTATAAACTAAAAACCCGCGAGTTTGACGGCAGCTTCGCCTTAAAAGCTAATAGAGAGCATATCATAAAGATGGACTTACTGTCATGTGTTGAAAGAGCAACAAAGCCGGTTGGCGTTGCGTATTTTTTAAGATAAAACTAAAATCTTCACACTGGGTTGTGGCTCTTCTCTTCTTTTACGTTTTTTTTTTTTTTGGTTGGCTAAACTCGCGTTCGCCCTCTAGCGACAGACGTGACAAACACAACGCGTTAACCTGCAGCAACGCGCAGCAGATTTATTCTTAAAAACAGTTTGTAGATCTGTGGCACACACAAAAACAGTTTAGTAATTTTCATCCTCTGGAATATCAGATTTCAGATTTATTTACATTAACAGTCAAAGTATAGATACAGCTAATGGCGACAGCCGCACTTTGTTTATCTCCCACACCTGGGTGCACCTGTCAGTTACCCTCATACTACCTGTACAGGAACCTCAACAAAATAACGAGGAAGAAAAGTTTTTTCAAGTATCACATGACGCTGACGTCATGCGGAATGTGGACTGCAAATTGTCAGAAATAAGTGACCTGAAAACAAATTGACAGACGCCAGAGATGCAGAAAATGCTTCGTTTTCTCTGCTGTTCCTGCTTCTCTAGTGAAAACTCCGCGAACGAGGTATGTGATTACGAGTTTTGTGTAAACCCTTGATGGGATTGTATGGTGTCTTCCGTCGAGATCAGACACTTGATCACTGATTTGCTTCGGTGACAGTACTGGATTAATCAATTACTGTACCACTACTACCTACTTTCATGCCAGAATGGCGGGGACTACTCCCGTAATAAACCTTTCATGTATTTGGGTGTGTTACACAGAAGTCCTTAGAAAAGTGTTGTCAACCAACAACAACAATAATAATAATGATAAGAAGAAGAAGAGTATATAAATCACCATAATCCTATTGTTCTGTCACAAATACAAAGTGCAGAGATTCAACATACTCCATAAAGACAGTGTGAACCACATCAGACACTGAAATGCACATTTCAGTGCACTGAGTTTATAAAGTAATTACATCCCAAGTGTGCAATTAGTGTTTTATGTCTGTTTTGTGCCAGTATAATAATAATAATAATAATAATAATAATAATAATAATAATTATTATTATTATTATTATTATACATTGTAATAATGATAAAAGAAAGATTATATGTAAAGAAAACCACTCTGCTATTTCAGAGGCAGCCTCTCGTGCAGCCCAGACCACCTGACCTGAATGAACCTGGATCAGCCAGGCAGATCCCACCGGCACGCAGTGGTACATCATCTCTATAAAAGTTTATGTCTGTCCCTTAAACCTATATTCTTCCTGTGCATTCCAATTGTGGATGACTCTCTCTAGTACGTTTTGTGTGTGGGTGTGTGTGTGTGTGTGTGTGTGTGTGTGTGTGGTTGTGTGTGTGTGTGTGTGCGTGTGCCTGTGCCTATGCCTGTGTCTGCTCTGATTTTTTTCTGCCCTGATGCAGAGACCCTGAGGCGTGCTGGCAGGCTGTTGATGAGGCGAGTGGACGTGCCAGAGTTGGACCAGAGGTTTTCTGACGTGGCCGAGACCTTCAATAAACAGCAGGAGCACTATGAGGCCATGGACCGACACATCAGCAGCCTGCGACAGAGCTGCAACTGTGCCCAAGGCAATACCCTGGCTTTTGCTGATTGTGTGGGGAAGATCAGAGAGGAGTACAGTGAGTGACACACTCAGAGCTCTAACTGCTCAGCAAAGTTCCCACACTACCTGTCAATACAGGCAATGTGATGGCAGGTTACCGTGCCTCAATCTTCTGTTTCTGTTCCCTTTTATCTCCATCTTTCTCTACTTCCAGAAGCCACATACAAAATCTCCATCAGGATGAATGGCTATGACTTCTTCCTCAGTGTGGTTCCTGTGGGGTTAGAGGGCAAACATGAGGATGAACCTCTGCCTCCATGTCTGAAGTTGGCTCAGGATGAACTGAGGGGCACTTCTGAGAGCGCCAGAGCCACCATCTCAAGAGGTACCAAGCTTCAAGAGCTGTTTGCCTGGCTACTTCGTAGCAGGGATGAAATGGCTGAGCAAGTGAAGGGGGCTGCACCATCTTACCAGGAGCAGGGAAGACTGACAGACAACCTGGAGGAGAACATAAAGGAAGTGAGGAGGGCGAAGGCGTTGTCGATGGGATACAAACAACGAGCTGGAGAAGTCCTCACTGAGGCTGCACAGATCGCAGGAGCTAATTTATAGTTTAGGTACATTTTAAATACTCTGAATCCACAAATTACGTTTTACATATTTTGTATCTTTAAAAAGATTATACACACACTTTGACGCTTATGGGTAGAAAAAAACACTGTGCCACACAGCCAGGCTAAGGTTACAGCTCAGGCTTTTTCTTGATAAACATGCCAGTCGCAAACCCAGGAACAGCCAGTTTACAAACATGTATGAGGCTGTCAAATATCAGTATCAGTAATCTGCATTCATATCAAAGCATCTGCAACAACAACAGGAATGTTAGAAATGCGACAGAACAGATAAAGAGACACGCACACACAGAACATTATGCATCTATTCAGAGGCACCAACTATATACTGTGCTTTGCAGCCTCCTGTTTTATGTTTCTTTCAAGGACATGAAGACTTGCCATCATATTTACCTTTTCAATGTTTCATTAAAATTGTGATGGATGTAGCAGACTTGCACTAACAATGAAATACTGTAAATTTGTGTGTAACATGTAATTTCACCAGCTAACATTAGGGGGCGTTGCAGACTCACTTTATTATTCTACCAGCTGCTCTTCGGTGCATATTCCTTCCATATAGTCTGTCTCTCAGAATAGATTCCCCAAATCCTAGAATTTCAGGTATCCACATAATGAATGTGTCACTGTTTTTTTTTTTTTTTTGTGCCTGTGGAAAGATTTTTCCAAATGCAGGGGTATTCAGGTTGTGAACTGCTCTGGATAGAGCATTTCCTCTATATTGTCATCAAGGACAAGACAGGGCAAGATACAGTCTCTAATAACAGCAATGGGAACTCAACTTGAGGTTTGTTGTGACTGTTTTGTGTCCTTTGACTGTTGCAATATTCAGATGGAGGAGATTTGCTTTTTATTATCCACAAAGGCCCCATTGCATTTATTAACTGATTAAAAAATTCAGCTTTCCAGCATCTGTTAATATGAAAGCAAACAAACACATGGTCATATGCCATCTTGATAATTAATTTTGGAAAATCCATTGTTCCAGAGGTCATTGTCAAGTGGTCATGCATTATTTATCTGAGAGAGACAGTTTTAGAGTACTGCTTTTGCCTTAAACTTTACAGATTAATTTGGCATGAAGTGTACAGGATGTGGTGGGTAAAACCTGAGAACAATGAATTAGTCTCAGAGTGAAAAGGTTTTGTAAATATGACAAGCAAAATAAAATTTTGTTTAAAAAACATTATATGTGTATGTATGCAATGTAAAAAAACACAATTTCGCTGTCTAGATTCAGTTTTAATGCGACAAAATGGTTAAAAATGAAAATTGTATTATGTTCCTAATTAAAATGTGAATATGCTGTATTTTAATCAAGTGAATCAAAGAGAAATTACTAATGCCTAAACATCAGTCAAGTGCAGTTTGTGTGCTGAAGTATATATTCTTCCCATGCCCTAATAATCCCTCTATGAATAAATGGATTACTTATTTATGTGATTCATTAACAGCAATTTTTAGTAGATTACTCTCCTGTCAAAGAGCAATGACTGACAGCGACAACCTATCCTGATCGTGGAAAGAATTAGCATGCAACTTAGGCTCTAATTTGATTGGTTTCTAACTTTGGGGGGCGCGGCAGTTCATTCTTATGCCGCTATCTCATTGGCTCAGACGTTCTGTCAATCCGCGGAGACCAAGCCCCCCCCCTCCCGGTCTAAGGTAGTCTGAGTGGAGAAAGTAATGAAGATGGAAGGAGCTGATGTTGTTGAATTATTGAGGACATTTATTGACTAGTGAATTGATAGCCGTTTACTCTTCTTGTGGGAACCATAGAGGATAACGACACCAGGAAACTGACAGATAGCATGCCAGTAAGTAAACAGTAACTTCCCCAGTTTACTTGGTGTTGCGCCTTAGTCGAGCTAGCTAACTAGCTAATCTGTAAGCAGCCGTAGTGACAGCTCGAAGTCATTCAGCAAGCCGAGACAGAAAGTGTGTGACGGCGGAGGATGCATTTACACTCTCTGGCTGATACTGGTGAACAAATAACACTGGAAATACCCAAGATGGCAGAGAAAGCTAATGTTTGCCATTGAGCTACCAGTGCGTTGAGACTGAAATTCACGTTGTTTAAACGCAAGCTGTGTCGCCAGTTGTCAGTGCCTGGGGACAGGTATAACGACTAGTTAAATTAGCTAGATAACATGGAATAAAACAGCAGTCGATGAGAAGGCTTTCCAACACGTTGAGTTAACGAGCTTTTAATAGCAAACATTTTGCTGGTGTTGTACATTCACAATCACATCTGTCATAGAGACAGACTTTGTACCTGACTTTGTGCTATTTAACAGCTGTGTGTGGTCTGTCGCCACTTTGTGAAGATACTTGTAAAGATTCCTCGGATAATATTTCTGTGTGTGTGTGTGTGTGTGCTTGTTTGGCAGCCAGTGAAGACTGTTATCTTTAAATGCTGCGTTGGACTTTTCTAAATACTATCATGTGATTCAGCTTTCCTCCATGCCACTCAACCAGTTGAGGGGTTTCCTGTATGAGGGGGGTAGGGTAGGAGGGTTTGAAGCCCCATGGCATACCTGCTGTATGAATGAACTTCACTACTGTACATGCTGTCAGAACTTGAGAAACGTTTGTTTTACACTCAGTGTCCTTCACAAAGCCTGTGCTTCTGGTGATGTGCCATATATTGTTTAAATGTGCTACTATTTGTGGCTTGATTCATAGGCTGTCCTTTGCTTTACAAATATCTACATCTATGTTTGCCTTTGTCATAAGGGAGAGGCCTTCCCTTTAGCAATAGATGGGTTTGTTGGGTGAGTGATCCTGCACTGTTAAAGTGGTGTCATTAGGGTGTGGATGTGTGTGAGTGCACGCGTAAAAAAGTATGCGCAGGCTTGTTAATGTGTGGCATCCATGGCTGCTAGTGTCTCAGGCCTCTTAATGCTTTTTGACAGTGAAGCCCGGCAGGTCATGGAGCGGGAAGATCGTGCCGGCTCTGCTGTCGTCCAGCATCACAGCTAAAGTCACCCATGCCTGCAGTTTCATGAGCAATGAAAACTGTTTCAATCCATAAATCTGGATGGTGAAACAGTGATGCACATTTATCTAGCAAAACTGTATTTTTGTAGGCATGGATACCAGTAGATGTAACATACTTTTGATCCTATAAAAAAAATTAGAAAAGCAAGCTAATTAAGTAGTATTTGAATGTGAAATTCTAAGGCTGAACCTTGATAAATTGTGTGCAAACTAGCTAACCTTTACAGGAAAAGCTGCTTGCTATGATAGAGAGAAAGAATGGAGAGAAAAATGGGAGATGAAAGAGTGTTAAAACTGAAAAATCAGTTATGTTAATCATTGGTCTCTTCAGGCTCACTCGCTGCAGGAAGACAGGGAATTGGAAGGACGAGAGGAGGGACAAAGATGCATCACTGGCTTAGAGGCAACGGAGAAGAGAGCGTAGGCTGCTATAAGAGGATTCCTCCCTGTCAGATCTCTCTGTCTCCCTCAGCAGCAAGAGCCAAACACAGAAACCAGACTCTGTTGTCATGTCTGCTTAGCTACAGTCAGTTCTCGGCTATATATTTGTGTGTGCACGAATGAGAAAGAGAACCAAAAAGAAGAAGCTATAAGCATTGTGTTTTTGAAGAGGACCTGAGGGGAGAGCAAGGTGGGAGGCAATGATGCATAAGGGTTAACCGCAGACTGGGCTAGTCCAAATAAAGCATATAGCAACAGACAACGTGAAAAAGATTCGATATAAACTGAGAAGAGATATCAAACCAAATTCTGTAGTCCTAGGAATGGACAGTGTAAACATCTCTTAGATGGATTGCGAACCAGAGGTCAGCTGAAATTGTGAGCTCTGCTCATGTTAGAGGCTGCCCTTTATGACCACAGCTATATAATCCTGCTTCCACCTTTACTTGGGCACTCCACAGCTCCTCAGAATAGTTCCTTAACAGCTTTTGCTTCCGTTTGAGTTGAAACAAACTTGTAGTCATCGGTTGAGCTTGTTGACAGCTGATGACTGGCCTAGTTACGAAGTGTGGCGTGGAGGCATATTTATGTAGTTCCTGGTTCTGGCAGTGGTTACACTTATTAGTGGTTTGGGTGTGTCTGTGCAAAAGTTAAGTAAGCTGAGGATACAATAGCTAGCTTAGGTTCACTTCAGCTTATTTACAACTCCTCATCTCGGTATAGCTTTCGTTCCTTGAGAGCTCAGTAATCAGCCTAAACCAGTAGTTTGTGTGGCTTGCACCCTGTACCACAGGAAAAAGCAGCTGGGGCAGTTTTGTCGCTCTCAAAACCACCCACTTCATCTTTCTCTCTGCTTTCTTTCTTCCCTCCATTCAAGCCTTCTTTGTTATTGGCCCACTCACTTCCTGAAAAAAAGAGGGTTCCAAAGCATGTGTGTAATAGGAAGTGAGGTAATCAACAGGGAGGGATGTGTATGCGTGTGGGTGTCCCCCTAATTCATTCTCACTTGGACTCGCTTCAATTCTCTCTCCGCCAGCTTTCCCAGACAGGTATGTTCTCACTTCACCGCTGAACACCGGAGGACACTCTGTGTGTTGATAGTGCCAATTAGCAGGGTTTTGCTGTAACTGTCAGGAAATGCAAGCACAGTTACAACAAGGATTAGAAGTGTAAACTCAAAGGAGACCTGTTTGTGCTGGAAGAAGTCTTCAGAGGGAGGAGTTAGAAATAAGCTAATTTACACTGCCAGTCCAGAGAGTGTGTGTGTGTGTGTGTGTGTGTGTGTGTGCGTGCGTGTGTGTGTGTGTGTGTGTGTGCGTGTGTGTGTGTGTGTGT
>JBBMJY010000005.1:11809414-11829152 GCA_037833715.1 Toxotes lorentzi
GGGGAGCGGGGTGTTGGGGGGGTGTGCGATGGGGTGGGGGGGGGGGGGGGGGGGTGTATATGCACACACACACACACACACACACACACACACACACACACACACACACACACACACACACACACACACTCTCATTTCTTACTCTGCGACCTCTATGTCTCTTTCTTTGCTGATATTTTTAAGGACACAACTTACGCGCATGTGCACAGACACACACACACACACAGTTTTGCAAGCACTTGCTTATCTGATCCTCTTATAGACTTTGCTGCCAGAGTGAGCCAAGATACCGCTATTCGGAAAGGAGCTGGGATGTACACACATTGCAGCTCTGTGATTTCGGTAATCTGCCAGCTGCAGCTGAGTGTTGGTCTGATAAGCACACAGCTAACGAGAGATCACGAGCTTTGATTTCCCCCTCAACAGTTCGCTGTTTGTCAGCTGTGTACAGTATATAACAGCTCCTGAGGCTTCAAATGCACAGGTGCTACCTCTGTTCTAGCTGAGTCCTCTTTTTTGCAGCTTGATACTGTTTCAAAATAATTGACCGTCAACTGTTTATGCTCTGAAATTAATCAGTGCTTTTAAATGTTTTGGGTAACATAGTAACCATTACTAAATCATTATGTAGCTTGCAATGTATGCACAGTGCGTGTGCGTCTGTGTGTATATGTGTTAATAATAAGCCATTATTTGCTCATTATTGAGTTTTATATCTGCTCACAGGAAGTAAATTGCTTTAATGGAGCTCCAGCTAAGTGGCTCCATGGAGTGGTTTCCCTGTTTGATGCTTCCCTCTTTCACTGATGCAAGCCTCCCTTTTGTGTTTTTTATTGGTTATTCTCCAGGGTGTGTATATGCGGTTACCCACGGCAACAGATGCGGCGCTATAAAGGCATTAGCACACGGCTGACAGTCACGTCAGAGTTCCTGGTTCAGCTCATCACAGGCATACACTACGCCTTGTGAGTGTACACACGTGCCTGCACACATGGCCAGACCAGCTCTGCACAACCTCACTGTTCAACTTAAACTTTTCATGACTTGCGTTTCTTCAAGTCTCTGTAATACCACAGCTTTTCCTTCAAATCTGCTCCATGTACCCTGTGTGTTATACCTACAATATACCTGTTGGACTGTGGCACACTCTTCATTTTGTGTCTCAAACATGACTAAGTGACTGGTGTCAGCTGTCTAAACTCATATATGCCATTATGACATGTTTGTGGCTTCTGCCTGTGTGTAGGTGTAATGGGGAAGTTGAACTGGGATCCAAAGCACTGGATGATGTTCTGTATCGAGCCCAGCTAGAGTTGTTCCCTGAGGCTCTACTGGTGGGTGCAATAATATTTTTTTTCTGCTACTATCACATCTCCTTGTACTGTGTGTGTGTGTGTGTTTGAGACAGCATGTGGATTAGATGCACATGGCCTGTGGTTTTGATTCATGCACAGCATACTATGCTGTATTGTGCTGGTTTGTGTGTGTGTGTCAGAGACTGCAAGTAGAGTGTAATCCCACTAGATTATTTACATGCTTTCCACTCTGCTCTGTTAAGCTTTAATCCTTGAGGTCCGGGGAGTAGAGGATTGAACCTAAGCTCACAGTATTACTACACAAGTCAAGGTGTACTCTTCCACAACAATCAAAACACATGAGCTTTGGATTCATATTAATAAAAATGGTGTTGGGGTTAAGAAAAACGTTTTTAAAATAAAGAAACAGCTTTGTGGATAAATGCCATGAATACACACACCCTAGCATGGAAGGGTTCAAATACTAGTTTTATCCAGTGTGTGTTTACTTGTTGCAGTGGAATGCACCAGGTGGCTGCTAGCTTAGCATAACTTGGTGACGTCTCGCCTCATGAGACCAGTGTGCTGCAGCCACACAGACAAAAGACATGTTGTGTAGTGATTATGATGCTGTAGACCTCAAGTTACGTACTCAACTGTTACATGATCATTAGTGTAAATGCTACTTGAGAATTTCCACAGAGAACAGAGGTTATTAAATGCAGACTTGTGAAATAGCGTTATATAGAGTTAAGTACAAAGCCTTTTTGTTTTTCTTCTTTCACTGGTCTGTGTAACTGTGTTTGTGCTAAGCTTTTAGTTTTATCCCTCTGCGTAAATCTGGTAGAAATGGAATTATTGATCAGATGTCATTGGTTCACTCACATGATCTGAACTCCGGGCTTAACCCTTAGCCTTAGAGGTATTGGAAATGCTGCTTCTGCAGGCATTTATTTACTGAGCCAGTGCTTTCACTCTTGGGTCTTTTTTTTGTGTGATCTGCCTGCATCTGTCCTATGCTTGGGTGATGGGACAGAGAAGCTTTTTCTCTGTAGTTGTACTTGCTGAATAGTATTACTATGTTTTCACTGATGAAAGTCCCCAACAGGCAAAAATGTAAACAGACACTTTTTGATATTGATATTTCATACTGTGCAAGATGGAGCCACTGATGGCTAGAAAATGGGGGAAAAAGGCCCAAAACCAAATTGTGTTTGTTTTTCCCTAAAATATACTGCAAATAGTTTGAATTTTTAAATATGAGTCTTGTAAAACTTACTTATAAGATCTTTTAAAATGTAAAAACTAATTATAAGAAATGTTTTAAAATGCTGGTAATGAGCAGTTGTCACTGGTGGCCTGTCTGTGCTTCTCCTCGCCGTCAGGTGGGTAATGCCATCAAGTCGTCACTGCACGGCGCAGCACTGAAGAGCAACAACAAGGAGGGTGCACGAAGTATCCAGGTGGAGATCACACCCACCTCCTCCAGGATCTCCCGAAATGCTGTCACCTCCCTTTCTATCAGGGGACACCGCTGGAAGAGACACGGTGAGACGCATACACAGGAAAATGAGAAGCAAGATGTAGGGACACATCTGCTGGAGCTCAGTGCTCTGGAACATGAGAAGAGCTCTCACACAGACTTCGTATTTTTCTGTAAACATTTTAAAATCACATTTTTATGGAGTAATAAAATAATAAAATTGTTTGACTGAAGAACAAATCCATGCCAAAGGAGAGAGAAAGGGGTTTAGATCACTTCATTTCACCATATCATTTCACTGTCCTACAGTCGCTGTGTACAAGTGTTGTTGTCATCTTTCAGCTCCTGAGCCCATAGATCACCGTTCTGTAGCTAGCCATTTTTTTAGTTATCCTTATTCCTCATTTCCTCTATGATCTGTTCAAATTTGCCCGAGTTGGTGGCAATACAGTGACAGGTGAAAAAACACGACAGATGCAGTCAGAGATGGAGACATTTATCACAACACATAAGAGAAGACAGGATAGTCAAGGACAGATAAGAGAAGAGAGGAAACCACAGAGCATGTACTGTATTTATAGTATAATACAGATGATGACGAGTTTACCCTTTTATATTGAGGATGTGTTTGCGTAATTTCTGCTCTGTGCCAATGGAAGTATATAATATTCAGATAACCACAGAACAAAAGAAACTTTGTCATCATTGACTCTCAAGAGCGGCCTCTGGTTTAGAATTAAGAGAGCTGCTCTCTTTTCCCAGAGTACAGATAAGGCAGGTAAATTACAGCCTTCAGCTAGTTTAATGAGTGGGTTTCATCTCCAGCCTAACTACCCTTTTTCATCTCACAGATCCCGCTCATTGGTGCCCTTATCAGAGCTGCTTGTTTATGCGTAAAGCTTTTGTTATGAGCAGATGATGGTGGAAAATACTATTAAATATTAATTCACGTGTAGGGTTGAGTGGTGACCTAGTACGAAAAGCGATTCCGTTCAACCACTGTGTTCATATTCATCTCCATGTAGCATGTATTTTGACCATGTGTTGTGTTCTGATCACTATGATTTTTTGTCTTTTTATTTTTCTGCCATTACATTGATTACCTCTGTGTGTCTTGTGTTACTGTGGTCGTGTGTGCCTGTGCACATGGCCGTCTTTTTGTTTTTCATGTCTGTGTGCATGATGTGTATTTGTTCGTCCATCTATGTGTGTGTGTGTGAATATATATGTATATGTCTACGTGTTGTCCGATCACTCCCCCATGCTGCCCCACCACCAGAGTCCCAGGAGGTGAGTGTAGACAGTGAGGCTACGCTAGGGGGCGTGGCCATCCCCGAGATCAGTGTGACAGGCGTGAGCGGCGAGCGAATGCCCAACGGAGACTCCCTAAGGCCACGCCCTGACGGCCGCGCCCAGCCTGATGGCGACATGTTGGGCTCCACCTCCGAGGTCAGCCTGGACCCCCGAGGTCATGATTCCGGCACGCGGGGTCAGGAGGTCAGGAGGCAGAAGTCTGTGAGGCGAATGGTGGAGAATGAGGGTTCTGGGTCGGCCTCCACAGGGAGGAGCCAGTACTAAGGTCCTGCCCCTCCTTCCCCCTGCCCCACTCCAGGGGTAACTTAGGTAACCGTGTGTGGGGGCGTGGTCTGAAAAGCTGCATGATGACTTCCCCTTTACCTTTTTGCACTGGGCTCCACCTCCCTCTCTTCGCCTAATTGCACTTTTCCTCTCATCTGTCTGTCTGACGTCATTCATTCATTTACTCTCTCCTTTGTGGCTAAAGCTTCCGAAGATCTCCTGCTGAGATTCGTTAAAATCAAATTAATTATTTAAGATCTAACCAAATAACAGATCAATAACCTATTAAAAATGCATAATAATGGAATGTGCTTGGCTGAATATATACCTCACAAAATAAAAATGATTTTGATGTGTTAAACAAGGAACGTCAGTTAAACAAGGGACATAAACAACAGGTATAAAAGCAGGTTA
Organism: Toxotes lorentzi; assembly: GCA_037833715.1. Lineage (NCBI taxonomy): Eukaryota > Metazoa > Chordata > Actinopteri > Toxotidae > Toxotes > Toxotes lorentzi. The sequence continues at coordinate 11,814,185 of JBBMJY010000005.1, forward strand.
TGAACAGTTTGCATTAAATATGACAGCCTGAGGTCACTGATGACCTTGAATTAAAAAAGCCCAGATATCTCTGTTTGCAGTACCAGGAGACTTTACTCTTGTAATGTTTAGAGATCCGACTCCTGGTTCAAGCTTTTTGGTCTCTTACAGCACACCTCGGTACGCCTCGACACATTACTCCTGGGTTTCACCTGGAGACAGATTACTTCCTTCTGACTGATAGCTAGGAGCTGATGAAAGATAGGCAGGTCGTGAATAATTTGAAGCGAAGGCTTGTCGCAGTGTTAAATCTAGACTTGAATCAGGTGACTCCTAACTTGTTTTTAAACAGGCTAAATCTGACCATCAGAAGATGTCATAAGGACCTGCCTATCAGTCTGTTTACCAGCTGTTTACTGGTGTTCTGTTTCAGTGATAGGTCAAATCAGAAGTGTGCAAATGTAGGTGGCCGGCTTCTTAGATGGGTGTGGATGCATGCCTTGAAGAAAGCAGGAAAGGCATCTATGTGTGTGTGTCTGTAGAGTTAGGGAAGAGAAATGCATTTCAGGTGTACTTATTTGTGCCTTTGTTTGCCTTCCTTTACTTTCCCTTTGTGGTCTTTCCTAGGCTTATGCTATTAGACACTGTCCTCTCCTGCCTTTGGGACCAAACATGCACTTCTCTGCTGGTAAACCCCTGATTGTTGTCCCGTGGGTGCTGCTGGTTATTCTAACCTGTGCTGGACTAGAACTCACATTGTCTTGTGTCAGGAGGCAAGATGCTGCTGTTGGCTGAGGTTACAGCGTGTAGGCGCCACCTGCTGGACAGTGACAGAGCTCCTCTGTCATCCAGCCGTACTTTCATGCAAAACATTAAATAGAGAATACATTCATTTTAAACCCTGTAATCTTAATAATAGTTTAAAGTTTAAAGGATAATTTGACTGGATCAGGCACGCTGGATGACAGATGATGGCTGTCGTTTTACGCTGTATGCTCCTGTTTTTCATTTCATTGCTTCCTTTGTCTCTGTCTGTCTGTCCGTCTCACAGACGCAGTGGATCTGGGTTCCCCGGATGAGCTGATGGATATTTCTGAGGTGGATGAAGGGGTGTGGCCAGGTGGAGTGGGGCCTGACCTGACCCCACCCACCATCACTATCAGCAACAGCGTCACCACGTTGAACCTGGGGGCCAAAGCCATGAAGAAGTGTCGGCTCGGCGGGCGCGCCAGCAAGGACAAGGATAAGGACAAGGAGGCGGGCCCTCTAACAACAGGCCGGGCTGCCAGTGAGAACACAGAGCTGTCTGTCAAGCGACTGACTCTCACTTCCAGCCAATCAGTGCCCAAGGCAGGAGCTCTCACCAGCCTGACCCGCACCGCTAGCGCCGTCTTTTCCCGCTCCTTCGAGCAGGTGACCAGCGGCAATGCTCCTCCCTCCAGCAACCACAACGCCTCCGAAGCTGGTCGCTACTCATGCAGCCTGCAGGAGGAAGGGCTGGGGTACTTGAGTCCCACGCCAAACCACACGCAGCGCTCTCCCAGCATCAGCGTGCACCTTGGCTCTGACCTTTGAACCCTCTGTGACTCCTGACTAGCTGAACCCTCACCTCTGATCCTGTGACCCTGTACCTGTGACGTGGAACTCCAAGCCATGCCAACTGCAAAAGAACCACAAAGACATGAACACTCCCACTGTTTCCCCCATCACTCCGTTTCAACGTCTTTGATTCTGTGTGGTGTAAACCAGCCTGCTGTCCTGCTCCAGTCAGACATCCAGAGCACCATCAGCTCCCTCTTCTCCTCTCCTCTAGCAGAGTCGACTCCTCTGGGCCTGATGAAGGCGGGATGTCAGGGATACAACTTCCAGCTTCATTGATATTTTTTTTTTTTTTTTTTGGTAGTGCATTGTTGCCGTGAAGTCGTGCCAGGACAGAACTGCACTCCCTTGCAGAGCAGCCTGTTGTAAAATGGGTGCACTTAAAACTCATTACTAAAAACTGTGTGGAAAAGTATTTTAATCGGCATTTGTTGCCCTGCATGGCTTTTCCATACATCCATCCTGACCTTGCCCACGTTTGTCAAAGGGCAGATGTTGAGTATGTGTGTGAGCATGCTTGAGTGTGTGTACTGTATGTGTGTATGTATAATTGTTTTTAGAGTAAAGGCTGCTGATTGATACAGTGAACAAAGTATGATTCCCCTAGCTGAAACAAGTGTTTCTACTCTACTTTTTAAAAAAAAAAATAAAAAAAAAATAATAGATCCCTTCCCATAGCAATACAAATTTCTCCTATTCCGTGTTTTCTATCTTTTGGGAAGATCACCCAGACTCACTTGTGTTTCTGTTACAGCTATGCTTCTTAACAGAAAGTCCACATACTTCCCTTAAAACATCAGGAAAAATCACCACTAAATAATCCAACAAGAATCAGTTGTTCATGTTTACAATCGCACAGTATTGTCATCATGATGGAGAAGCAATATTGGTGTCCTTCCCTCTCACTCCTCGAGCACCTTCCTGCATTGTATTTGATGGCAAAAGTGAAAATCCAGCTTCTGATAAATGATGAGGATGTTTTTGATTTTCTTTTTTTTTGGGGGGGGGGGGTGTATGATTTGTTAAGTATTAAATTTTGCACTTCAAAGAGCAAATGAGCTGTGTTTTCAACTTTGGTATTTTCTTATGATGAACAAGAGAGGTGTGACTCTCAACTGTGGTGTTTTCCTGTGAGACAGAGAGAGATGCTTTGTTGTTCTGTTCCGATTCCCATGACTCTTGCATCTAGCTACTGATCCAAAAATGTTTAAAACCCACACGGATTTACACTTAACCTACTTGCAGAGATGTAAAATAATCTGATACCCTTTAGTAAAGATGTCAGCCTGGCCAAAACTGTAAATGAACCTATTCCTGTGCTTTCTGCCGTGGGACACCTTTCAGAGCAAGAAGGCATCTTCTCTCTCTTCAGATCCACCCACCATTCCAGCTATTCGTAGTACTTTGATGACGTGTTTCCTGTATCCCTCCTTGTTGTTCACCGCATCATCACGTTAAAAAAAGACATGGTGATATTCTCTTGTACCAAAAAAAACAAAAAAAAAAAACAAAAGGAATAAAACTCCACCCATCTGCTTCCTTTGGTGTCTGAAATCAAGCGTTCATGCTGCCCCCACCCTCAAGCAAAGGTGTATTCTGTTGTCTGTGTACTAGAGCTGTTGAGTGTCCATAGCTTGGTGGGATAATAACAATCATCGTGTTTCTGTATGTGGGTTTACAGAATGTGAATGGGTAAGCTCTTGTTGTACATCATACTGTTGTACTAAAGTTGGTTTATATTGGCCTTTTATTTGTCTGAAGATAACTCACTGCTACAACTTCTGGGAATAAAGTGTTTCTATATTTCACTTTTGTGATCGGTTATATTTTTCCGTGCCTGCAATGGAGCATCACCAAACGTTGCACAAATTTCCATCCATCTACAACCCTATTTTATCTCGGCGATGAGAAATTAGGTTGTTTTCCTAATTTAAATACAGCTTTTGTTCAACAATATGATTAAAATAGTGTTAGAGACTTAGTTGGTATGTCAGTGGTACATTTCTACTTTTTTTTCTTCCATTAAAACTTCAGATTTTATGCCATAATAATTTAAAGGAGATGAGTGAGGTTCCTTTAACAAATATTAAATTATGAGCACATACAGGAAGAAAAATAATCTCATAGTATGTGCAGCAGTATTTCTCCAAATTAAATCCTTCCTCAAGAATTCATTATGTGGATGAATATGATTTAAAATTCTGAAACGAGTATCTTTGTGGCGTTTTAACCAAAAGTATGAACTGAACTCGCAGATACATGTCTTTCCACAAGATGGCGGCCTGTGACAGAACAGTTAACTGCCAGCTGCCAGGTTTCTCTACGTCACTTCCTCCTTCTCCTTGTCCTTGGCGTCCTCGCTGTTCAGGATAAACACATGGCTAAGCTGAGCAAAGAGACCAAACAGCGGCTGCAGCAGCTTTTCCAGTGCGGCCAGTTTGTCATCCGATGGGGTTTTATCCCAACCGTGCTGTACCTCGGTCAGTATCCGAAAGTTAGCGGTGGGGCATACAGCGGGCTGAGGAGACATGCCTAGCTAACGTTAGCCAATTAGCTTAGCTCATTAGGCTTCTGCTACAAGCAAACATTACAGTGGGTTTTTTTTTGTGTGTGTGGGGGTTAGTTTTAGGGAAACTAAAACCCAAAAAGGTTTCCAGTCCCAGTTTTGCTCTATAGGCATGGAGAAATGATGGAGTGCATGATTACAATGAATAAGCGTAGAAATAGAAGTCATATGGTGTTTTTACTTAAGTGGGATGTTTAATCAGTGCAGTAAATCCCCCTTAACTGGTGATTACATAAGATCTTCATCAAGAATAAAAGTATGTGAGAGAGGGGACATATCTGTGACCGGTTCTGAACGATTCCCTCTATGTTGGATCCAGGATTGTGTAGCTTCCCAAAGCTGTTGACTAAAGCAGAAAAAAAGTCCGGTGCTCATGTATTTTAGTGCCACGTTTTTTTTATGCAGGCTGTGGTTTGGAGTAGCGATGGGGTGAGGGGATTAAGACTTTTGCATGGCTATGGTTTTGATTAAAATGCGGAAGTTGAGACTTTTGCATTTCTCACAGTCAGTGGAGTTGCCGACTGAAAGTGCATCTTCTCTGACTTCAGCATATTGGAAACACCAACAACGATGTCACACTTTCTCTCCCCTTTGCTTTTTTTCTACATGCATTACTTGAATGAAATAGCATTTCATTTAGTCAGTTAAATGAATAATAATTAAATTTTAAGAGTAGATTAATTAATAAAAACAATACTGCACTTCTGTAGGGTTCAGCTTTTCTACATCTAACATTTTTGCTTTCTTACATTAAAGTGAACACCACTGTGCTGTCAATTCAAGTAGAACTGGCATATTGTATAATTCTTGCAGATTGGTAGTGTTAGAATCCTTTACTGGCAATTTACATTTGCGAAGACGACAAATTGCTTTGTTTAGGTTCTTCGGCTTGCCACTTGAATCAGAAATTCGTACCTGTGCAAATACACTGGCAGTCCCCGCTTTTTGGACTGATGATGGGCAGAACATAACGCCCAACCCTACTAGGAATTCCTCTCGTCTTTCTTGAGAATGTGTTGCACCACAGTTGACTCCGTTTGTGACCTATGAGTGAAGCTTAAAAAAAAAAAAAAAAAAAAAAAACTATTGGAGAAATGAATGTTTTCCTTTTTTTGCATGTGTGAGAGTGTGTGTGAGGCAGAGGTTGAGACAGTGAGTCATATGTGTTGCTCACTACATTTGAGTTGTAATCATAAGGGCAGTTTCACCCCATCCCACAAAAGTGAGATCTACCTAGCCGTAACCCACGATACATTCTTTTGGATGGACTAGCCTATTGACTGTTTTCACTGTTTCGCAGGTTTCAAACGTGGAGCTGATCCAGGAATGCCTGAACCCACCGTCTTAAGGTAAGGACAGAGTGGTGTGATGATTTGTGCTTCCTGTCAAATCATGTGTTTGATTTCCGAAGCAGCGTACAGAATGGTGTGAAATGCGGAAATCTGGTGCAGCCATTTATATAGACGTTCATCCATTTGTCATACACATGCTAAGCGAGATGAATTAAATACTTAATGTACTCAAACATGGACGTCACTGACAGGAAGAGATCATGATATATGATCCTATGTGGTTTAGTACCTGATCTGATGTGTGTGCGTGTGTGTGTAATGTACGCCACATTAAACCCCTTGAGTTGTACCATTTTGTTTTCAAGGAGATTTCCTTGTTTAGTGCTGGTGTATCATTAAGGAACATTAAAAAAAAAAAAAAAAGAAAGAAAAGATAAACTTTCCAGGATGTTGTGGGCTTTGTAACTGCGCTGTAGAAAGTCAGGAGTCTGCTTGAACCTTGATTTATTTTATTCTTTCCTCTAGTTTGCTATGGGGCTGAGGAACATCTCCACATAGCCAATCCCCTCCCTCTCTTGGAGATCATGTGACCCACCTGTCCGCTGGAAGTCTGGGAAATGGACATTATGCTTCCATTCATTTTTCTTTCCTCTCCACCAATCATTCTGTCCAATGTCTGAGGAGTAAAGATTGAATGTGATCTGTGGCCATATTGTGTATGGCTGAGTTATACAGTTCAAGTATGAAGAGTGTTGGCATGTTTGGATTAACAAACTGGAATCAACTGTATCCCTGAAAATATGTTGTGCTGGCCATCAGTTTGTTTATGAATATGAGACACCGATGTTTGGATATACCATTTGTTCCATGTTTTTCCTCTTTTTATTTGTAATTTAAAATTTCTGAAAATAAATCCTCAACAAAATGTCACTCCTGTCTCTGAAAAACGTTATTGTCACTCTGATAATACACCGCTGTGGGCGTAGAAAGAAATGTGCGCACTGTAAACTGTGCAGGTTCTGCCTCCATTCATAGTTTTCTGACTGTTAATTATTAACACAGAAAAAGCAGCTGGAACAGTTCCCAATGTAAAATACTACATTTTAATAACCCCAAAAACCCTTATAAGTTAAAAAATTAAAACAAATAAGAAATATAAAATATATCTGATATAAAGCCAGAAAAAACACTAGATATAAGTTTCCAACGCAGCATACTACATTTTAATTACCAAAAAAAACTACCAGATGAGAAATGAATACAATAACGCATACAAAATCCAAAGCCGGACAAAACAATATCCAGTTATCTTGCCCCTGTTCCTTTCTCTCAAATTCTTGATTGTTGCAAGTTTGTGTTTTAAAGTTTTTGGATTTTCACAATCAAAATCTTCAGCCTCCGTCGGACGTACGATCAAAATCTCTGAGTTTGTTGTCCAAAAAAAAAAAGTGGAGTGAACAAACACTCGAATGAAGAAATGTATCCATGCATTTTTTAATTTATTTTTTATTTATCATTTCTATGCGTGTACTGAATATTCCTTCGAGTTACTCACTTGTAGCCTTTGTTCAAAACACGGCTTATTGCATTGTAATTGTGTGAACAGAGGGATGAGTTTACACATGAAAATAAATAATAGTTAACAGTCATATAGGTAACATAAATGACAGTTTTACAAAAACAGTTAAATCAAGTTAATTGTCACAACCCAGAAAGTAATTAACATCAAAATTGTATTTTCAGTGCAAGTATCCCACAGCCATGGATTTTTCCTGAAACTAATAAATAACACTTTTCACCAAGTATAAATATGTTAAATAAGTAATGCAATAGTGGGTGATTCAAGCTTTCATGTCTATGACATTAAACATACACACAGCAGATTGCCATAGAGCCACTGTACCTACAGTTAGTGCAGAAACAGCAGCTACTCCCATGATTCCCTTTTAAAAAACAGTTCTGGGAAGGCGTTAACACCACCCAGTTTCCCTGAGATATTCTTTCATAACTTATTTAAAAAAATAAAAAAAAATCCCTTTCATCTGTGTAATAATTGGTAATGTGAATGAGTGGGTGCAGTGATCTTGCTGGGCACGTTTCTCCTGTGCTGCTCTCTTTTAGCAATTTCCACTTTGCTATCACGAAGGAAGTGGTGGAGCTGGCGCAGGATTTGATGCGCAGTCATCTTTCTGTGGTAAGCGTCGGGGTTGTCGAGCTCCTTCAGCAGCTGCTCCTCCTGGCTGCTGTCTAGCGGCTTGACCAGCTCACGGTTCCTCATCTGTGGGGCAGAAGTCACAGTGGTAATACATATGAGTGAGCACTGCTGTGTCATGATGATATGCCTAAGACATAATGCCAGAGCATTATGCAGTATTTTTTGCAGTGTTGTATTGCTACTTTTATTTAAGTGGCGGATCTAGTTACTTCATCCATTCACTTGCAGTTCAACAGAGATGATGAAGAAGTCAGCCGGATCAAAAGAAATAACATACAGACAGGTTGAGTGCTAACACAATGCATTAACTCTTTTTTTTTAATCCCTTCAGTGTTCAGCCACAAAGACAAGAATGCAGCATATGAGACCCACCTTTCCTTTGATGAGTTCCATCAGTCTCCCACTGTGCTGCCTGACTTCTGAGGGGATTGAACAGTTGGGGTACTCCCTCTCCACATACTTTAGAAGAACCATGTAGGTGTACAGGCCTTCGGCCAACCTGTGGAGACAAGCCTCCTGGAGAGGGGAGAGAAAATCACAGTCAGTGCTCAGATGAACCACATCACCTGTTTTTTCTTTTTTTTATATCAACGTAACAGAAGCAAAGAGGAAGAGGCCTCCTACCTTGCTGAAGCTGGATTTAGGGCATTTTGATGGAGGTGAGGGGACTTTGTAGTCGTCAAGAAATGTATATTTCAATACATTTTGGAATTCATTATCAAACTGATGGGTGATAAAAGAAAAATGATGGAGGTCAGGAGAGTAGCATAACATGACTCAGTAAAACTTGATAAAGATGTTACTCATCTAAGCAACTGAACGAATCAATGAATCAATCAATAAATAAATACCACAGTTCAGAGATATTCCTGGAGGATGAAGCACTTACCTCTTGCTTGTGGCGTATTGTTATGCCAAGCATCAACCGCCAAACCTGGGAGTTGCTCAGCAGTTCACCCTCAGGTGTCTCCTCACGTGACTCCTCGCCTGAGGTGTCACCTGCCTCACTGTTATAGGGCTCATTTTCAAGTGGAGCTCCGAGAGCGCACAGCAGCATCGCTGCAGAGAGCAAGCAGGCATCTGTGCGGAGAGGAAGAGCAGGAATATCTGAACTACCAGAAAGAGGAAGAAACGCAGGAAACGTGGGTACCACAGGCAGCAAATCACTTACTGAGTTTAGAGGGCATGTTGCGCTGCCGGGGAAGCACTTGTTGAGTTTCCACTGATGCTGAGGGCTGTCAGGGGCCAGAGGGAGTTGCTCTTTTGCGTTGGTCTTTGCGATGGGCTGTCATTTTATATTCTTTGGGCTATGGGTATTGGGAAATTCCTAGGAATTAATAGGCGGGAATTAATAGTATGTGTCAAACATCCGGTCTGCTATATATGAGTGGTTGATGGTGATTTTGAATGATGATGAGGAGTGTTCATCTTCAAAATGACCAACGAGAGCAGGAATTCAACCTTATGTATAAATTTGTTTTAATCCTTTTTTCGCTCGTTAAAAATCAAAGGATATTTACATGTACACACTCACACACACGTACATACATACATACATTTACATATACACATATACATGTCATTTTTTAAATTATTGTAACAATAACAAAGCCCTTTTTCACACACACATACACACACACAAACACACACAAGTCAGCAATCACATCATTCAGAAAAAAACCCTATGATATTTTCAGCACAGCAATTTAAAGGGAAAATCCACTCAAAACCATATATTTGCATAGCAGTATCCCAACAGCGTGTGAGGGTAAAATCAGTATTGATTGATGAGTGACGAGAAGTCAAGTTTAAGGTGGATTTTTAATTTTACTAACAAATTGGGGGATTAGTTGCATAGTAATGGAGTATTTCCTTAATAGTTTCTTCCCCAGTATTAGTTACTTTGTAAGATGTTGTTCCCCTCACAAGAGCAAGTGTCACACTATTATTATTATTATTATTATTATTATTATTATTATTATTATTATTATTATTATTATTATTATTCAGATATATGTTAGTCAACAAATCTGATCATCTGATGTTTAGATAATACTCATTGGTCAGGTCATTGGTCATGTCAGCAGCTGGTTGGGGTTTAATGACAAAAGAAGTCAAAATATGAATGTACATTTGTGTGTAAGAGCTTTTTTTCTTCTTTCCGTTCTCATGTATTATCTGACAACCCCTCAGATTTATCCTGTGACCCTTGGGAGGGGGGCATGACCACTACGTTGGGAGAAACTTGACCATAACTTCACTATGCTAGATAGTGTAAAGCTGCTTCAACACTAATGCATCAGTAACCTAATAATGTGACATATTATATATCAGTCATATGGGACATTTTACAAGAGAAAGTGCTTTTACTTTTGATACCTTAAGTATATTTTGCTGACAGTGCTTTTGTAATTTTCCTTGAATGCATGACTTTTGTTGTTTTGGTTCTGTGAATTAAGTCGGAACTATACACTGATTCCACCACAGCTTATATTTGAGCTTTCCACTACAAAATGTTTTAAAGAATCTGACAACATGACTAGTTTGCCATTTTCTACACTGTAATATTAAAAAGTTGAGAAAATACAGTAGTAAGTTAAACCAGCTCAGATCTAGGCATTTCCCCCCACCCCCCAAAAAAGTCAGTTACCAAGTAAAGAGGAACTTGAGACATTATTTTTTCATTAAGACTCATCAAGGAGTCATGTGTCAGGGTGGAGTAAACATCGTTTGGATACTGTACATGTGAAGATATAAAATGCTGAGTTTTAGGTCCAGAAAAAAAGTGCTTTCTTATGTCCAAAATGATAAAATAATGTTGCAGGACATTTTCCTATTATGTCTCAAGACAGCTAGACATTGATTCTGATGGCTTGATGATGATGATGATGATGCCAGAGAAGCTTGATTATTACAGCACATACTTACTTCTGAGGCAAGAGATAACGTGGTTTGTTTGTACACTTCCACTTTTAGTTTAAATGCTAATAATTTGCATTTCGAGTCAACTTGTAATCCTTATTTACATCAAATAACATTTGCATGCATTTTTACGCTGTACCAGTTGCTTTTCAAATAGCAGTGATAAAGGCTCTGCCTAAAGCTTAATCTTAAAAACCAACAGAACGAGACTAATTTCATTCCAGGACACTTTTTAATGGACGTCTGCTTTCTAATTATTCTGACAGCATTTGAGTTTATGTTAATATAAAACTGTGTTCAGAACTTGTTGTTCTAGATTTCATTTTTGTATCTAGTTTTTGTAGTTGTCCAGGGGTGACAGTGTTGGTCTTTTGGTTGATTGACCCTGAAATATTTCAGCAGTGTTTCAATGGATTGTCATGTCATGTCCCTAGAGTATGAATCCCCAGAGTATCATAACTTCAGGCAGTCCTGAGCTGCAGGTGGTTTTGCCCTCCCCACTCAGCAAAGTTGTCTCCCTTCTCTATTCTTTTTCCTGTTGTCAGCTGATAAACCCCTCAATTGCAGAGTTTTCAGAGAACAGGCAGTATGACTCCGACTTGTAGTAGAAACCAGAAGTACATAGGGTGACATGCAAAAGACAAAGGTCCCCTGAGAGGCCCCTGCGTTGCTCATCACTGTCTCTGACACACAGTTCCCCAGTCTGACAAAGTGAGGCCTGCTGGTGAGGTAGTCAGTAATCCAAGTCACCAGTGGAGTGTCTACCTGTCAAAGCTTATTCCCCATCAGTAGAAGCTGAAGGCACTCGAGGAATCATAAAATCTGCAAGGTGGCCAGTGAAGTTTGGACCAGATGTGAGATGAAGGACTGGCTCCTTATAAAGCCTGTGAGGTTTTTCATTTAGGATGTTAGATACGTGTTTTGACTTTGAAACGACAAAACGCCAGCATTTTAAGACTTTGAGTCTGTAAAAGCAAAAAAAAGGCACTTTTGTTTTGTGGTCTTATATAATAAAAACATATATAATATATAAAATAATATATATTCTACTGTATGTCATAATTCTGTGAAACTCAGGTGAGATGTGAACTAAAATAACCCTAACATGGATATGAGCTTTGTGCCTCACATCAATGAAAGGCCACTTACAATGTTTGTTTTTTCCTTTTTCTTCTCCCATTTATTATCTGACAACCCCTCAGACTGAATTTATCAATAAGTTCAATATCTTTTGAATAGAATGAAAGGGAAGAGGTGAGTATCAAAGGGTTCATCTCAATCACCAGCTATCAAAGAAAAGTCACCTTTTGCCAGCATCTTTCAGAAATATTTTCACAACATTATTTCTTCTTCATCTACCTTGATTCCATTCAATTCACCATTGCAGCGTATGTCATCATTAGTGCCTCACTCCACAGACTCTGTGAGATGCATCTTAATCATTCCAGCATCGTTCCTTTTAATTCCCCAGCTACTATTTATATATATAACTTTCCCTCTGTTTGTCAGCAATACTCACGGGGGAATCAATTTGAGAACTCCAGACTTGGGTCAAAAAAAACAAAAAACTGTATAAGTTGCATACTAGCTGACGCTGGATCTGCTCTGTTGAAGATGTTGTAAGAATGGGTTTGCGTTCTCTTTTAATCAAGAAGTGTTTTTGGTACTTTCAGTGGACAGTTTTTTGACTTCAGAATAGCTCAGGGTTAGTGTCTGAGGTGAGTGGGAAGTGCCGATCCTGGACATTCTCCTTCCCCACTGAAGAGCTCAAGACACGTTTTTCACACACAGAATTTTTTTGTTAGCTTGATGTGAACATTTTGGGCTAATATGTTTATTCCAATTCTGAGCCTTTGGTGCACTATATATTGGGTTATTCGGTTTTCTTGTTTGGGAAGAACGTCTGGTGAGCTGGCTGACTCTCATTTCTGCTTTTTTTGTGCCACCGACAATTTATTTTCTACCATAAAAGTCCACAGTAGGCACTCTCCATATGCCACAAACGCTCTCTTCTATTGAAAATAACTCAATATATATTTAAAATAAAACATTTATTTATGTCTAAACACTGAATGAACACTTACAGTCCAAAACAACTTTGTACTGTATTGTGGCTTCTCAGCACATGGCAAAGGAATTTGTCTAAGATGTGTATACATGTAAAACTTCTCTACCCTGTTACTTTGCATTTTAAAAGACAAAGCATTTGCAACAGTAAGCAGCCTGGAGTGAAGCCACATTATAATTGACTCCATACTTTTCCTCATGAGCGCTGCTCTAAAGAAACAGTTCTTTGTTTACTCCTTTCAAATTTGCTAACAAAAAGGCCAGATATTGTCTAAATCAGCTTTAGTGGCCTAGTTTGGGGTCAAATTGTCATCCAGAGTGTAGGAACTATCCTAATGCTGTGTAACTGTATGACATACTACAATGATTTTAACAAACCAAGTGATTTTACACTAAAGGAAAAAGCAGACAGACCTGAGATGGTGACATGTGAAGGCCAGTAATCTCTTTCAAGCATCTTTACAAACATTTTTTTTTTTTACAATAGAGAACTCTCTACAGTAAGAGTGTTTTTCACAAGTGTAAAAAAGACGTCAGCTTAGTGAAACCTAAAATGTCAGAGGTTTTGATAAGGTTGCTCAATTTCCTCTTTCCCTCACTTTCTGCAGTAGAAAAAGCTGGTACCAGGGTCAAAGAGCTGAAGTCCAGATAGCCTCCCTGCTGAAACAGTCATGACTGACATTACAACTCATATGAGTAAAAACATTATAGTGTAATAGCCAAAGCACTGCTTTAACATCATTCAGGTTCCTGATGGGAGGGAGGTTTAATGCTTACTACACCCTCCGAAACATTATTCAGCATATTTGTCACAGTTCATCATCTCATCATCGGCCTCCCTCCAGGCTTCCTCTTGCTCTACAGTTTTTGGTTGTGTTTCCCTCATGCTTCTGCTTAAGTTCTTATTAATAAAAAAAAAGGGAAGAAGTTATATTTTTGTGGTTTAACTCTCCACTTTTACTTCAGGGGTTTGTGTGTTTGTATGTGTATATACCTTAAGTAATCACATAGCTTCCCTTGGGTTTTTTTAAATTTGTATTCACTTCCATCACTTTAGGGATAATATTGGCTTTAGTTTTCTATTGCCCGGTGGCAGAAAGGAAAGTATAGGATTCATCAAACTTCCCACTTGGTCTTTCCCTACAACCTTCAATCTATCTGTCGACAACCCCATCTTAATTACATCCTGGAAAAAGTCTAGTGAACTTAGTATCTAAATTAGTTAGATCCTCTTTTTAGCTTTCATTATCAATGAAACTCAGATTCATGGGAAAAAAGAATCAGTTTTGTCCTTACAAGTTCAATGTAAATATGTCTTTGGATTTACATTTGTAAAAGGTCATGACAGTGTTAGGACCCTTTCCATTCTTTCTATTGCTTAGACTAAGGCTGTGTAGAATCCCATGACTAATTTATTGACTTTGTATATGAAAAAGCAATAGATTTGTCTGTATATGTTCCTGTTTTGTGTATATGCAGTTTAAGATACAGGGTTTATATAGGAAACATTAAGTCACATTGGTAAAGAAAGCGTCTGTGAGATGATTGCCATGAAATGTAGTAGAGCACACATGACATTTAGACATGTGGAGCTGGGGATCAAACTCCAACACGACAACCAATTGCCTACCTGCCCTACCAACAGAATTAGGATAATCTCATTCTATTTACAACCACATTATATAATGGAACATAAATGTCTTAGTGTCATTATGACATATACAAAAACAAGCTACCAGAAAGGAAATTGTATAAAATATGTGTGAAATAATCCTTGAAAACAACATACGCAAATATAATTACATGTCAGTAAGGGTTCAGTGATTTTCTAGAAGTTCAGTTGAGAAACCATTTATAGTAATAACCAGATGGGAATGTCTGTTTTTGGCTAATGCAGTGACCCTGACAAATCCTGAGAAAACGAGGTACTTCACCATTTTCATGCAAAAATCATGAAATTCCCATATTACCATAAAGCAGTCCTGCTCATTGATGCAATTTCAGCTGTCTAATACAACCAGAGAAATGAAAAGGATAGATACAGCAGAATAAATACTTTTTGTTTGTTAGATTTCAGTCGCTTCACATTATACAGTATGTCATCTAACTGCCCAACCCTATACAAAATAAATACATATTAGATAATAAATATGGTTCTTAGTGAGGCCTTTGGGTTTGTGTGAGTTAAATTAGGCTTTAGCCTTTGTTCTTCATTACTTAAAATTTCCCTATAAATTTGCAAACCTCAAGTGATCGAAACCAATTAATATGCTCTCACCGTGGGACTTTTGAATTCCCTCGGGTTCTGGATACCCACATTGCCTGGCT
>JBBMJY010000005.1:11829190-11859738 GCA_037833715.1 Toxotes lorentzi
TATATATACACACACAAAAATACAACAGTGAGAAGTAGCAGATGTAATAGACTGAAGGTTCATGTGCCTTTTTATGATACCTTTGGATAAATAGTACATTGGGTCTGCAATACAAAAATTACATTGTGTAATCAACTGGAAAAGTAAATATATAAATTATATACAGTATAATATATGGCTCTCAGTCATAAGTGTGAACAGATTTATTTGTATCTTGTGACTGAATGGGGTCAGGACTCTTTTGAAATGAAGAGCACGTGCAATCAACCTGGACCAACAACACCACATCACTGGCCAAGAAGGCTTAAACACGCCTCTACTTCCTCCGCAAACTGAAGAGAGCACAAGTCCCATCCTCCATCATGTGCTCCTTTTACCGAGGGACCATCGAGAGCATCTTCACTGGCTGCATCACTGTGTGGTATGGAGGCTGCACTGCCTCGTGTCGCAAGGCCCTGCAACGCATAGTGAATACAGCCAGCAGGATCATCAGTGCCCGCCTGCCACCCATCCTGGACATCACCCGCAGAGCCATCAGCCCGCTCCACAAGACTCGCAAACAGCTATATCCACCGCCAACTATGCTGCTGCCATACTGCACACTCTTATTGTATATAGGTTTTTCTTTCTTATTCTATTTTATTTTACCGAAATACTAGATGTACATAGGTTTTACTATTCTATCTTTTTTAATCTCTGTTTTACTTAATGGCACCTCTTACTTGGTGAGGGAGAAACAGTATTTTCAAAAGTAAAATCTTTTGAATCTTTGAATCTTTTGAATGATGAGCTGGAGGATTAAATCCTGAAATCTGCAGTTCACCGGGGTTGCTGCTAGATGGCAGTCACACTGCAGCTACGATGAGAGGTTGGTTCAGTCTTCTCTGGAAGGGTGACATCCTGAGGCGACAGTATGGAAGGGACTGTTCAGTGCAGCAATAATAAATGGCTCACATTGAACAGAAATTGCTTGAGGGCCTCTGTGGACATGCAAGTGTGTGTGTGTGTGTGGACTTCTGACTGACTGACTGTCTGACTTCAGTGTGCAATTTGTATGAATTACTGTGTATAATGTGAAATATTTATCTAATGGCTTTTTAATTGTCTCAGCTGGAATGTGAGCACCGACCTGAAGTCTATTAAGAAGTTGTACTAGTTTAGTAGAAAAAGTTTTAGACTCCCTTCTCGTGTCACCTCCAATGCAAGCCCATGTAATTTTATTACTTGCACACATAATGTTCATGTCAGTGTTTTGAAGACGAAAGTCGACCCTATTTTCAGGCTGAGTCAAACAAGACAAAAAACTCCCTGAGGCTGTACTTAGGCACAGCAGTGCTTTGAGCTAAATGCTAAAATCAGCATGACTCTCAGGGACGATGCCAGCGTGGTGATGATCAGATGGTATAATGCTCGAAATGTTCACCATCTTAGTTTAGAGTGTTAGCATGCTAACATTTGCTAATTTAGCACTAAACAGAGAGTACAGCTGAGGCTGATGGGAATGTTATTTAGTTCTGCAGGTATTTGGTCCAAAACCAGAATGAGAAACAAATGAAATTTTTCGATCTGATGATTGCACCAGATGAAAAGTTTTCTGGGCCAAACTGGTGGACCAGCTGATCAACGGACATCGCCGTCCATGGAGCCATGGCTTCAGCATGGCTAAAGAAGAAGTTACATAATGTCTGTCATGCACTAAGTGACAGTGCAGTTACCTAAAAGTGTGTAGAACATGGTGTAGTGAGCCTTGCTTCTGTTCTTTTACACATCCTCAACCGTCATATTGTGTTTAATCTCTATTTCAATATGGCAGGCCTCTCCTCAGTCTTCCCATCCCTTCTGATTCTGCTCTCGGTCTGTCATTTCCTGTCTCTTTATTGCTGCCCTGCTGATTTCTCTCCCCTTTCCCACTGCTCCTGTCATCCTTCACTCTCTCCACACCTCCTCCTCATCCTCCCCTTCCCCTTTGTGGCTTTCTCTCGGGCCGCCCTGTTCTTGCCTCCTCTCCTCTTTTCCCTTCCTCTGGCACTTCTTCTTCCATGGACGAGGAGGGTCCATATGAGACGAGAGGAATCGTATCTCGGCTCAGTTCGCCACAGGCGCTCTTCAATATTTAATCAAGAGTGCATTTGTTTGAAGCGGGCTCTGGATATGTGTGCGAGTGAGTGATAAAGAGAGATGTCTGACCACTGTGTGTGTGTGTGTGTGTGTGTGTGTGTGTGTGTGTGTGTGTGTGTGTGTGTGTGTGTATGCTTTATTTGTATGCAGGAGAGAGGCAGAAGTGTGTATGTTTGCGTGTGTGGTGACAGTTTTGGGATGAAAGGCTTTCCCCAGTCCTATATGGTAATTGGTTTACTATCTCTCTCTCTCTCTCTCCTTGCTTTGGCCCTCTCGCTCTTTCTTTCCTCATCTCCTCTTACACTCCACTTCTCTTCCCCCTATAATCCATCCTTTTCCCTGTGCCTCATGTAACTGTGCTGCACTGTATAGTACTGTATGTGCATTACTATGTGTGGCTCATTCATTCAAAAGCTGTACTATCAGGTTTGTTTGATTTTGCTGCGTGTGCATATGTGGTTGCGTGTGCATGTATCAGCTGCTGGTCTCAGTGGTCCCTGGGGATAACAGAGCAGCATATTTCATCATCCTCCAGACTCGGCACAAGAAATCCCTACGTTCCTTTCTCTTCTTTTGCCTCTTCAGCAATTCAGCAAACACTGAGGGTTTAAACTTACGTCCTTCTTTCACTTTAAGGCGGCTGCTTGTGCTCAATACAAAGCTTGCTACTTTTTTTGAAGTTACGCCTTGGTCGCTACATGCAAACTTCTCACCGAAGTCCTCTGACAATCAGCTTCTCGATGCCTGTGGGGAAAACATTTATCATATGTCTCTGCAGGCTTGTCCTTGGTAGGAATCATGATAAATTGTCCAGTGGCTTTGGTAGATCAGAGGGATCTTTGGCAGTGTTGCTCTCGACTGTAATATCTTCTCCTCACAGCTGACCGTAGCTATTTCACAACTTCTACTTCAGCACTGTCCACCAAATCTCAGAGGGCAGCGATCTGAACGACGATCTGAAAAAGGACTGATGGCCTCGGGCTCCCAGTAATTGTGTTTAGCTCTCAGTTAGCATTTTGGCAGATTATAGCACCCATGAGGCCCCAGATGGGGCTTTTTATGCTTCTTTGTAGATCACAAACTGAAAACCTTTCAATCCAAACAACCGTTCTTTGTAATTTCCACAGAGCAATAGTTAAATTAATGGATGTCAGGCTGCTTTGCACTTTTTTGACTTTATGTTTCTCTACTAACGCAGTGTGTCAAGCTCTCCACACAAAGAATTCATTCAGCGGCCATGTAGGGTGTCGCTCCTGTGTACAACCTCAATATAAAGACTGATTATAAAGATTAGCTGTGTTAAATCACTGGTGAAACCAATGATGATGACTCTACTTTCTGCTACAGTTAAAATAGTTTTCATTATTTCACATGAGAGTTTTCTGTGTTTGCACAAACCTTTCTCCTGGGCTTGTGGTGGGCGGAGCGCAGTAAAAAGGAAAAAGATGCATTTCTATCCACCAGTCAGAATTTGTTTTTATACGTTGTCAGCAAGCACGGTGGCGCTGTGGTTAGCACTGGGCTCTGGGTTTGAATCTGCTGGGGCTTTTCCGTGTGAAGTTTGCATGTTCTCCCACGTACTGCCGTGGGTTCCCTGTGGTTACCCACAGATTAGACATGCAGATTAATTCAATTGGGGCATAGATTGGGGACTCTAAATTGTAAGTGTGTGTAGGTTGTGAATGTGAGTGTGAATGGTTGTTTGTCTCTATATGTCAGCCCTGTATCAGCCCCACCTCTTGCCCAAAGTTCTCTGGGATTAGCTCCAGCGGACCTCTTGAGCCTGACTTCACTGTGTTCCAATAGCAAATACAGTAACACAATATAGTAGTTGCATCTGAAATCCTGTTCTTTTCTTACTGTGAAACACTTGCTATAAATCTTGATTTAATAAAAGACCTAAAGCCCAATAAACTATTGTTACCCTTGGTTAAATGGTAAGTATCGTGCCAGTTAGTCAGTTTCTACTGTCATGCAGCCATCTGAATCTGACAGCTCAAACAGAGAATAAGTCAGCAGCTTTATTGTGCTGACTGAAACAAAGTGATCACAGGCAGAGTTAAAGAGGCTTTTGAGAATAAAACTTTCATGCATCTTTACCTTGATCATGTACGGACTTTTTGGATTTTGTTAGTGTGACAACCTAAGTATGGAGAATAACACAGAGAGTGGAAAAGTAAGTCTTAATTGTGTGTCTGTGTTTGTCGCTGTTCTTTTCTCTCACTGGAGTCAGGACTCAGATCCCAACTCGGCTTTAATGTGCGAACGAATGAATGAGTTACTGCAAGCTTTTGTTCAAAATAAAATGAAAAGGTTTTTCTTGATATATGCGCATGTGTGTTATTCAGATGTCAAACTGTATGTCTACTGGTCCATTACCTCGGACAGCGATGCTGTTGGTATAATCTGAGTCCCTGAAAGGGGCCAATTATCCCAGATTACAAATCCTATCAGAAAAGCAGACTCGACATCTGAGTTATACAACTGAACCCACTGCACTCAAGCTGAACTCTGCTTGGCTTTATGCCATCTGGAGTATCACGCTCAGATCTTTTTGGAGTTACCGAATTCAAATGAATTCTTTCATATCATACTCATTTGAATTCTTTAATCAAATGTAATGCATTTTTACCAACTTCCTAAGTGGGGCTGTGCCCTGTTTTCAAGACACAGACTGGATTTCTTCTCGTCTCACGACTCCTTGGCTGCTCATAAAGCCACAAAGATGGAACAGAATGAAAAAGCATAGTTTTCATTTTTGCGCTGCATCTAAAAAAAAGCGGAACAGGATTTGGTCCTTTGTATCGTTGTGACAGAGAGTTGCACACATCTTTTTTTTTTGTCGGATTCAGATTCAAAATGATGCTGTTCATCAAAATGTGACGGAAAATCTCTCTTTGATACTTGAAAATTTATAAATAAATAATCTGTTGGTTCATGTTCCTGTTTTTAACACACCATATAAAGAAATATTACCGATTGTGACTAGTGGTATATTCACAATTGCAGAAAAGCAGCTGTGTATGTGATATGATGCAATGACTGTGTTGGATGCCAGCGGTGTGCCGGGTGGGGTGGGGGCGTGTACCAAAAGTTCAAATTTGTTGAACTTTGACCTGAACTGTGCTGACATTTGTGGGTACAGTCACTTGATGTTGATCACTGCTTGAGTGGAAAATGGATGAAAAGCTTTATTGTGCTGTTTATTTGTGCTTGTGAATTTTCAGAACTGTACAAAAACAAGTTGCCCTGACAGAAGTACACACACAAAAAGATATTTATTGTGATAGTGATCTACTGCTTTTGGCACTGTAGCTAAGCCGGCGTCGTTTCTTACAGAACCACAAGGAGGTCCCGAGAGATAAATACTCTGCCAACCACTGCCCTTGTTTTACGTCTGTAATGTGCATTGTGACATTTTACAGTTCAAAAATAAAAATTGTCAGTGCTCTCTGGTGGACAAACTATGTAATAGCACCACTGTGTCTAAACTCACTGGCTTAATGTTGGACTCCACATGAAAAGGAACACACTGGGGTTTGTTCAAACCCACACCATCACCAACCTGTTACGCAAACACACAGAAGAAGATTTTAAAATGACGACTATTCGTATTAAGACAATTTTTAGAGAGTGGGAACCACAGGAGAGACACTGTGTCTCATCTTCAGCAACCCCCAGCCTGGCGGGGTGGAAGACCCTCTCATGTTTCAGCTCACCTGCCTCCTACCTCAGGTGAAACTGGAATGTATAAGCTCCTGGCTCCACAGCATTGTCACGCAATGCCAGGACAAAATACAGCTTGGAATTGGAAAAATTAGGCTTCTAAAATGTACCACTCACACTCTGTGGCTGCTCTTTGTTTACCTATGGAAATTTGAGCCAGGTAATGTGGTGACGTAGCCGTACCGAGTGCCTCCTGCCCGTCTCTTTCCTCCCTTCCCCCACACACTATTATCCTTAGTATTGTATTAAATTAACAACTTGTGGCGATTGTAAACATTAACCTGACACCGTCGTGTTTGCCGCACCGGTACAACACGGAAAATGTGATGGTTTATTAATGTACCTCGCGTTTTTCCTTTGTCAGACTGGTCAGAGAATGAAAGGTGGAAGTGATGCAATGTTTCTATGCACCTGTGACCCACACACATACACACATCAACCTGGTAGTACCGAGGAGTAGGTCGCGCGAGCCATTGGGTGGAGCAGCAGCGTCGCGTGCTGCGGAATACATTGAGTAGGTCGTTAACGCTGCGCGCGGTTTGGTTGCAGATGCAGGTCGCTGAGTGTGAGCGCGAGGCGGGGGGAAATGGCGAACGGGCGCGGGCGGCGGTGCGCCTTGTGAGGATACAGTAGACACCCGGAGCGGAGGCAGGCGGCAGCTCGAGGACAGACGGGAGAAGGAGAAGAACCATGGAGGACTCGGATCCCGCAGAGGACGGCTTGCTCGCGGGCTTGCGGTGGAACCGGAGCGCACGGGACCAGGCTCAGCTCAAACACAAAATCCGGGATCTGCCGGGGCTACTCAAGCACGGGCTGCACCTGCGGAAGAAGAGCGTGAGTATTTCGGACCGACCGCAGACTGACTGTCCGTCCTTCCGTGTTTGATGTCTGATGAACCTTAGCAACGGTTTTATCTTTTCAGCCATCAGTTTTTCACGACACCGCTCTGAGGCCGTTTCGTAACCCCGTCACGACTCAGGTGTTCATTATGTTACAAGCATTACTGTCGCAGAGGCTGTGCGTGCGTGCGTGTGTATGTATGTATGTGTGCGCATACTACATCCATAATAACTAGAACTGCTGTTGGACACCATACCTTCACACTCCGGTAGTCAAGGCAACACCAACCCGCAACACACAGGTTACACACGCATCTATTTACATACACCCAGTGACACACACGATCTGTATTCATATACAAAATATGTGTGCATCTACAGAACTAAGGATTATTATTATTATTATTATTATTGGATTTGTATGTCACTTTTCAATTGATCAAAAAAATCTTCAGATGTCTTGTTTTTTTTCCAGCCAATAGTCATAGTCATTTTTGATTTAAAATGATGATTTTGCTTGTTAAATTACTGGAATGATAAATCAATTAGCAACATTGTTCCTTTTTAATTTATTGTTAATATAACAGCTGTGTTCTGTAGTCTCATATTGCAACATTCCCAATCCTAATGGGGCAAATTAGTAGAAATCTATCTCATGGGTCTTCTGGTTCTTTTCCATGGTGACTGGTCAACTAAGCAGTAAATGTGTGTGACTCAGTGTGCCCTGATGTGGAACAAACACACCTGACAAGCCAAATAGCTGCTCAGAGTGTCAGCTCTGCTCATCTTCATCATCCGTGGCAGCCAGGACAGAACGTGTCCCTGATTCCCTCTGTAGGGATCACAGACAGAGTGCCAAGATTTCCAGTCCCGCTGCTGCCAAATGTGCTAAAAATATGCAGCATTTATAGTGTAAAGCTACTTTGGAACGAGGAGATGAACAGTTTATGTCATGTTGCATTGTGTTACTTCAAGCGATGTTTAATGACCTGCAGATTGAGGTCACTTTGTATTCCTGTCACCTGTCTGATCACTGTAATATGATTATATTATTCCACAGAAACACGGCGGTGATTGAAAATCCTACAATTAATTTCAAAAGAAAATGTATAAATAGGACAGTCCACACAAGAATATTGTGGTGAAAGCATAGAGAATGATGAATGATTGGATTATATTTCTAGCGAGTATTACAGATGTGTCAAAATGGTCGCATCAGGAGCTGGATCATGTTTAAGAAAGCAGACTGTGTCCCATTTTTTTCGTGTGTTGTGTCTCCTTTGTTTTTCATTCTCCTCTCTTCACCTAACTTAAGAGCGGGTGTTCTTGTGTGGGTGAGTGTGATGAGGCGTGGGTAAGTAGTGTAAAGGTATGGCTGTTCTGTGCAGACTGGTTTTCTCTAGGCACTGGCAGTTGGCTATGCTTCACCTGGCGCACACACACTAACACACACACATCTTTGCACAGATACATTTTCCAAAAAGATGTTAGCGAGGAAGTACCAGAGACTCAACATGCACTAAAACACTGTCGCTGAAAAACAAATAGTGACTTGATCTCAAATCACTGCACTGAAACAGCATCTCTTAGCGCGCTTCCAAAGGTTGAAGCCTCTTGCACACATCTTGACTTTCTTTGACTCATGCAGCAACTTCATTCCTGTAAAAGTGCAAAACGTCTGACATAAGCAGTTTCTCACATTACCTCATATGCTTCTTTAATGATTGCCGACAGCTTATGAAATAAATAGAAACTGTTGCATTACCCAGAGCCATGTGTCGCCTTTGGTTCTAGCAGCCTCACCTTGGTGAATCCTGTCTTACATTATTCTATGCTGTGACTTGCTCTGGTATTCAATTATTAGTCTTTGACTGGCTGCAATATGACAGGAGCGGAGAGATTTGTTTAAAGGAGCACTTGACTTAGTTTCCAAATTTTACACCATTTGCAAGGGTGCTTAATACAGCAGCTAACCTGCAGAGAGTTTACAACAAGGAAAGCCTGGATGGTTTTCTTCTGTCCTCCTCTCGAGAGTCAAACTACAGCTCAGTCAGGTGTCAGATTTGACAGCCACTAATTGGTCTAACGAAGTCACTCGGCAGCACATTTGTGCAGAGGACATTACGAGTTGCCTTTTTTTTTTTTAACATGCTGTCAGAGTAAAACATATGTGTATAAGCCCTGCTAGCTTAATGGATCAAGCAGACGGGTAGTATGTATTTTTTGTGGTTTTTTTGCATATACTGCCAACAGTAATCAGAACACAGTTAACATAACAGTGTTTCTTAATGGTCCATGATGTCTTGCTGTAATATGTGTTGTTATAATAATTGCAGAGGTTTAAGTGTAGAGACCTGATTTTCCATTTCTACAGGAAAACTAGAGCAAATACATTGTGATTCCTGAAAGGTTCCTTTAGCCAATCATTAAAAACAGACCAGTAGAACATTAAAACCACAAGGAAAATCTCAAACAAAAGTTAGCCATTGCACACAGTCTGTAATAGGTTGTGCATGTTCTGTATGCGCATATGTTTTTGTTGTTTTCTGTTTGTGTCCTTGATGCAAGCAAAGGAAATGATGCATGTCGAATATGCGGTAGTATATTTCCCAGAAAGAATCGTAAAACGTAGTTGAAACGTGATGCAGCTTCTTCATTTGTATTTCTTCTTCTGATGAATTTATGCAGACTATACATCGGAAATTCCCTCTAGGCCCGCAGGTGATACCAGATTTTTTTTTTTTTTGTTTGTTTTTAAATGTGACATTTGGATGGTGCTCTTGCTGCTCTTGCTGCAGTGCTGCTCTTTTAGGCTTTAAAATGAGATTGTTACAATCGTAAAGTAAGCTATCAGACTTTACTGTCATGGTCTTAGAGGAAAGTTGATTATATTCCTCCAAATATGATTTAATTTCTGCATTATACGTGCAGCAAAACAGTGGCTTCTGATGTGTTCTAATGTCTGCCAGCAGTATTTCACATCCATAGCTGCATTTTACATTGTGATTAAAAAAGATGAAAAGGCAAGTGAGGGCTGGTGAGAGACTCAAACATATTCAGACTCACTCCCCATAAAAATTTACACACGCTACGACTACAACCACTGCATTGGACTGAGAGCTTTGAAAGGATTAGCAAAGTAAGAAGCATGCTGATTTTACCACTGTACATTATTAACAAGTGTACATTTTATACTTGCGCAATGCACAGAATTAACAACTGCTGAAGCCTGTGCCCATTCATTCTCATTTAAAATAGTACATAATAACAGTGGCTCTAAAATTTTTGATTTTCAAACGTTTTAGGGCTTTAAGATTAATTTACAGAATCGATTCACAAACGAATCGATTGAATATGACATTTACTCATATCATTGATTAGATTTGATGGAAGCTTGTCTAAGAAAAACCTTAAGTGGAAGAATCCAAATACAGGGGCAGATCCATTTTCAAACATAACCTTTCTAAAATCAAAATCAAAATCATTACTTTCTCTGCTAATAAAGTGACTGCTTGATCTTAAAATTATCTTCTACTTTTATTTATTTATTTATTTTTTAACTATCAACAGCCCAAATACCAAGAAGCTGGATGACTAGATAATTCCTGAAATTAGTGTGGTATCAGTAAACATAGACGCTGATCGTAGGTGTTGGGAAGCCAAAGGTCATGTGTGCTGGCAGATAGGCGTGGGCTGACAGGTGGGTTTCTGAACAGCTTCGCTCTGTGTGCATTTGCCTATTTGTGTTTGTGTCCAAAGAGCTGCAGCTGCTTTGATGTCTCCATTTTGACTATACCTGGTATGACGGATCTGTCGAGGAGTCGACAGAAAGCTTAGTGTGTGTGTGTGTGTGTGTGTGTGTGTGTGTGTGTGAGTGTGTAAGGGGGCTTGCCAAGCATACCGTGCTACAGCTCTTCACTGTGCTCAGCAATCTAATCTGAGAGTAATCCATTTCTTGCAGATAATTACCTCGCTCTCTCCTCCTCCCCCTCTCACTCCCTCTCTCTCTGTATACACACTTTGAAGGCATCACACAGATAAGCGTGTCAGCATGTGCTCTCTCTTTATAGCTCTCATTCCTCCTCTTCTCTTTCCCTCTCTTCTATCACTCTCTTCTGGCCTCTGGTGCGCTGACAGCAAGGGGCTGTACACGCTGTGATGGAGAATGCTGGATGGACGGATGGAGTGCGTGCTGTGTGAGAAACCGAGGCACAGACACAGAGACTCACAGGGACGTGGCCAGCGGACATCTCTCTCGTCGCGTGATACAGTATGAATGAAGCACCTCCAGTGCTAGTGTGTCTGGACTGTGTTTGTGAAAAGAGATGATGGTGGAGAAACAAAGGGCCCTCGAGAGATCTGTGCACACCAGACAGGGAGACAAAGAGATGGAGAGATAAGATACAGTGACCAAGAGAAAAGAGAAGAAGAGGGAGCGAGACAGAGATAGGGCGAGTCAGAAACAATTTATTTAGTCTGTGTGCTTCGCTGGCTCGTGTGCTCTACTTAACCCCCAGTCCAAACACTACATGTCTTCACACACAAACACAGAGAAAAGTTTCGTCTTTACTGATATCTAGGAGTACGCATAGACCGAGTGGGTGTTTTCCACAGGCAGAGACTGCTCTTGAAAATGTTTGATTGTGTATGGGGGAAAACTGTGGTCAGTTTTAGGGCTACAAGTAATGATTGGTTTCATTGTCCATTGTCCTTTTTGGTCTATAAAATAGTGTCCTCACATGCTGTATCTGACCAACAGTCCTAATTTGGCTTAAAAAATTGCATACACAATTAATCGATTATCAAAGTAGTTTCTGATACTATGGCTGATCGTATGGAACGAATTCTGAATTACTGAATTCATGTGTAATTTTATAAAATAGCGATTTGATTGACAGCTCAGTGCATTTTGCACTTTGTGTTTTGTGTGGATTAAACAAATAAGATATAACCTGTTAATTTGTGAGCTTTAAAGGTGCTGGTAGGTGGATTTTGTTTCCAGTGTTTGTGCAAAGCTAAGCTAACTAGCTGTAGCTCCATATGAGAGTGGTATCCATCATCTTCTCTAATTCTTGGTCAGAAGCAGATTTCCTAAATGTTGAGCTGTTCCTTTAATGAAGAGTAGGTGGGTCGTGATAGTCACTCGCTTTGAGTAAGGCATGTGTGCTATTGCGTAAGCTCTCTTGCATGTGTATTTGTGTGTGTGTGTGCGTGTGTGTGACATGCCAGACAGTATCATCGCTCTAATGAGGATCACACACTCTGCTCTGTATCTCTCTAATCATCCCTTCACTTTCTTGCAAGTCAAAGCCACAGCCGAGCATTTCTCTCCTTCTCTGTCTTTGTCTTCACAATTACAATTAAAATGATGTCTCTGACTGCCTCATATCACTCCCTCTCCATCTGTCATGCTCACGTCCCCTTTCATATTTCATAGACTGTTGTGAACCGCTCGGCCTCCCACTCTTCTTTTCTTCTCTCGGTCCCAAACTCATTTATATTTCTTCATCTACATCCGCCTTCCACAGTTGCTTAGGTGCTTTTCATTTGTTCCATCATTTGATCTTGCTGTGCCTCCCTATTCGTCATCATCTGGTGGGTTGTAATCATCAGCCGGCGAGAGGCGAAGGGCTGCGGTGATTGCTAGCGCGGCCTCAGATTTCTGTGAAGGTTTCCAGAGGGAATCAAACCCACAACTCTTGTCAGCGATCCAGCTTCACCGGCTGAGCTCACGGGCCAGGAGGTTCTCATCTGTCGGTTTTTTAATGTACTTTGGCGATGTGATCGTCATCCTAATACGATTCTACAGTTTGGATTTTTATCCAAACTGCAGATAGCAGTATCCTCACCCTTAATACCTGACAGTGATGCTGTGGTGTTGAGACTGAGTACAAATACAAAGAAGTGCTTATAAAAACTACAAACTATGTTCACCCCCTTGGAGCGTTATGTTATACGTTTAACCTAAAACCTATTTAACCTAAAATCCGTTGACTCCTTGATTACACACAGGTGATGACTTGGCTGCACCATTTATGTGTGTCAGTGTAAAAGGGGTGAAGTGGTAATGCAAATAGTCAGATTTGTTTTTAATTTAGATACATTTGTAGAGGTGTTTTAATTTAACATCAAAGAGTTTTTTTTTGCTGTTAATCAGTGTCAAAATGCCTCAGTTCAAACCACAGTGATTTAGTGTCGTAAAACAAAACATGAAAGTGTTTCACAGGGGTAAATACTTTTATGGGCGCTGTAAAGTTTCCCTGTGGCGGTTCGAAGGTAACAGATGAAGCTATTTCTTAAAGTGTCTGTACAAAATTAATATTGCAAGAGTGAATACTGGCCATACAGTGTATTTGAAGTGGAAATCTTACAAGACCAGTACATGGTCCTGTATGTATGTAATTTTTTAAAAATCAAATACCGTTTGACCACAGGGAGTCATAAAACCTGTCTAGTAAGAACTGTGCTCTTCAAAAGTTCAGAGCAGCCAATGCACTGTATTACACTGCACTGAAATACTAAAACAGATGTTTGCATGTAATGCCATTTCCGCTTCACTTGATCTAACACTCACTATCATTTTCAATCTGTTTTATGATGAGTGTGTCGCCACAGTGTCAACACTGTCATCTAGCTCCTCTGGCACCACATAAAGCTTAAGAGCTT
Source organism: Toxotes lorentzi (assembly GCA_037833715.1). NCBI lineage: Eukaryota > Metazoa > Chordata > Actinopteri > Toxotidae > Toxotes > Toxotes lorentzi. The sequence continues at coordinate 11,842,540 of JBBMJY010000005.1, forward strand.
ATTTCCTGATAGGGGAAGTAGAGGTAAAGTGGATCCACTCAGGGCAAAGGCTGCAACAAGATGGCATGATGGTAGTAACCATGAAGAGATTTATCATGGTCTCACTTTAATATCGTGACAGTTTTCTTGTTGGAATGATTAATGTCATTGTAATTTGGGGCAGATAAATGTATTTTTTATTGTTTTATTAATGTTTCATTTGGCACTGGATTCTTGTTGAAGTGTGCTTCTGTGAATATGTGTTATGTGTTAAATCATTTAGGTCAGATAATCATCACACTCTTTACACTTTTCTCTTGATCATAAAAACGAGTAGCCACATTCTTTGACTTTTGCAAAAGTGTATGATGAAGATTACTGCACATGAAAGCACTAAATAAAACCGTAAAGTGTGAATGAGCAATGGTTGTTTTCCGAGTTGGTTTAAACAAAACCTGACTAATGGTTTTAGAATGGTAAAACTGGCTTTTCCCATTTCAGTTTTGTTTGTTCAGTGTATTTACTGTGTGTGTATGTGTGTGTGTGTGTTTCACTGTGTGTTGGCTCTGACGGCTTGTGTGTATTTTGTTTCAACAGCAATCACCTGACACTATCCCTGGACCGAGCACTGGACCTACAGTACACAAGGTAAGGAAATATGTACACACACACACACACACACACACACACAGGTGATGTCATCCCTTTAGTTTTGCTGTGAGGTGAGACGAAAGCGTGTTTGTTTAACCTCAATACAGGTGATATCAGTGGTGATATTACATTGGTTGGTTATATTACATTGATATTACATTTTTGTGCCCATGCTGTTACCCTTATGCCAAAAAAATCTTTGTGTCTGTTTTTTTTTTTTTTGGTCCCTGAGCACTGTCATATTTTCTGTTAGTTGTGTTTCAACATTTCTTTCCTCAGCAGACATGGGTATACCTAACAGTGATGTGGTACCCAGAGCAGTATAACGCTGGTAAAAACTCCTGGCCCATGAGGGGGAGGTGCCTGCTTACATAAAAAAAGAGCTTTAAACTTGATTCTTGCTTTAAATCCCCCAACTTCAGTGTTTGTTCCGTGAGACTAGTCTTAAAAATTATTTGACTGAACCCAAACTCTGAAAACCTGACCAATAATAAAAAAGAACAGTTGGTAACAATGAGAGTTAGTGCTGATTTCTGCCTCTTTACACTTGAACTTTGTTATCAACTACTTCAAAATCAAACATGATTCTGCAACTGCATGGCAACTGCATGACTGATTTATTCACAAACCTGTTTCAATACATAAAACTTGACGTGACATTTTGCAGAACTTTTTAGAACAGCTTGAAAATTTGAAGCAAAACACGTTTCAGCTGAAGTAGAGCTGTAAATCATTTGTCGTTGTTTATTCAAAGTCCCATCCGGTTGCCTGTCAAGTAATTTTGTTGTATTAGCAACAACAAACATCCATAACTGAAGAAAATGCCTGTCAAGGCTCGATATGAAGTCTGAGAGCTGGTTGAGAGAGCCTGATTGAATCCAGGCTCTCTGTTTGAAGGCCACTGATGGCTTCATCTTGCTACTCCACAAAGGATCAGTAATTCTGCTTTGTGGTCTGAAACCTCCTTTGAGCTCCAGATCCACAGGTGGAATTAAAATTGTGTGCCTGTCAAAAATTGCAGTGCACATAGACAACAGTCTTCTGGTTAGGACAATAACTGACCACTACCTTAACGCGCCTTAATGTACCTTGTTGAGTTTTTCTAGTAAAGAGACATGTTGAATGGATTTCCTTCTTCCTGAAACATTTGCAAAGCTAATTTTTATTTTAAATATTTTGAAACCTTACATCTATGTTTCTATCACCTAACCGTCTTCTTGCTTTTTACTGGCACATTTATGCACTTTTTTGGCACATTATGACACAAAATGTTGATTAAGAACAGCATTAAACCACCTGCAAGAATGCTTATGTCAGCCGTGAGATTCAAACAAAATGGGGACACACTCTCGGAGACGTTCCATAGTCCTGTTGATGGTCAAAACGTAATGTGAATGGAGTCTCATCACTCATTAAGTGGACTCTACTTTGTACCATGTAAAGCGGAATATGAATGGAACAGAACAAGCAGCCCATGTAAACAGCTTAATTGAAATCCGGTCTTATTTACGACATGGTCAATAGCAGGATTATTGCAGAGCGTGTAGACACAGTCGATGTTTCATTCCTCAGGGGGGAGAGAAATCGAGCTGTCCTTGTGAGTCGGTCAATGACAGTCGCTTGTAGCCACACTTGCTCTCTGCAGTCTTATATTCATATCTAAAACAATGTTGAGATAAGGTTTTTGTCATTGTAGTTGCATGGATTCTTTTTTTTTTTTTTTGTGTTCAGGCTAAAGATTAATTTTGATGTGTTTCCTTGTGTGTGTGTCAGTCTTGTTCCCAGAGTTTTCCATGTGCTGGTCGGGCTGTGAGGAATGCCTTCCTCTCTCATGGACCATACCCAGCTAAAGACAAGATACACCTGGCCAGAATCATACGGTACACTTGTCTCTGTGTTTGTGTGTCTGTGTGCCGGGCTGAATCGATGTGTCCCGTGAAGCATATACACATGACTCACCAGTCATTGTTGAGCCCCTTCCTGATTGGCCGCTCAAGCTGTTTATGCAGTAAGACGGGCAAAGTGTGACGTAGACATTATATAGCCGAGCACAAGATGGTCCGGGAATACGTGTGCTCTCCAAGTGCACACATTTTACCGTACATACAGATGCATGCAAAACCCATGTGAACATCTGGACAAAAATAAAAATAGATGCTCTTAACTGCCATTGCACATACACATACACAAGTAGTTTATCCTGGGGGAAAGCAGACGGAAAGTATTCAGTGTTTCAGAGGAAAAGGCTTACAGAGAACTAATGAATAATCAATGGATATTGATTAAATAAAAAAGACAAGCTTTGTGCTGGGGGAAGAAATGTCTGTGTATGCATGTGGATCATAACACTGTGTGGCTGAACTTGAAAATGGTCAAATTGTGTGTGTGTGTGTGTGTGTGTGTGTGTATTTTAACAGGCGTAGCTATGTGGGCGTGGAGCTGGTGCAGTGGCTGTGCGAACAGTGTGTGTACGTGCGCTGTCGGACTACTGCTGTGCGTGTCTGGCAGGTGCTGCTGGAGCTGGGAGTCCTGCTGTCTGGTAAAAGCGCAACCACACACGCACTCACGTACACACAGTCACACAAATATGCCCCAGGGTTGCTTCAAAATTTATAGTCACCTTGGAGCGACATCAGCAAAAATCTACACATTTCTGAAGAGACAAGCGGTGAACCTGTTCACCAGGTAGTTTCCAGCTGAACAGAGAGATGAATTCTCTGCCTCGTTCACCTCCTCAGCACATGAACCTGATTTTATTTGAGATCTTGTCTAGTAAAGATATTGATGTTACCTTTCTGAGATCAACTTTCCCCACGGTAAGAATGCACTGAAACTAGGCTTCAGTGCACAGTGTATCCAAACCATCTCAGAAATTATTCTGCCCTAAACATCCTCATTCATTATTTACCAGAGACCATGTTAACAAGATTTCACAACACGCTAATCCTCCTGAGAAACTTCATTTATTCATTTTAATATGAGAACACTGACAGTGCCTACATATGATACATGTTTCTCTATTCAGAGGAGCAGATGGATATTAAGGAAACTGTTACAGTGCTCATCTTTCTAATATCCAAAGGTGGTTTCTTTAAAACTGCTCAGATGCAGTTCATTGGTCTGCCTAATCCAAAATAAGTCATGCAAAGACTTCATCCAGGTGTTTTGGTGGGCACTGTTGTCTATGCTCTTTCTCTAGAACTAAGAAGTGTTCAATATAAACTGTCAGTATTCATTTTAAGTAGCTTCTTTTTGTCAGTGTTTATTGTAATAACTCCCATTTACTTCCAGGTATTGACTCCCATTAATGATTTTCAATTCTGAAATTAAAAAAATGCCACATTCTTCATTCATTTGGTCAGTTGCAGTGCAATATTTACACTGTGCCTTTCCATTGTACCAGGTAGTGTTTCTCATACTCGTATTTTGCCAACAAGGCTCTGGTTCTTTACTGACCTTGATTTATATGGATGTGAATCAGGAATAATCAATCCTACATTAAGTCTGTTCATCTGAACTACCAACAATACATTACAGACATCCTTTGCTTTCTTTTATTCTCTTTCTTATTCTGTCACTTACTGATTATGATGCAGGATAAGAAAATTTACATAGTGTCTGATACAGAGTAAGAGAGAGTAAGCTAGTTCTTGTCGAATTTCGTTTTGGTGTGTTTGTTTATATGTTCGTCTTTTCCTCCTCCAGTGGACCAGCGGGTGGTGTTTTCCGACTCAAACTCTTACTACCAGTTCAGCTTTGAGGAGTGTGATTCCGCCTCCTGTGAGTTTCGCTCCAATGAGGGGGAGTGGCCAGAGGCTGTCAGGCTCCTCCTACAACTCGCCCCGTATGTCCAGTTTCGCTCTGGAGGCGGGGCCAACAGCCCGTAAGTGTCCAATAAAATCTGATTGCAAGTTATGATGTGGACTCTGCTGAGAAAACTTAATCCCCACACATGAACATGACCCTTGGCAGTGGCAGTAAATGACCTTGGCATGAGCAAGATCATCAGAGTGACAGTGAGAAAGTGTCAGGTGATAATGTCAGCGATGTACACCTGGATGAATATGATTGGCTGCTGGAACCTGTCAGGTCATACATGTGCGACTTCAGTGCTCTGTCTGAGCTAACTCTACGCTTCATAGCCTAACCCTAAGCTAACTTGACTCTGCAAAAATGATGTGATTCGGTTCTTTTGCGAAGACTCTGCTGCCTTACCCACCATTGTCACAACGTGTGAAACCGTTGCAGAAATTTGTTCATAGTTGATGGTGAATCTGACTCAGTTGTGATGTGCGGGATGATCTCCACTGACCTGAAGTGGAAGCTCATTGCTGTGGTAAAATATCAGAGTTGAAGTGACAGGCTTCCAGTTTGGATTTGTGATTGAGGTAATCCAAACCTTGATTTACTGTGAACGGCAACTAAGTTTGATTTGGGTGAAGTGTTTGGCACTGCGGCAAGTATATTCCTGTCCTTGCAACATTCTCACACACGCACACACACACGCACACACACCAATATCTTCTTCAAATCCCAGTGAGAAAGCTAATCTCTATTCAGTGTTTTAAATCCTCAATCTGCTTATGTGAGTGAGACATTCATGTGCAGGCGCGCACACCTCCACATCCACAGAACAAATACACTCATACACAAAAACCCTACATATGATGGGATCACTTCCATGCACAAGATGGGCTCTGACACACACTCACACACACATACACATGTAGGGTGGTGTCAGCCAGAGTTCCAGTTCCCTGCTTTGGTGCTCTTGTGTGTGGGATTCCTGCTGAGGCTGCTACTGAACTCAATCTGTCACTCAGAGCAAAAGAGAGAGTGTGAGACGGGTGGGGGCGGCGGCGGGGTAACGAAAAATAGAGTATATACGGAGAGCGAAGGAACAAGAGCACACGTCGACACATTCATCTGTGTGTCAACTTCAAAGGGTGTATTACAGACTCCAGGGAGAGAGCACGACAGCGAGGGAATCGAATGTCATGCTTACTAATATATATCTCATGTATCATAATGTATGTACTTCTTTGGTCTCTATCAGTTACTTTACATACATTATAGTGGATGACATGCACACTTAGAGGAACTCCACTCACAGTGCTTCTACAGGTTGGCAAGGTGCAGAGGAATGGGTGGAAGAGATAGGGGTCATTGGCATTTTAGCCAGCAAACCTGTGTTTTCAAACAGATTTTAGTAGAGAACTTTTTTTTTTTTTTTTAAATCCCAGGTTGGTACCAGTCAGAATTTACATGACAAAGGGGCCTGCGTATATTTATTATGTAGTGTTTGTCATCTAAACTCACTCATATGAAGGGATGTATATATACCTGCCATCCTACAAATTCATGCAGATGTAGTTTATATGTAAACTGTATTGACCCAAATGTTTTGTAGGTTTTTGCTTGAAACTACATCTGCAAAAGTGCAGCTGCTTTACTTTTGCAGATGACACACAGATGAGAGTTTGTATTGCTGTCTGTGTCTCTCCTCGACTGTCGTGCCATTGCTCTGCAGGCATCCTCTCAGTCTCTGTCTCTCTCCGTCTCACGCCCTCCCTTCCTGCATCTCCTTGCCGTTTTCTCGCTCTCGTTGGTGTAAAGGAGAATAATTGTAGCTGTGAGGGAAAACACCTGCTGTAACTCCACCGCCTGCCTCCAAGAGACTCAGTGATGCTTTACCTGACACAGGGATCCATTAATGTTGATTCTTGATCTTTTTTTAACTGTAAAAATTACCAGCAAATATAATATAATATAAAGAGCAGGAATTTAAATAAAATTTCAATTTGTAAGAATTATAAAAAATGATATCGAATAATAACTAGGCTAATAAAATGTAGCAACGTAAATAAAATAATCCAAATCAGTACTTTTTAAAATATATGAAATATGGTGTATCTGTTCTGGTCAGAGTGCTTCTTATCTTTAAATATTCTATTATATTCAGGCTATTACAATATTTAATCAAATCCGATCAGCAGATACCTTATCTGATTGGAGCAGGTTTTTGTATCCTGAGCTTATCTTTATAGTGCCAGTGCATGCATCAAACATTCTCAACCTGCGTTACCAAATTTGTAATTAGAGAAATACAGTGTGTTAGAAGGTGCTGCAGCAAGATTTTAAATGCAGCGAGATGTAACCGATGCTCACGCTCCTCATGAATTATGGCTCCCCATCTCTTCCCGCAGTTTAAACTAATGAGTCCAGCATTAAACTGATACTGATAACTTAATTTGTGTAACAGGACAACATTACCTGATTATTAGACTCCCTTCTTGTGATTGCTGCTTTAGTGAAGCCGAATGAACAACATGTTCCTAATTAAACGGGTTACCTCCGTATCATGCTCTCTCTTGCGTCGAAGATGTTTCTTACTTTGTGTCATTGTTCAGTTCCTGTAAACACTGCCAGCGTGTCTCAAAGGGTTTGTGTGTCTGAACAATAATATTTGCTACCAGGCAGAGTGGTTATTGAAATTTATTAGATTGGATTGTTCATCGTTCACTGCAGTGCTTGGCAGGAAAAGAATGCTGATTTTTGGAAATGCATTAAATAAGAGTCTCATTGTTTCAAGATGGTTTCATACTTCAGCTTCATGCATCGTAGCATAGCACCTTGAATGAATTCAGAAAGTGTACTCGGGCAGTTGTTAATTTACCTGAGTGAGTCAACTATTAATGTTTTACAAAAAAAAAAAAAACACGTCACTCTTCCTCCCTCTCGGTCTCCATCTGAATTCAGTTTGCTTTCCTTTTAATGAGCTAATGAGCTTTATTGGCAAGAGAGTCTGATTCTTTCTCCTCCACTTTGCCCCATGAAGGCAAAAGTTGCTCATATCATGCTTTTTGGAAGAGCTGTGCAAGGAGCAGACATTAAAGTTTAACCATGAGAAGATGTCCTGCACACTGCCCTTGCAGGGGATATGACCACAATATGACCACAGTTTCATGTCATGTCAACTTTAAACTGATCATAGACAAGTTAATGTTTAGATATGAATACTGTACACACTAGTATCTGTACTCAGTAATCCAAAACAAATAGCCCCGCAACAAACACACTTTAGGCTATATTCATATTATGTTGAGAATGATGATTATTCTGTCACTTTTGTATATAAGCCATACAATATATGAATATTAGGTATTTTTACCTTGTGAAACAGCAGCCTTAACTACAGAGCCAAAAAGACAAATCTTCTTGCAGGACCGTTACTGTTTATTTGATTACACATTATTTTGTCCACTGCCTGCATAACAAGAGATTATATAATTACTTTGATCATGTTTTACTGTTTAACAGTGGTAGAAAAATGAGGAGAATCTCAAAATACAACAAGTTAATGCACATGCTCTTTGTACTCTCTGAAGGCCCTCTCTTTGTTCCCACATTTTACTGTATACTAAACACATTACATCATCTGTATACATACTTTATTGTTTGGTGTAGCTGGTGGTAGCATCATTCAACAACAGTTGCCAGTTTTCCTTCCTTTGAAATACAGTGCTCTTTGCATATCATTGTGCTGTGAGGAGCAGAATTGCCAGGAGCTAAAATATGACACCGTAGCTTGGGAGGAGAAAAGACGCTTGCTTTGCATGGTGCTCTGGTCGTAGACGATCTATTGTCCTGTGTAGTTAAAAAGAAAAGTACAAAAGGCCAAACAGACTCGGCAGAGTGCTGCTGGGACATTTTGGCTTGAGAGTACAACCAAACAGTAAGCTTTTTTTTTTTTTTTTTTTACAGTGAATGCATCCTCCTCCACCTCCACAAATCGCACTGTCAACACTGTGGCACAAGCTTTTAATTCTGTATTAGTTTGGCAGCATTCAGATCATAACCACATGTTCTTATGCAGCAGGCAGACAAAATTATATGGATAAATCTTTAAGGTATCTATGTTAAAAATTGGTTGACATGTTCACAATAAGAACTAGGAAGGTTTTTGGATCAGGATCTATTCTGGTAAGTCACGAAACATCACAGAACATGACTATACCTTGTGGCATTCATCTTCAATGTGGTCTGAAAAGGGAGGCGGTGTCGGCACCAATCACACTAATCCTCTATCAGTACTGCTCTGCACTGCTTAATGATTGGTGACACACCTCCTACTGTGCCTCTCTTCCAGCTCTGGTACATTCAGGCTCACGATGAGTCACCAAATTACCAAATGAATACTTGCTAAAAGAAAAAAAAACAACAACTTAATGACTCCGAGAAGAATAAATTTAGCATGATGGCTCAGAATAGACTTTGTAGACTTCACGATCCACTAATGGACTTTTGTCGAAAAACAAAAAGCATTACCAAAATCCCCAGTGTCCCTGTGCCACAAGTTTTGAACATCAGTCATGTTATTTCAATAGAAGGTGGAGGCAAGTCAGTTTCACCATAAATACTGAAAGGAGAGCACAACCACCAAACTGCTTTTGTTGAGACAGTAAAAATATGGTATTTTCACACTCCTTTAAGGCATCTGTTGGTCTACCTGCCTCTGTCTCTCTCTCTGTCTCTGTCAGAGCCAGTAGCTGAAGTGTCAGGCTGAGGGCTACATGTTATCGCCATCTCTCCCGCTTCGCCATCTATCATTCCCTTATCAGATTATAGTGCGCACAGACACACACACACAAACACACGCACACACACGCTCACATACAGGGCCACATCTTCTTTCCTCTGCAACTATTACAAGTGCCACTGGGATCTGTTGATAACATCCAAATTATATGCAAATTATTCCGCCTGTGTGCGCGCATGCTCGTTGTGCTGTATGGGCGGGGGGGGGGGGGGGGGTACATGAGGCAGTGTGTGGGAGAGGCCAATCCAAACAGTGGTTTTGTAAGAGAACATATTAGATGAGAGGCCCTAGGGTGCAGTCTGCTGCTGTTGAAGACAAACTCTGCAACCTTGTATTATTGCTGTGGGAATAAAAGCTGAGTTTACCCCAAAACAACCACCTGTTTATACAGCACACACACACATACATACACACATATGGAGTCATACACAGATGCAATCTGGCTTGAAAAAAATCCTCGACACGAGTAACATGTCTGTATACATTCCGAACGCATGTACACACAGCCTCCACATTGGCACACACACAGTCTCACTAACATCAATAGATGGGTGTGTCTGGGAGCTATTTTAAATGAAACCACATGAAAGAGAGCCGTTGAGCACTGAGAGATGCTCAATACAAAGACACGAGTGCAGTGAAGAGTTAGAAAGACAGACGGGAAGAAAAAAACAGACCGATGCCACTAAAAAATACAATGTTGCATATATATGGTCATTTGCTGTATGTTTATCATGCGTACAGCTGCAACTCAAGATTACTTTCACTATCAATAAACCTGTTAATCATGTTTTCAATGAATATATGTCAGAAAGAATTCGTTCCAAACCCAAAGTGGTGTCTTTAATTTGTTTATTTCGTATTAACAACAATCCAAAACCCCAAAATTTTAGAATAAATTAAACTAGAAGAACGCAGCAAATCTTCACAGCTTAAGACAACGGAGCCAGGCCGTATTAACCGTCGTTTTTGGCTTGATAAATGGCCCAAGTTGATAGAGTTAATATAAGGTTGATTAATTTGACTAATTAATTCAGTACTAATTATGTTTCAGTATAATTAAGATGTCAGATTTGCCTTACTGGAGAAACCAGTGAGCAAACATTGGGAAACCACTTACTAAATCCCTCCTGTTTGGATTTAATATGGATATAATACTGTGTACTACACTTACTACACATCCAGCTCAAAAGCAAATGTGTTTGTAGACTGTAAGGCTTCTCTAGGCAAACCAGGGGGCAGTGTAGAGAGGACCAGAGCTCTTCATGAAACTTATTTTCTGTGCACAGTTTTTGGTCAGAATTATGCACTTGTTATTTGCAAATAAAGCTCAGTATGTATGTGTGTCCCTGTGTTTGTGTCTCCAAGGTCAGAGGAGGACTCTGAAGGCAACAGGGACATCTGCAGTGAGATTCTCCAGATGAAAGCTCTCGAGAGGCTCACATCTACGGTCAGTGTGTGCATGTGAATCTGAGGATTGGCAAATATGAAATAAACCTGTGAATCAGCTTAAATAGATGGTTCAAAACTGGCTGCATGAGGACCGGCTGTTATTTTTTTTTGTGTGTGTTATGTCTTGTAGTGATACCGTCCACTTTTTCTCCGACAGGTACAAAGTGAGTTGGCGGCTGCTCTCGCCCGAAAGACTCGCAAAGCTTGTAAGTATACATTTGGCAAGAGTGTGTGCACACGTGTGTTTGTTCCTGAGACGTTGTCCTGATGTGTTTTTTTTCTGTTACGAGAACATGGAGTGACAAAGACAATGTTACATAATAACAGGGAAGAACTGTCGGTTTAACTCGATTCTGTTTGACGACTGGTTGCAGTATCAGAGCAGGACTCTGAGACAACGGAGACGAGCCAACAGGAGCCTCGCACACCCAGTGAGGAGAGCAGCCCGGTAATACACACACACACACACACACACACACACACACACACACACACACACACACACACATAAAAACACACATACGTTTCACACCCTCTTACACTCACACATATAAAGCTTATAGTTTTGGCGTAATATCGTGGAGAGTGTAATGTAGTCTTGTCTGTAGCTATGGCAAGATTTGGAACTCTCTTCATACCCAGCAAGAACAAAAAATAAAGGTCAAATGCAAATTTTTTTTTTTTTTACCAGCAACAGCTTTATAGAGGTGTGGTACACCTTTGAAATGGTGCTGAAATACACGCAGAGTGTTAGAGTTGTTATTTTAACCTATGCTGGTATGCCGTCATTGTGAATATCACTGCTGGATGCTATTTATTTTTTGATGCTGCTCCACAGTTTGCTTGCTTGTTTGCTTGCTTGTTTCAGTGCTGTGTGTTTGGAAGAGGTTTCGGTGCTTTAACAAGGCAGAGCAATACATTTTGATAGATGTCATACCCAAGGTGCTCTAAACAAAGGACTGGAATGGGACCAAGCTGAATATGACCAGTACTGGCCATACTGGAATACAACAAAAGATCAGCTTTGGACATACATGATGACATAGTAATTGGCTTGTTCTGACTCCCTTGCTCTCTTTTTAAAGGTCACTGAGTGCAAGATGTATGCGTCGTGTGTGTGTTCATGTGTGTGCCTCCATGAGGTGGCTGAAGACAGAAAATGGGGTCAAAATAGAGTGCAGAGGGACGCCTGCTTGCTCTCCGGTGCCATCACTGTACAGTGGAAACCTCTTTTTCTCCATCAATTATTCATCCTCTGATTACACCAGAGAGATTAAGAGAGAGCAGGCGGACAGAAAAAAAATAGCATCTCTTAAACACGATTACACATACAGCACTTTAGATCAGTGGTTCATATGTTTTTGGTTCGTGACCCCTTAAGTCAAAGAATTGGCTTCTTCCGACCTCCCGTCATAGGCTGCATTTCTCTGTTACTTTCAGAGTGTGACTGAAGAGTGATTTTTTTTTTTCCCCTTTCATATTCTAGTTGAATAATTTCAGAGCCTTAAAGTGGTGAAACTGACATATTTTTTACAAGAAAAAGTCAATGAGAAAAGTCTTTAAAAAATTAAGGTTTACTGTTTCTTTTTTTTGTTGTTGTTTCCAACTGCAGTTATCATTTTGTGACCCCTTACGCCGTATGTCCAACGGATTTGGCTCGATTGCTTTCGTGTTGCGCTCTGCCTCAGTCACGGGAGCATCTGTTCTTTAACCACATTTATAATATTGTTTTCAGTCATTTTCTCAACATCTGTTTTGTGTTTTATGAGCTGCAGACATGTTAAAAGCATTTAGATGTGGTAACAGATCTTGTGGCTGCACTTTAATATGACAACCTTTCGTCGCCTCTTTCTTTATGATGGCTCCTTTTAAATGTCAGTACAGGCGATCTCATTGCACAGCTGTTGTCAGTAAGCCATTGTTTGGTTTTGAATTTATCATGACCATAAAATGTTGATTTTTATCTGCAGCTCAGCAGCTTGGTAATGACTGCCAATTAACACTGTAGGTTGTTCATGCGCCAAGATCAAATTTCATACTGGTTCTGTTGTTTGACAACAAAAATTAAAAAAAAAAGGTAAATGGGAACAACTACGGTGTGACTTTGGCTGCATTAAAACTCTGTTTATGATCACAGGGAGCAGCAGGAGGAGGTTTAACAGCCAAGTGTCTCATTCCCTCCCTCCCCTATTTCTCTTTTTTTCTCAACTGCTGTATATGTGTTAAGACTAAATTAATTTTAAGTAAATTGCCACGTAAATATAAGCATGTCTGTATATATAAGTGAATTTCATGCTTTAGAGACAGGCTTTTTCTGGCAAATATAGACGCAAGTGTGTAAAGATAGCAGAGCAGAGAAAAAAGCCACACATAGCGCAACAGTGAGGTGCTCTGGACGTGAAGGTTGTGGAAATTGCTACACCAGCTTCGCAACACAGCTGGATTCAGTGCACATGGGTTGTTGGATTGATCCTGCAATCCTTGTGGAGGATGTAGATTGTGGTGGTTACATGAGTGTAGTTTGCTGCCTACATACTTTCCTTAGTGGTCGTTGATGTACGGAGTAGACCTTTTTTTTTTTTATGGCTTCAAAAACAGTGCAGATGTTCTGCTAATTTAGCTCCACAGCAGATGAACTAGACTGGAGTCTGATTTAGTTTCAGTTATCCGTCAGCCCGCTGAAAGTTTTAGCTTCTCATAGATCTCAAACACAAGCGACCAAAGACAAAATAAGGATACACTGGGAGAGAGAAGGAGATAGACGGAGACCGCCACACAATACAAACACACACAGCCCACAAACAGGTTTATCTTCTTTGTGTAGGACAGGAAGCTGAAAACAGGTTAACAGGAAGCAACAAGGGACATGGGACTATTTCTCTGATATAATGTCTGCTTCTGTGTGTACGTGGCTATTCCACCAGATAAGAGCCGTCACTGGGGGGAGTAAACAAAATGAAGCATGAGAGTATGCCATCGTGTTCTGCGTGTGTGTGTGTGTGTGCGCTACCCTCTACCCTAAAGCATGGCACCGTGGGATAGTTGTGCTCACAGGAAGGGTTACTCAACTCTCAGCCAAATGAAATACCCCTCTCTCTCTCTCTTCCAAGGAAAATAAACAGACCAGGCTACCCGCCACTGGTGATAACCATCATACTAGCAGCACCCAAGGGAGCGCGCACACACACACAGTCATGTTTTCTGTCGTCAAGTCTATCCGAGGACAGAGCCATTAGTTTCTCCAGTGTCCCGCAGCTCTTTTAATGAAATATAGCCTCTGTCTCTTGCTGTTTCTTTTTCTGTCTTTCTCTTTGCGTTCTATGTGTGTCTTTAGCTCTTAGTGTCTGCTCCTTTTGTGGTTCTCTTTTTGTCACTGGTATGTATTCATTTTTATGCACTTTTATCTACTTCATTTGGGCTACTAGGATGGTTAACGCATTTCAATGTCCCGACAATAGAGGGGAGGAGACAGACACACCCCCACCAAACACACACAATCTCTTCCCACACAGACACACACTCCCGCCCACTCATACTACTAATCACACACACTCACTCTTTCTCTGCCAGATCCTCTGACACGGAGAGTCAGACTGAGACAAAGAGAGTAGTGCAACAAATAAAGGGAATTACAGACTGTAATAGATAGACAGAATAAGAGAGGACAAGAATTGGAGAGGGAACAGGATAGACCCTGGATTACCATTTCTTTTCATTCTCCTCACATGGACATAAAGGGGCAACTGAAAACTTGTCATTGCATGCTTCTGGATTATTCCCACACTGATTTCACTCTCCTGTGGACGAAATCACTGAACTTTGCTGACCACCAATCTACACGCAGACTTTGAGCGTTTCCACCATGTCTTGGGACTGTGGCTTGAGATACGTCTTCATGCCTCCTGTGTTGCAGCTGGGCGGGGTGTGTGCGTTACGGGACGGCGGCGGCAGTGGTGGCGGAGGCGGAGGGATGGGGACTGTGTGCGGCCGTGAAGATCTGACCAGCCGGCTGGGGCTGGAGGCTGTTCAGCGGCTGGCCAAGGACGGCTGTCGGCTGCTGCAGAACCACAACTACCGGCTGCCTGACAGGAACCAGCCTGTGAGTAGAGAGGGTGACAGTGAAAGATATTTTAAAATGTCATTAATATCATACAGTAGGGATGTGACACATGCTGTTGTTCTGTGAATGTAATCTGCCAGATGAGTTGTGGCTCTATGGTTTGCATGAGTAGAGAGTAATGGACGTCATCATGTGGTAAATGTTGTCATTACTTTCGTCACTTTTAAGCGCACACACACTTCAGGTCTGAGTTACACACAGATTGGTCTCTGGGTCTTGTGAGTAAATCCTCAACTCAGTTTGTGTTGCTGTCCATCTAAAGGATAGACATACTTTTACACACATTTTTAGCATGCCTTCTCACTTTTGTGCATCTTCTACATGAGTACATGAGGGCACATCGGCACACCGGCATGCACCCACACAGACAGACACACACGCTACACTTACTGTTGCAGACGTACAGATCTTTGCTTCGTTCAGATCACTTTAGATTAAACAACCACCAGTGCTCTTGCTTGTCTAATGTGGTTGTTAATAGTGGCTTAGTGCAATGTGATCTCATACTACTTTTACAGTCTGTCAAGTACTGTTTGTGTGTCTGTGTGCACTTGTGTGTGCGAGTCTGCTGGCTAGAGCTTATAATCATGTGTGGAAGCTTTTGTGTGTATGTTCATGCACTGCTGGCGCTGTGGCAGGCTGAGTCAGTGTGTGCACATAATGAGCGGGGTGTTAGCGAAGCGTTGTACTGTATAATCCCGCTCTACAGTACACCTGAGGGCAGGAAATGAAGCAAATGCAGTCTGATTTCACCCTACATCACAATGTCTGTGTTTGTGAAGTCTATCGCATATCTCGTTTGACTGAAGCCCAGCCTTGGGGATTTTCCAGTGTGCATGTGATTTTACTTCCAATCCTTACATGCAAAAATTAGAACTATATGAAACTACAGAGAAATATCAATGCAGTGTTGTTAAAGCAGGGATAAAGACGAGAGAGGGTTCAACTAGACTCCTACATACACAATTTATAGGGAAACAATTAGCTCACTTTTAGCTTGACAAAAAAAAAAGTAAAAACTAAAAAGACTAAAAAAGCATTTTGATCAGTGAACTTACATTTTATTTATTCCTAAATAATTATAGTTAATGTGTAAACATCTCAATTTTTTCATGTTCTATATTTCACCTTTTTAAAATGCACTTACACCATCAGCAAATTATTCTTACAGAGGCATACAGAACCTTTTTTTTTTTTGATGATTCTTCAAATACCTTAAATTAAGTGCAGATCATGAAGTTTCCAAACATAAATCTGTGGGCTGGATTGCGGGGAAATGTGTATAAAATTACACACTAGAAATGTTGTTGGTTGGTTTATATATATAGAAATAATAGAGCTTTAAAGAGTCCTGGCACAACAAGGTAAAAATGATTGATGTGACACAGAGTGAGGAAACAATGCCGTCTTTTACTTAAAATCTACTTAAAGACAGATTTGTGGGAAACACTGGGAACAATGTTGATGAAATAATGTTAAAAGGTTAATGATGAAACGCCCAGGTTGTTCAAAGGTCCCTCAGTCTGCACACACATGTCCACTCTGTTGCTTGGGTTTAAGTAAACATCAAGAAATGTGATATTTCTCAGGCCAAACAAAATGGAAGCAGCATCGTAGCTCATGCACACATATAGATCTGCAATCTTTTCTGAAAGTGTGCATGCTTTTCAATAAGTGACCACAAATGTAAGATGTGTTTAACATAGGTCTGAAGTTTATTTCAGCTCATTGTCCATCTCAGGCTGCATAATGTAGCAGAAACCAAAAATGAGCAAACAGCTCGATCCACCACAGAGACCACTCTCTTTTTACTGGGTTGTCATGGTGATTATTTTTTCTTTTAGTTTCCTTTTTTTTTACAGGAGCACTGACAAGTGCTGACAAACCAGTGTGGGCAGTTTCCATAGTGATATAACTCATATGTGCATAGAGTGCATCTCTGCCTTCTAGACACTCCAGACTTGCGTTTGTCATTTGATTCTTTTCCTCATTTGATTTCAGCCATCAGAGTTTACCAGAGGTCAACCCGCACAAGGGATTATACAAAGTCACAGCGTGCATGACGACACACACATACACACAGCCAGGATTTTTGAGCGTCATGTGTTACGTTCCAATATAGTTAGAAATTACACTGTGTGTGTGTTTATGCATGTATAGTTGCACGAGTGTGTGTGTGTGTGTGTGTGTGTGTGTGTGTGTGTGTGTGTGCAGCTGACCTAAAAGCATTGTGTTTTCATTTTCTTATCCATTATTTCCAGGAATCAGGCTCAGAGCTATCACAACACTGATATGACTTGGTCACTATCAGTACAGACACCAACACACACACAGACACACACACACACACACACACACACACACACACACACACACACACACACACACACACACACAC
>JBBMJY010000005.1:11875958-11903133 GCA_037833715.1 Toxotes lorentzi
ACACACACACACACACACACACACACACACACACACACACACACACACACACACACACACACACACACACATCAAGCCTTGACTGTTTGTGTTTTTTGTTTGTTTTTTGGTGAACGAAACCTAAATACACTCGTCCACTGCTCTTAGATATCACCTTCATCCACGAGGGAAATAAGACGTTCCATGACAACCTGGTCAACTTTGAGAAGCTGGTGAGTTGAGTCAGTTCTGTAACATTTGGTGTTTGTGTTTCAAAATGTTTGAATGTGACCTTTGAGGAATTTTACCCTGTTTAAACATTGCTTAAACTCTCATCTTGTATGGATATATGGGTAACAAGATAAGATGCATCAGCAGATCAATTGATTGAGTAATTGATCAGTCATATGAATGGCAAATGGGACGTAAATGCAGTAATTGCCTCCCATTCACACTGACAATGGCAGTGAGCTGCCATGCAAGGTGCTGGCCTGACCACTGGGGGAAATTTAAGTTTCAGTGTGTTGCCCATGGACACTTAGACATGTGGACAAGACGAAGTGGCGATCAGAGGATGACCTCCTGGGTCACAACTATCACACATGTTGTTTTTATTGCTATGGGGCAGTATCTGCCCTAAAATAGAAGATCTTGATGATCTGGTGTGACATGTCTTCTCCTAAACCAACAGCATATGATCGCAGACACAGTGAGAATGATTCGTCACTGCCAAAGCGACCAACAAGGTGAGTGTTCTTGTTTCTGGGTGAATTTAATTGGTATAAAATCTTACTATCACAAATGATAAGATAGGCTTAGTTAGAGGCCACTGTTCTTTAGGTTTATTGTGTACCCTCTGTGACAAAGTGTTTCTGTATATTGAAGTTGAGTATTAATGTTTGGGCCCCATTCATTGTAAGGAATCTAATGCCATCTACAGTTGAGTCAGTGTCCTGCACCTGTGCCGAAGTCTGTTGCCTCCCCCACTCATTCTTCTGTTACAGTTTCTAAGCAACCATTTCCAGACAGTCTTTTATTTTCTTTTTATGGCCATAACAGAGTCTGTGTTTGTACAAAATGTGTGCGAATGTGTGCGTTCTAGAGTCCTGCGGAAAACTCTTCTGCGTGACTGATGCATGTTGCGTTTTGTGTCTGTCTCTTAGGCAACGAGGTAATCGGGGTCGACAGTGCGGAGGTGAGAACCAGTGTTAACTACCTGCACATTATCGACAATCAGCAGACTCTTTTCGAACTGTCACACAAACTGGAGCCACGCGCTTGAACACGCACACACACACACGCAAGCACACACACGTACACTCATAGACACAAACACACTGGACGCAGCGCAATGGAAATGCCAGCACTGTGCGACATGGAGAAGGCTTTGTACAGCAAAATGTCACACACTCACTCGTACACTGCGACAAAATCACACTACCAGCAGTGGTGCCAAGAGGACAATAAGGTGCCATGTGTTTTGACAAAACCCACAAAGAAACGGAGCTGCACTCTGCCTGTTCTCTAAAGGCTTTATAACACTGAACATATACTTAAAAAGGATTTCTGAACTCCACACATGCTCTGTGAACTGTCTACAGGAAGAAATTCTGCACAGCAAGACAGAGATTTGCCAAACTGAGACAGAGAGTAAAGAAGGCTGTAATTATTTTGTACAGTATCTATTAGACTGAATAAGCCCTTTGTTTGTGTTCTTGTGATGAGCTTTTGGTTATTTATGAGCCTGTTCATCAGGCAGAGTGTTTCTTTAATTCTGTCAAAGTCTCGTCAGGTCCACCTCCCACCCCCGGAGGTCAATTAGGACTCGACAGCCTCGTTATCATTTCAGTTACAAACACGAAAACGTCTGTAGAGGAGTTAGATGTGTTTTTAACCTGAAGGCCAAAATCTGCCCCATCCATATGGTCTCATATTAGTTCATCTGCCTCGTGACGTGATGCAGGATACACGCTATACTTATGAAGAGCTTATAATGTGGAGCTCTTTTGGTTATTGTGCCGTATTATGTAACATAAGCAGCAGCCAGTACTGAAGCAGTGCATTATTTTATCATACCTACACCTTTTTACCTTTCTCACTGAGGCTCTGTCTGTTAAATAAAAGAAAAATGAACAGCCTCAGTGACAAAAGGTGCAGCATTAACAGTTTATTGTACCTGGCGTGTGAAGGAAGCATTGCGAGAGGTTTTCATTGACTGACTGTGAGGTTTGAAACACTAAAGCTCTACCGAACGTTCCAGAGTTCAATAACTGTTGATGAGTAGTGAGCAGTTATTGCTTCTTCTATTCATTTTAAAGTCCTGGCTGACTTTTAGCCAAACGCTCCTCGTGCTCTCTTCTCTATGATGTTTTTCTTTGACTAGATAATGATTATTTTACAGTGTATATAATATGGGCCTATACATTTTTTTAGTGCCAAATGTCACGTTGAGTCCTGCAGCATAGATGTACTGTAGCGGTCTTGGTTAGTTTAGGAGGCGTTTCTTTTTTTCTTTCTTTTTCAAATCACAGATTTTTTTTTTTTTTTTCTTGAATGAGCCCTGGAATGACGCCTGGTTCTTGATCATGTAAGGCCGATCTGACTCCTCGCAGAGATGCTTTCTGACATTATGATGACTGATTTAAGGGTGTGTTTGTGTGTGTGTGTATGATGGTATCTCACTCCTCCTGGGTTGCTATGGAAACAGCCCCATCATAGTTTTTTTCCCCCTTGTCTTTTTAGTGCTTGAGTTATAGATAAGTCAAAGCACTGCACCACAGAAATAGCTTTATTCCACAAAATCATGTTCATGAGGAGATTTTGACATTGATGATTCGTTCTTACTGACTGAAGAGATCACTTCATTCACAAGTGGTCTTGTGTGAACTGTCTGTGAAAACCAACACAGGGTGTGGACAGAATAATGGAAGCACAAGGACACAGACTTCCTCCATTGTAGTAAGACTTATCTGCTGGGAAATGTGAAAAGCATCTATTTGTTATTCAAATCCGTAAGTAACCATCCCATCTTGTTAGATTATCTTGTAGAATTATGACCGGCTCACTCTGTAGTCATCAGAGAAGAAATGCAGCATAGGATGAAAGGAATCCTTCTGAAATTATATATAATTGATGATAATACGCACAAATTAAGACAAACACATCCTTTAGAACAAGGAGCAGTCTTTTCAGTGTTTGTATTATTTTGTCCTTGCCCTGTATCTGTCCATGCATTCACTTCAGTGGTACATTTCTGCTGAGTAGGAGGAACCATCCAAGGGGTGAAATTCCTAAATGTTATGTAGTGGTGCATGTCTTGCATTGTTTAGATAGTTATAAAGCATGGGCGGGAAAGTGCAATACAGTAGAAATGTTGTTGCCACAAGTGTTCATCATCATTTCAACACTAAGCCTTTCAGAGCACAGAGCTGATTTCTCCTGCAGACCGTAATGATTCAGCTACACGAGGGAAAACCTGAATTTCCCCAAAATCTGTGCCAAAAGCATCTTTGGTTCACTACAAGAAGAAATGAAAAGGTGATCTTGAGATGAAGACTCACTTTAAACTTAATTTTTGTGTTATGGGTCCTTGGCCCTTGCATTAAAAACTCTTTCAAAGACTGAGACTGTCACCAACACTTTCTGCAGATGCTGTGATACTGAATGTGGAGCCAGTTACAGTCGCCCAAACTAATTACTGATTATTAGAGCCATGTTATAATTTGATAATATGGGGATGTAAACTGTAAATAAATACTAAAGAAGCGTGTTGTCCAGCAAGTGTTGCTTGAGATTACACAAGTCTTGAGATTGTTCTTATTTTACATAAGACTAAAATTCAATTCTGAGAGTGGACTTCTTCTTTAAAGAGAGACACAGCTACTATTTGCTTAACAGTAGTGGATGGAAAGAAGCACTAATTCATATTTTTTTTCTTTTGCCCTTTCTGCGGAAATGTCTTTAAAATTAGCGATAACTTAAAAAAGAAATAATTATAATGCTAAATGCCAAACTACAGTATTTTTGTTTAGCAATTGTGCTGAATTGTGATTTCAGCTTTTTTTCCTCTTACCTTTGTAAGAGGAACACTGTTATTTCTTCTCTTCAAAGTCACATAGTCACATTGTAAAGATGTCAAATGTTAAAGATAAATCAGAGCCGTGGTCTGTTCATATTCAGTGTCATAGGAAGGCCTTGTGGTCGTCACTTTTACTATTAACCTGTACATGACACACACATGCACAGACACACCTCTGCTCACTGTGTCCAAAGAGCAGAATCATTTTGCTACATTAGTTATTTATTGTAATATATTGTTTATTTATGTATTTCAGAGGTGACAAAATGTCTCAGTTCAGAGGTTCAACAAGGTGGAAGTGCACGGGTTAGAAGAAAAGATGTTTGTGGTTTGAAGCTGCAATGCTGGAATGTAATAGCACTTGTTGTTATGTTTTGTGGCCACTTGAGGGCAGCAGAAGAGCAAGTCAGTGTGATGATGCTCGCCTCTTTCCTCTGGTGTCAAATGCTTAAATGGAGGGAAAACCAACAGGAGGCTGTATTTAGTGTTTTAACAGCCATTGTCACAACTGTGTAAAGTTGCGTTTTATAAAACAATGTTGTTTAAATTAAAGTTTGCATGTTATAACAACCCCCCACCACAAAGTTCACAATGCAAGAGAGGACACATTGAAGGCTTTGTACTATTGTAATATTGTTGATGTGTAAATATATGCCTAAGTTGGTATGTTGTTATTATTTATCTGTTGTAAATGGGAAAAAAAAGTCAACCACAAAGCAATACGTCTCCCCTTGTGTCCCCTCAGCCTTCAGACAGCTGAAGCCACACGTCTTTTCTAAAGCTGCATTTTCCTATGTCAAAATTTTACTGAAAATGAATAAATTATAGGTTTTATGTGACATGTCCAGATGAGCCGGTGTTTTTTATTTATTTTTTTTTTCCTTTTTTTTTTTTTTTCTGGTCGCCAGATACAGTGTGACTGTGTGCAACTGAAAGTGTTTGCCCAGTGCCTTTGACCAGTGATACCACAGCAACAGTTCAAACACGTTCACTGCAGCATGTAAAAGAACGTTTGGAAAGACAACCTTCAAAATGCTTATGACAAACTTGACCAAGAGTATCGTATTGGGCCCATTCACTTTTTCCTTGTGATAAATTCAAAGAGACACAATACAGGAAATTCCATAGACAAAACAGAACCATACTGAACCCAGTAGATCCTTTTTGGGGAGTTTGGGAGTATAAAATGACAGGTGTTGGTCTGTGTATTGTAAAGCAGATTAGTACAATTTAAAAATACAGTATTACCTTTCGAAAATAAAATGTGTACTATTTAACTGGATCCATGAAAAACAGTAACGGTGAGAAGCTCAGTGCGAAAATAAAAGGAAACGGTAACAGCTTGTTATCATTGTGTTTATGATGATGTTTAGGACCTTTGTAATAAGCTCAAAGAGACACAGTGCAGGATATTGCATAGACAACACAGACTGTATTGAAAGGTTTACAGCCATGTTCCATGGAACAGCTATCAGACACTGATTATGCTGTATCATATAGATACTATCACACTATCAAACAAAACAGACCTCAGTTATATATCACAACACTAAGCATTTTTATGGTGCACTAAAAATGTGTATAATGATTTATAAAAACAAACACTAGAGCACTCCTGAACAAGTTCAACAGCTGTTAATAAATAGTTAACAGTTATTGCTTCTCTTGAATTTCCTTGTTTTAATTTCAAAATCCTGGATAATTTTTAGCCAAACATTTGACCAATGGTATCACACCCTCAAACACCCTCTTTGAAGCATATATAACAAAGCGGCCTTGCAGTTCTGCAATATTCTTGAGAACATCTAACAGTGCAGAAAACCTCCAACCAAGACTTCGACCCTGCCATTCTCCAAAGACTTAGACACTCTGACACCAACATGATCTGGTTCCTCTTCTTGTTTGGTCTGGCTCTGGGTCCTGTTTCTCCTTCAGAGGAACGTGAGGTGAAGCTACAGCGTGGAAGCTGTCCCATGTTCTGGTTCAGCTTCAACGGCCGCTGCTACAAGTACATCGCCACACGTATGTCCTGGGCAGATGCGGAGCTCCACTGTGTGTCAGAGGGAGCCAACCTGGTGTCTATCCACAGTCTGGATGAACAGAATTTCGTCAAATCCCTGATCAAGAGCTTTGACCCCTCTCAGGGATTCACCTGGATCGGACTCAGTGACACCCAGAAGGAAGGAAGATGGATGTGGTCTGACGGCTGTGCAGTGAAGTTTGCCTTTTGGAACTCGGGCGAACCAAACAATGATCTAGGAAATGAAGACTGTGTACACAAGAACTTTGGCACTTATCTGAAATGGAATGACAAGCCATGTTCTGATGCTTATTCCTTTGTTTGTGCTTCTCGTATAATGTGTCCTTAGCAACGAACAGTTAGGTTCGATTCAACCTGGTGACTGTCCACCTGATGCTCTGTAGAAACGCATTAGGTCACCACAGTAAAAATACAAATGTACACGTTAAGGCTTCTGTGTAGAAGCCATTTCACTAATCTTTTCATGAGCATCAGGTATTCACAATTCCAGTGGTCAGTGAAAGGGAACATTTTCCAAAGCTTTTGACATCCTCCAAGGTATTTGCAGTTTGAACCTGCAAAGGTGTAAAAGTACTTGTTGTTATGATTTGTGGCCACTTGAGGGTGCTCCTCTGTTTTATGTAAATACAGTATGTACTGTAAATGTATAGAGATGTTCTTATTTGTCTGTTGTAAATTTAAAGAAAAAGTCAACTGCAGAGAAATTTGTTGATGATTCAATTATGAGAAAATTTTTACTGAAAATGAATAAATTACAGGTTTTAAGTGACTTACCCAAGTGAGTTGAGTTTTTTTTTTTTTTTTGGCTTGTGTTCAGATACTGTGTGGTTGTGTACAAATGACAGTGTTTGCTCAGTGTCATTGACCAACGACCGAGTGTCCTTTCGACTACACAATTCCTACAAGATTCTTGATAACATCCAAAAGAGTAGGTAAGCTCTGACCAATATTTCAGCCCCTTGTCATAAATATATATTTGTGTGTATGTGTGGGTGTGTGTATGTGTATGTATAAACTATATAAAATATAATATGCGTGATGGTTCTCTACCAGCTAAGTCAACGCCTTTGCATTGGAACCAGATGATTGTAAACATGAGTTCCCTGATGTGTTTACAGCTTGTGCTGTGACACGGGCCACGAACAGAGCAAAGTCTGATTCTTGACCTCAAAAGGAAAACTGTGATTATGTTTCCCAGCAGGATGTACTGCCTTTGGGTACTTTCTGCAGGGTCAGGTGTGGGTGGATACAAAATCTGGGCCTAACAAATCAGTAGGGAGTGATGTGCCAATTCACATTCTATCCTATCTCCTATCCATTGCACACTATCGCTGTCAGAACTGTAGTTAAGGCAAGTCCTCAAGCAACTAAACATCAAGCATTGCAAAGCATATGCCTATCTCACACAAAGCCAAAGAGCTCTACAATGATTTTACAAGCACATTGCACATAAATAGACAGGGACTGGGAGGAAGGTTTCCAGTAGCTGCTTTTAGCTGCCAGAGAGGAGTGACAAGAAAGTGTTGGTTTCAGTCTTAATGACCTAGTTTATGGTCTCAAAGAATGTGGTCCTCTAGTAGTGCTTCAGGATGAGTGGAAAAAAAGAACCCTCTCAGAACTTGATCGATCATGTAAAAGGTTTTTAGCTCAGGCTTTATATGGGTGGTCAATTGGTAAAATAAAAACCAGCAAAATGAAGCACTGGTGTGGCCACTGCTCTGACACATGTCAGTTTAGTGATCAGGTCGTGTCTGAACGTCTTCTTCCCGAGAAGCTCTTTCTGCTTTGGCTGCTTGTACAGTGGTGAGGGCAGCACCTGGTTGGGGGACGATGTGACAGCGCCTGGGGAGTCTTCACTGCTTGGTCACTTGAAAAACTTTGAGTCACTTCGAAATTTAGATATTATGTTGGCTCACGTGTGCGGAAAAGCGTGTGTGAGTCAGCTGAACAAATAGGGTGTGGAGCTGAGACCTCTGTATACATTTACAGTATGTACTGTAAATGTATACAGATGTTCTTATTTGTCTGTTGTAAATTTAAAGAAAAAGTCAACTGCAGAGAAATGTGTTGATGATTCAACTATGAGAAAATTTTACTGAAAATGAATAAATTACAGGTTTTAAGTGACTTACCCAAGTGAGTTGATGTGTTTTTTGTTTTTTTTTGGCTTGTGTTCAGATACTGTGTGGTTGTGTACAAATGAAAGTGTCCACTAAGTGTCATTGACCAACGACCGAGTGTCCTTTCAACTACACAGTTCCTACAAGATTTACAGTTTACAGCGAGGAGCATGAACTGGTGTGGAGGCAATGTTGCATGATTGGTTTGCTGCCAGTGGGTCCTCAACATGATACAGTTTAATGTTGAGGGTTACCAGATTACAGTCGAGCATCCCCCCAGAACTCAGTCTCTCTTCATCAACCAATGTAACCATTTGCAGAAAACACACAAAACTGTCAACACCGGTAACACTGTGTGTTAAAATAGGCAAGATCATTTGAGATTGGGAAAAATTGGATGGGACAACTCAGCAGCACCTTGGTAGGCACACTGGTAGGGGCATATCCCTACTGTCCATACCCTACAGGTGGCATACTTTATGGCACAATGTATTCAATAAGAATAATTGACATAATAAAAAAAAAACATTAAGGTGCACACTTATGGTGAACATAATAAAAAGTTTTATCCAGGTTTTGTTTTATTGTTTTATTTATATGTTTGATTTAGAACATCTCTCAGCCTTCAGACAACTGAAGCCCCATCTTTTCTAAAGCTATGTTTTACTATTTCAAATGTTTCATGTTATCTCCAGTTCAGAGTTCTTTTGTGATTTATGCCCTGACACTGTGTAACTCTGTACAAATAAACGTTTCCCAAATCCATTTGACCAATGATATTGCAACAACAGTGTGGACACCCTCTACAAAAACAGATAAAAGGAAGCAACCTGCCAACTGTCTCTTTCAGGGTCTTGTTCCGACTCACACTAAGACATTATTGCAGATCATCTCCAAGCAGCACATTGACCCCTTGTCCTGCTCCTGTGACAAACAGACGCCAACATGTTCTTGCTCCTTTTCTTGTTTGGTCTGGCTCTGGGTCCTGTGTCTCCTTCAAACGAACAAGTAGTGCAGCATGGAAACTGTGCCTTGTCCTGGTTCAGCTTCAACGGCCGCTGCTACAAGTACATCGCCACACCCATGTCCTGGGCAGATGCAGAGCTCCACTGTGTGTCAGAGGGAGCCAACCTGGTGTCTATCCACAGTCTGGATGAACAGAATTTCGTAAAATCCCTGATCAAGAGCTTTGACATTTCTCAGGGATTCATATGGATCGGACTCAGTGACACCCAGAAGGAAGGAGGATGGATGTGGTCTGATGGGTCTGCAGTTGACTTTGTCTTCTGGGCTGCAGGACAGCCAGATAACACTGATGGACATGAGCACTGTATAAATGACAACTATGGCACAGATTTCAAATGGAATGACAATACATGTTCTGTTTCAATGAATTTTGTTTGTGCATCTCGCACAGTTTGTCCCTAGTGGTCGAGAAGGTAATGTCTGATTCAACTCAGTGACTTTCCCTCTGTTGCCTGCATGGCAAAGATACAAATGTGCAAGATTATGTTTAGAAGTAGTTTCATTAATATTCATTTCCATGAATGTTAGACATTAACACTGTGTGGTTCAAAGGAAGTATTTCCAAAACTTGGTGTTTTCTTTTTTTTCTCATTGAACCATGGAAAATAAAAGTAATTTAACTGAAAATAAATTAAGAATTGTAAGAAGCAATGAGAAGAGAACCCTCATAATGTGAGATCTTAATAAATTCAGAAAGACACACTGCAGGAAATTCCATAGACAATTGTAGGAGCACAATCTCAAAACTAATATTAAAACTCCTTTCATTGTGCAAAATAAATGTGTACTATAGGCCATATACAGTAAAGCCAATTTCACTCCATAGATTTCTACACCCTGCAGGCATGTGTAGATTTAATTGTTTTACCATTAGAACTGCATAAAGGCTTTCAGTCACTTTACAACGCAAGAGTAAATTCTTAAATTTAACTTTTAAGTTCAAAGTTACAGCAGATTCACACGAACACTATGATCAGCACGTCCATAATGTAACTTTCTGAATAAACAGCATCACATCACGTGCAACTTTCTCAGCTCAGGTCTCAGGTCTGAAAAATGACAGGCGTGACATTGCAGTGAAATAATCGTAGTTCCGGCCTACAACAGTTACAGACAGCTGACATTGCTCTTAGTTGAGTGTACAGGGAGAAACCACACCACTGACCGTTCTTGAAAGACTGATTGTGGACTTAAAGCCAAAGAGTTTGTAGTGGCCGTGGCGAGGAAGACAGAACAATTTTTGCAATGTGTGAATAGCTTCATCTGTCTGATCTCATCTGATTATTCCAGCTGGCATGAATTGTGTGGAAAATTGGTAAGCTCTCTCTGCCATGTGCTCTGTGTAAGTGTGTGTGTGTGTGGAGGGGAGGGGAGGTATGATCACTGGTAGTTTAGACCCAGGGTGCACCAATATGGTTTCCTGATGCTGTTAACCCCTATCATTTTGCACTCACCCTGACACAGGCTTCTGACAACTAAACAACAGTGGAGGATGAAGTAGAAATGAGGGAAGTGAGACAAACAGAACAGACAGGCTTGGTGTGATGCAGGTGCTGTGTAATTATCAATCTGAGGGTAGTCAGGCTTTTAGAAATAATGAGCTCATAGCCCATGTCCCGCCTCCGGTCATTTTAGCTACTGTCTGTATATTTTCATTTTATTGTTTGATAGGTCTAAATGGCCTAAATGCTTCCAAAGCTCAAAGCCCTCTGCTCAGTGCCAGGAATACAGTTCTGCTTCTATTCAATTACAAGTAAAAGTACTGCATTGAAAAGCTGACTTAAGCAAAACTATAAGTATGTAGAGTCATAAGTATTTATTATGCTGCTTAAGGAGCCCTGTTAGTCTTCATTTATATTTTATTTAGTTACATTTACATTGTTATATGTTAATTAATTATCATTTCCGATTTCATTATTGCATAAGCAGCACTTCCCTAAGGGCTCTGAATATTTCTGGTTTTTTTAATGACATTTCATAGACAAAACAATGAATTAGATCCACTGATAATGACAAAATTGCTAATTGTAGCACTAATTACCTTATGTAGGCTACTGCAGAATACATTATGTTTTATAAACTGATCACATGTAAAATCTTAATCTGCAACATAACAGTATAGTTAAGTATAATGAATGTAGTGAAGTAAAAAGTGTAACATTTACTTCTAAAATTTAGTGGAGTAAACAATAGTAGGCACTGTGTTTTTATGCTGCAGAAAGTCTGTTAATGATATACACTTGTGTCTACAACACAATGGCAGACATACACAAGCAACAAAACAAAAAGGCAAATTCACCATAGTATAACATGAGTAGGTTCTCTGGCGCTCCGGGGTAACCACGCCCATATCCAGTTTTCGCGCGCAGGGACGGACTGCACCATTAGGAGTACAGGGGGGGATCAGAATAGAGACTTCTCCTAAACATACAGAAAATCCCCTTTATCAAAAAAATGCAAGCGAATGAAGGGTTTTTTTTATTTTAAACTATCGCTATCAGAATCTCAGAATCACAACTATTGGCATTAACTACAAATGTACATGTTATCTCACCAAAGTTAAAACCCCTACTTTTGCAATCACCGGACCTTTCTAGCGGTTAATTTTTAAATCCACCTCTACTCATTGGTTTTCATGCTCTAAGACAAAAGTTTCTGCCGGACCGAAATTTGCCGCAAAACGGAATTAAAATGACCCTCACATCCAAGGTAAGCGGCAGAGCAGTGGGTTTAAATGTACCTGTCTTTTCCCTATCCGTTTTTTTTTTTTTTTTGTGGCGAGGAAAAGTCACGATGAGTCCAAGTGAACACCATTGTTAACAGCTAACGTTGCTGGCTTGGCCGACCTGAATTTCCTCCATTGTAAAGACACACTCTGACATAACTGGCTTGTCCGAATAAGGTGATTATTTTGTCTGTAGTCAGTTCAGTGTGGTAACCTAGACATCCAGTTACAGCCTCGTGTACTGAACACTGTTTGTCTTACTCTTTGTTTTGGCCTGGTTAACCAGCTAGCTGGAAGAGCAGTAAGATGGTGCTCAAAGCAAAGGGATGCAGGGTCAGTGTTTTGTCAAGGGGATGGATAGGTGGGTACAATCAGTGTCGTCCTCCTCTTTGTAGGTCAGAGGTCAACACCCCCTGAGGCTGCAGGGGATGGTGCAGCAGATATCAATAAGTTAGACATGGGAGATCGGCTGCAGGGATCAGACCCAACTCGACTCTGTTTTACACTCGAAAAAAAGAGGATGATTGTCTGTTTGACAATCCCGGTGACTGCTGTAAAATCTGGTTAAATACACTTGATTTTTTTTTTTAATGGTCTCTATCGGTGATGGTGTGCACAGTACGTTTTAACACAGCAAATCCCAAATAAATCTTTGTATACTCTACTGGTCAAAGGTTTTAGAGTAACGCAATTTTTTCAGTTTTTATTGTAATGTGAGCAGTTCAAGTCCAGTGAATAACCTTAAATGGTATAAAGTTGAGTGGTAAACTACCTAAGGTAAAACAAAACTGCTTTTATTTAAACCAGGCCTTTTGCAGAGGGTTCTTTTCTGTGGAAATGAAAGTAAATGAAACCTTGAAATCTAGTGCAAACAATTATTACAGGTGTCCCAACATTTGTTGATGATTGACAAAGATTGCAAATGGTCTGTATAAAGGCAGTGCTGGAGCAAACTGTTACTACACCCTGAGATGCATTGTTAGGACATTACTGTCCTGCAGGAAGTAGTCCTGTATATTTCTATCAGAATGGTGAGAAAAAGACAAGTATCAAAGGAAGACAGACTGGTTGGTCAGGGGTTCACCCTACAGCAAGATAATGACTCAGAACATCAGAAGACAAGGCTTCACATGATGAAGACCAGCACAGTCCCCACACTTAAACCCCCATGAAGCAGGTTTGGGATGAACTGGACAGAAGGTGAAAGCAAAGCAACCTGGAAGTCCAACACACACGTGTGAACTTCTGCAGCAGCAGTTTCTGTGTTTCTGGGCACCATCTGATTTCCATTGTAGCAAGAACATCATGAGTGTGTTCAGCTGCTGGATGGATCAAAAATTTAGTTCAACAAGAAGATTTCATGATTCCTTGTTTTTCAAATCTCCAGTTGTTTAACTGGTCAATGGTTTAACTTCAGAAATGGTGACACTGAATTATATAAATTTAAATAAAAGCTGGAACAATGGAGGTCTTCTAAAACATTTGACCATTAGTGTGTATTCACTGCCCATATAAAATAAAACCTGACATATTTGCTAATTTTGTTCCTATCCTTTTAATGTAATTTCTGTATTATCCAAACAATGAGGAAGTAAAACCAGTGTATTTTCATTTTGCACTTCAATGTGTTTGTTTCAAATGGCCTTGCCCTGCCATGGCTGAGAAGTTGCAGGCCATACGGACGTCCTTGGGGTTAGTTTGGTATCCGCCAGTGTAAACCCAGTAGCACAGTGACACAGCTGGGTTCAAGTTCATTGCTCCACCTAGCTTTTGCTTAGCCATGGATGTCCACTGATGGAGTGGTGCTCCCTCTGGTGTATAGTGTGAAAGTTTCTTACAAATGGTCGAGCAGCTTTTTTTTTTCCTATATCAGGTCTGGTATTGTCTGATTAATGAGTGGCCCGGATGTGCATCTCTTGGTTTGTCACTTTGATTTCTTCACTTGTACACAAGATTGTAAATACACATTCCCAAGAAAACAATGTATTCAGTAATAATACCTAAATGTTTGTCAGTGGAATTCAGACTTCAAGTTCTGTGTTGTGATGATAACGCAGGACTACTCAGGGAAGATGTCTTTAACTCCACCAAACCCTGTTTAGCGTGATGCCTGATATGTCTGCCAACAGGCTCCACGTTTCAAATCCAAGTTCATCACTGCTGAGCTGGCTCGTCTGTTCAGCCAGTCAGACAGTGAGGAGGAGTTCGAAGGTTTCAGTGAGGATGAGGACGAAGAGGACAGAGGATGTCGCAACAAACGGCTGAAGACCAAGGTATGAAACGTTTATTGTCGGCTGCGTGATTTGATGGAAATGTGTGATATTGCAGCCAAAGCACTGGTCTGTATGGTTTTTCCCTCTGTTTTTTTTCCAGGTGGTGGATTCAGAAGAGGACAGCGATGTGGACACAGGCTTCTACTCTGATGGCGAGGAGGCTTCTCCACCAAAGAGGAGGAGTCTTTTAGTAGCCCTGAGGTGTGTTTACAGGACTGTAAGATACTAAGAATGAATAAAGCCTCCTATTGTTGGTACCACTGCAACTACTGGTGAGGTTAATTATTCGTGTCACATTTGATGGTTTGAATCCCGACAAGGCAGGAATGTAAAGGTATTAATATTTCTGATTTGTCCAAAAAAGGTTATTAGGGCATAGATTGAGTTTAGTAATGTTTTCCAATGTATTTGTATTGTCCAACTATACAAGGGACCTTATTAAACACATTCCTGTTTCATGACATTTGTGTTGGTTCTCCAACGACTGAACAATGGTCTTATTTAATCTTGCTTCTCAGGTTTCCGATGAAAAGACTGTCTACTCCCAAACAGGAACCACAGGATAAAAATGTCAAAGAGCCTGTCAGAGAAACGCCTCCTTCACAGATAGCCAGAAGAAGGCAGAGGATGAAGCAGACGCGGGACAAAGAAGAAGAGGAGGAGGAACAGGAGCAGGAACAGGAGGAAGAGGAGGACAAAGAGGAGGTTCTGTCTCAGAGTCTAAGGAAACGAGACAAGAACATTCAGGAAAACAAGGCCATGGTAATGAACCCTTACGACCTTTTGTGTTTTCTCCATATTCTCACAATCTATATATTTGAATTATACCGGTCCCTCACATGTCAGAGTCCTTTGACTCAGGTCTTCTCTGTTGTTGTCTTTCAGCTGGCTAAGCTGTTTGCTGATCTGACCACCATGGCGGACCTGACTCTGACCGCCACTCCTCAAGTGAGTAAACACACCAGCACCAGGTTTTCACAAACGAACAAAAACGAACATTCGTTCCAGTGAAAATTAACCATTAATTTAAAGATTTTAACATTACATGAACTAACATTACATTCATTTGACAGACTGTAAGAAGTATACAAATGGTTTTTATATCTTGTTTTGCTTTTTACTGACTTGTTTTTTTTTTATTTTTTTATTGTTGTGATTATGAAAGACTGTCTTTGTTTCATATTGGCAGAAGAAGAAGAAGCAGGCGGCAGAAAAGGCAACGCCACGCAAACGCAAGTTTGAACCAGAGGTGGGGTCAGAAAGGAGGAACCCATCCCGTAAGGCTCGTCCTCCTGAGAACTTTGCGGTGGAGGAAAAGAGCGAGCCAGTCACGCACAGGAGCCCCAGGACTATAGACGTCAGGAGACTGGTGGAGGTATGACATGCAACACACCCTTTTTAGCTAGGCGTTATTTCATTTTGGAAGATCTTCAGTGAAGTACTTTATGCACTAAAGATACACAATTACAGCCTGCAGTTAGTTATCCAGTCAGGTTTCATCTCAGTCATCAGTAAAACAAATCTCGAAAAAAACAACTTATATTTAGAAGAAAGTGCAGTTAGGATTTTATGTATAAAAACTTTGTCTTAAAACCTTATTGGCTACATAGCAATGTCCTGTTTATGTCCTCTCAGTTGTGCCTTCAATCTGGCTGTTGTGATTGGGCAGGTGGACGAGGAACATGCCAGTGAGAAAAGGAAAAAGAGAAAGAGCCACAGTTCGAGGAGGAGCCAGTATGTGGTGAAGTCAGTCAACGAAATCACAGAAGAAGACCTGGACAACATAGCGTATCGCAGCAAAGATAAGATCTGGGACAAAGATAATGTGAGTCACATCAGGCCTTTACCTGTTTCGCACTGTCAGCACTGTGCTGTCAGGTTTGCATCGCAGGGTTCAGGGTTTGTACATTTCCTCACTGTGTGTGTGTGTGTGTGTGTGTGTGTGTTTTTTTTTTCCTTCAGGGCAGCTCATGTCACCAGTGCAGACAGAAGACTCTGGACACCAAGACAGTGTGTCGTAGTGGTTTCTGTGTGGGGGCCAAAGGTCAGTTCTGTGGGCCGTGCTTAAAGAACCGCTATGGGGAGGACGTACGCACTGTTCTTCTCGACCCGGTCAGTGCTCATACACTAAAAATTTCATCTTCCATTTCTTGCACTGTGGGTTTGGTACACTTTAGGTGAAGGGTGGTCCTCTGAGGCCAAAAAGACACCAGACACAGAAAAAAAAAAACATTTTGAAACCTGAAATGACTGAATTTTGATATCCTGAAGCATTGTTAGTTAATTAGTAAAATTTGTCTCCTCGCGTGTAATAATCTTATTTATTCATTTGTTTTTTTAAACTTGTCTCTTTGCAAAACAGCTATTGTAGAAGACAATTAAAAGCACATAGTTGGAAACACAAAGCTAAGAGCACCACTTACAGATAGCCCAATAAAATACACACACACATACACACACACACAGAATGTAATACTGTTTTCAAGCCAGAAAAAAGTCATCTGTGTTATGAAGAGACAGTGTTGTTTTTCCAGTGTGTTTTTCCATTATTGCACATTGTTTACTGCTTACACAGAATATCATGTTAGCTTGTGTTTGAGCTGAAATCAGGTTAATGTTTGCTGTACATTTTTATTAAGTGAATTGTTTTATTATTTTATTTTGTACAGAAACAAGAGTTGTTTTCTTGTTTACACAGCTGGGGCTGTATTTCATAGATTTTTATATTGTATAGAGTGTATCTGCTTAAATTGTGTTGTTGTCTTTTTGCAGTTGGTCATTTCTCTTTAGTAGCGAAGCCTGTGTTTATTTGTTTTGGGAGCTGTGGAAAATTCATCACAGGGAAATGCAGTGCAAAGCACCAAATCAGTGTCCACTTATCAGCAAAGATCCTACCTAAATGAGGAAAAATCTCACAGATGTAACTGAACGTAGAGCAAGAAGAACATGCTTGGTTACCTGCATTAAATTAGCATCTTGTCCTTACAGACGTGGTCCTGTCCCATTTGCCGCGGGATGTGTAACTGCAGTCTGTGTCGCAAGAAGGAGGGCCGCTGTGCTACCGGAATCCTGGTGGGATTGGCTCGGTACAACGGCCACGACAATGTCCACGAGTATCTGAAGAGGTAGGTCACCTCATTGGCACCGTACAGTTTAATGTTACGGGCTCGGATGGAAACTCCTTGAAACAAAAGTTGGAAAAAATTACTGACAGATCAAGCATGACAGTAATCATTAGTTGTAGCCTGTCCCCAGATAGAACTCATGGCTTGTTTTTTTTTTTTTGTTTTTTTCCCCCTCCATCTACAGTATTCAGAAGGAGCTGCAGTAAAGTCCAGAATGTTGACCAGCGAGGAGAACCTGCTCGTACAGCTGGTACCTGGAGAAGGTTCTGGTGCTGCACAGTACTGTAGAACATGCACATCTTTAGGTATAGGTCGACCTTATATCTAACTAGAGAAACAAAAGCAAAAAAGCAAAAAAAAATGTTGTTTTTTTTTCTTTGTCACCTTAAGATAAGGCACATACACTGTTAATATGTTTTATATAACCTGATTTAAGCCTGCATGAGATGCAGGAATGTTTTTATTGTCTTAAAGCCAGTACTCAGTTTTGAGTTGTATATTTTCTATATTTCTACTCTTGATGTTGACTAGAACAAACGTAAGTGGTTCATGTCTGTGTTACGGATGCAAACGGAGCCTTTTATACCAACTACTTTTCTAAAAGTGATACAGCTTTCTTGTCAGTCCACTGTAAATTTGAATAAAGAATGGCATTTGCTAGATGATTTGCCATGTTTTTAAATTATATCCCCGCGGGCTTTTTTTTTTCTGTTGAGTCCTTGTTTCAGAACTCACAGATGTGTCTTTTAAGGAGGAGTTAGCTGCGTGAACCTGTGTGTGTGTGTGTCTGTCTGTGTGTGTAGCTGCTGTGTTCCTGGTATCATTTCTCAAAGGTGTGTGGGGTCAGGTCCAGGTCAACTGTTGGCTCCTGAGGTGACCAGGAAAGCAGTCAGCTGATTTCATATAATGAGCAGGTACCTCACGGTCACGGCCCCGTCAGAAGTCAACCCGAGGTAACCGAGGAACCATTGTCATGAAATGTATGTTAGAAATACAAAGGTATGTTACAGCTGTCGTCTGGTGGCGCTTTTATCTAATCACTGATTTATCTAATTAATTTACTGTTGGTGTCAGTGTTAGTCATACAGTGCACACTCAAGATCAGTGTGAGTTTATGTACACACTATTGTGATACAAATCTACAGACGGGTTATAACACTTTATAAAGTTTGATTTAAAAGCCTCACACAAAGTGATTAAATTAATGGAATCAAAACCTTGTTCTGATACTTTGAGAGTTTGTTACATTAAACTCCTTTTTTTTTACCTTCAAAACACCTGGGGGTGCAGAGAGAGGTTGTAGATTTAGGTTGTTTTTGAAGTGCTTCAAAGGAGTGAGATGTCAAAGGTGTGTGCGTGAGCTGCCTTACTGCATGATGCTTTTTGAAAATGGACAGTCAGAGCGACCTGCCAGTGAACTCTCTCTCTCTCTCAAGTTACACTTTGGTTGCAGCTGTGTTACACCTGGGGTGTTTTGTAGTTCATGTTTTCTGAAGTAGACAGTAGTTTAAGTTTAGTGGCCCATTATCCACTCACACAAACGAGAACAACAATCATTCAAAGCAGGCGTGTGTTTTTTGAGTGGGAATAGATTGTCCTGTAACTGAATGGTCACAGTTTTCGATCCTCGCAGCATCAATTTAGAGTCCATCAACAGCAGAAACGGCATCCGGGAGAAGTAATTGTTCCCAAAGGAAGTGCAGATACAGCAGATACTCCATCATCGCTGCTGTCACAACACAGCTGAGAGATTACCCAGCAATAAGGAGGTGGGAGGAGTTAGAAAGTGTATGTGTGTAGACATTGTTATGGCTCTTGTTTCTTTGTGATTGTATTTTCTACTTCCATCTGGTCAATACACACAAATACCAGAGCATCAGAGAGGAATTTAAGACAGTTTTAATCACTTTATTGTCAAGTGTTATGCAGGCAAAGCATTTTTTTTTCTTTTTTTATCGACATAACACGTTTGTACAAACCAGTTTTAAAAATATCAATAAACTGAAGCCTTTGAGGCTAACCTGGCAAAAAACCCATTATCAAATGTCATGGAGACAAACAAACATCTTTAGAAAAAGATTTACAAATGAGATGTCACTACAAAATATCAAAGAAAAAAAAGTTGGTTGTCACACAAAATATTACCAAAAACATCTAAATTTGTTTGGTATCAACCTTTTCAACTTTAAACAATAGTAATTTTTTTTTTTTTTTTGGTTTCTTCTTCTTTTGTTATTTACTTTTCTCCAAAAACATGTTATGGCGCAAAGAGAAGAAGAAGAAATGAACAGCAATGGTCAGACGTAGAAAAAAAAACAAAACAGAAGCACAAAGAGTAAAGAAGGGAGAGAAGCAGCACTACAGCAAAAAACTGAAACATGCTGTACACAACCTCAGAATCAACGCACACAAATACAAGTCCAGCAAAAGGCAAATATTACAAATCAAGGATAAATAATAAATTAGCCATACACAGCGGGGTCCTGTGTGTTAACATACTGGGGGAGGGGACTTTTCAAAACAATCGATAAATTCTATAAAATAAATGTATCTTTTAATTTAAAAATTATGTACGCACTGAACTAACACAGAGCAACACCACCAGAAAACATCTCAAATATCCACATAGCTAAATAGCCCAACCCAAATAGCCCAACCCACGCCCACTTTCACTTCTCTGTGCTGCGGTCCGCTCTCCACGTAAGCCCCCCCCCGATGATAATGCAGAAGAGCTCCCATCTTTCTCCGTCCACCTCACTCTGAGGTTCCCTCTGTACAACAGCTTGTGTTAAGGCAATTGTGGTACATCGGTCACGTAGCAGGGTTAGAGGCGGACAGGGAGGGGGTGGTCGTGACCAGAGCACAGAAAGCAAAACGCAAAAAAAAAACATCACGGTGACAGTGCAGCCATCCGACAAAAGAGTTGTTACATCTACCAGGTACCATCTGATGGTAACCACAGTCGTGATGTTGTCGCCTCTGTGTGGTATCTGCAAAGTAACTGGCTTTGTTCAGATGATGGCACTGCCTTCAGATGTTTTCCCTAATCTTAGAGCGAACTGGCTTGTTTTTATGAACAGAGAAAACTTCCCCTGACAATGTAAACATGGTTTCACTAGGATTGTCATTATAGTATTGCTTTCACTACACAAACAAAGTTGTAGAAAGCTAGATTGTTTTTCCTCTATAGAAACCTTTTTTTTTTCTAATGGCCACTGCACCTCATTAGGAATGCATTATTTATAAATCTTTTTATATGTGCTTTTTTCTACTCTTTTTTTTTTTTGTTTGTTTTTTTTTTTTTAGAATCATCCCCTCTCTTCTTCAATAACAGTTTATCCGTTAACTGGTCTCGAAGGAATCAACACCTGAATCTGATCCGAGGACTAAACCTGAACCATGAATAAATCTCAAATTAGGTAGAACCTCTCCATGACAGCACGGGAATACAAATGAACCCTCATTCATACACACACACACACACACACACACACACACACACACACACACACACACACACACACACACACATGTGCACACACACCATGCCAAGACTGTCCCTGCTATGTCACTGCTCTGCAACAGTCCTGTACCGTGATTGACCCTCAGCACTGCCGGACAGGTATGAAACAGGAACACAACTTTGTGCATAGAGTTAGATTCTGTTGCGATTAGGAAAACGTCTCTTGATATCGGATGGTTTTAGATTCTGCAGGTCCCCCTGTCTTGTGCTAATCTGGACACCACTTACATTCCTTTCCCCACCGCGCATGGAATTATTATAGATTTATTTTTATAAAAGCCAAACTAATATTTCATATGTTTAGGCTAAATTTTTGTTATTATATGTTAGTTTGTTTTGTTTTTTTGGATTGTAAAGTTTATATTTTTCGGTTTCTGTTCATAACATGATCCCGTCTCTCTTTTGAGTCCCTTTTCATGAGAGAACAACATTTTTTAAAATGATGTAAAATGAAAAAGTACAAAAAGAAAAGAAAAAGTAGCCACCCTTACAGTCCCTGCAAAGACTCCCAAAAAAACAGGAAGTCAGCCTTCTGCAAAGAATCAGCAGTCAGTCGCCTATTCAAACTCCTCCTCTTCCTCTTCCTCTTCTTCCAGGTGATTAGAGGTGGTGGGTGTAGCGGGTTCAGAGTCACGCGAGAGGGTCGCCACAGCGACAATCTGAGGGGAGGCCCCCAGGCCTTCGGGGGTGTCTTCCTCCATGTCATCAGTGGTGATGATTGCCACGGCGGCTCCACCCTTCTTGTTCTGGTGGGTCTTGATGTGCTTGGACAGGTGGTCGCTGCGCATGAAACGCTTGGAGCACTCAGGACACTCAAAACGCTTCTCTCCTAGAGGAGAGGAGAGACGATTAGAGAAAATAACAGAGTCAGAAGTTATAAAGGTGACTGAAATATATTGAGAAAGGAGCCAGAGCCCTCTACAAATACCCCCCCCCCCCCCATTTCATCATTTGACTGACAGAAAAGTAATTGGTAACTATTTTGACAATCAATTAATTGCTTCCATCATTTTCCAAGCCAAAAAAAGTGGGGGAAAAAATGCCCAACAGTCTCTATTTCCGGCCTTTTAAATGAGAGGATCTGTTGCCCTTCCTTGTCCTATAGGGGTGACCCACAGCAGCAGTCTGCGCCCCTGTACCTGTGTGCGTTCTCCGGTGTCTCTGCAGCTCATCGCTCCTGGTGAACCTCTTGCCGCAAAAGATCCAGTTACAGACAAACGGCCTCTCGCCGGTGTGCCAGCGCAGGTGGGCCCTCAGGTGGGACGTCTTGCCGTACACCTTCCCACAGCCTTCCATGTGGCAAATGTGCTGCTTCTTTTTGGTGGGGTCCCCGCTGTTCCTACAACATACACCCGGGTTAGGAGTGAGCTAGGGGTGTGTGTGTGTGTGTGCTAAAACAAATGGAATTACAGTATAATCTTTAATTGAAACATTAGAAAAAAAAATTAATATTTTTTGGTTACAAAGAAGTTATTTACACACCAAATGCTAAATTAAAATAAAATGTAAATGTACGTTAAACTGTCTCCGTTTCAATACACACGTCTACTGCAAAGCTGAATACATTTGTACAGTGTCTGAATGTTGTCAGTGTATGTTTTGGGTGCTAGTTCCTCATTACAGTGTGAAGAGTGGGGTGGTGCGAGGTCAGAACTCTCACTTTAGGAAACAAGCTGCACTGTGTTGTCCATCTGTCAAACCTGCTGTTCCACTATGATCGATGTAATTTCCCCATACATGTCCCCAAAACCAGTAGCTTCCTAAATGATTAGATGTGTAAGCCCAGTTTTTCCCGCTGCACCAATGCATAATGTATTTTCTAATGTGTCCATACCTCCCCTCTCCATCCCTGCAGTTTGGACAAGAGCAGGCGACACGTCGAAGCCTCTTGCTGGGCGGTCCCTCCTGGTCTGAAGAACTTTGTACGGAGCCCAGCTGGTCTGGACTCATCGATGAGCCTGATGCCACGTTGCCAACAGCGACTGTCACGGGAGACGACTGAACTTTGACCCCATCCTGACCCTGTGGTTGACCTGAAAGGTGATTGTACATGACAGAATGCGTAAACATGTTATTCTAAAAAAACAGCTGCATCGTCTGTGGGCTAGTCTGAAGAAAATACAATACAGAAAGACAATCCTAAACTGTCTTGAGTACAGTGGATGACAGTAATACATCCTGGTATAGTTCAACTTTGAGTGGTAAATGTATGAAGTAGTGTACAACAAAACTGAAAGTTGGAACAGGAAACTTCATGTCAGACTTCATGTTTTCCTGATAACTAACAATGCTGCCTCTGCACAACCATACTGCTCTAACTTATTTTAATGAATGGATCAGTCATGGATTAGTCACAACACATTCACACAGTTACTCTGTGGGTCCTTACCCTGTAGACCGGTAATAGTGAGGGGAACGCCCTGCACCTGGACCCCAGCAGTGCCCAGCCCTGCGATGCTGACCGTCTGTACTCCAGACCCCGGGTTGATCTGGGCTGCGCTCAGCGTTAAGGGAGCTCCACTCAGGGAGACCAGCCCTCCACTCCCCACCGTCGTCCCACCAGCCACCGGGGCCAGTGTCAGCTGCTGTGGCACAGCTGTCCCCAGGCCGCCCTGCAGGGAGACTCCACCAGGCAGTTGCAGTGTCTGCCAGGTGATCTGCCCAGAGGGGGACAGGGTCGGGGTGCGAATAAGGACCTGGGCTGGGTTCTGGAAGGCCTGAATTGGCTGGAGGGTTTGTCCAGGGGCAAGCTGGAGGGTTTGAATGTGCTGAGGTTGCTGCTGGCCCTGGGCCTGACCCTGACTCTGAGCCTGGGGCTGCAGCTGGATCTGCTGCACCAACTGGTGCCCCACCTGGCCCACGATCACCTGTTGGATGGTTCCTGCTGTATCTGTCTGGTTCTGCAGTCCGTTGGCCTGGTTCTGGCTTTGAGAGTCCGCCTCACTGGTCTGCACTTGGGTGTCAGCTGGTCCACCCTCTGGTCCCGCAGAAACCACTTGCGCCCCATCAGACATACTGTCACCTTCGGCTACAGCTGCTGTCGAGCCAGTTGATGCGGTGGGAGGAGCCGCCCCAGAGACTGCTGTAGTCACCAGCTGGTTGCCATTGGCAACAGAGAATGTGCCATCTGCTGATTGGATAAGCTGCACAGCCCCGCCCCCTCCGACATTATTGATCACAGGCAGAGCCAGGGTCATGCCGCCAAGGTTTATGGGTACTGTGGTCATAACAGGCGTCTGGGAGCCCTGCAGAGTCTGAAGAGTCTGCAGAGTCTGCAGCTGCAAAGACTGTGCAGGGCGGATCTGCAGTGGGACCGTCTGATTGGCTGTACTTGTCAGAATGGCCTGCTGGTTGGCTGGCTGGAGGATGGCCTGGGTCTGGCCTGGGCTAGGGGTCTGGATGAGCTGAACCTGTTCCGGAAGAGCCCCGATGGAGGCCGTCTGAGCTGGGCTGATGTGGATCTGCTGTCCATCTGCAGTCTGCAGGTGAGGGATGACCTGATACTGTACCCCGCCCCCAGCATTGGGCAGGTTCTGAACCTGGATGATCTGGAACTGCTGCTGCTGCTGGTTGGCTGCAACACTGTTTGTCCCACCTACTGCCTTCACCTGCCCAACAAGAAAGAAGCAGTAATACAGTTAAGAGGACAAATTTCGACAGACAACAAAATATTTATTCAGACCCACTATGTCCTCCGCCTCCTTCACCTTGCGTCCACCAGGTGAGCTGTCATTAGCCAAGGTGGTGGCCACCGTCACTGCAACAGGCTGATTGGTGTTCTCCTTGGCCATAGTAGGAGCCGCTGTGATGATCTGCCAGCCGTTCCCCGTGAACTGAGCTGGGACCAGTTCCAGCTGCTGGGGCACCAGGGCCTGACCCCCGGCTGTGTCCACCACTATCTGACCCTGGAGCTGACCTGCCTGCAGCTGGATCTGACCGGCCTGGACCTGGATCTGCTGGGCTCCTGTCTGGGACTGGGCCCCCTCCACTCCCCCCTGCCCTCCGATCTTACTGCAGGTGGCTGCTAGCAGAGCCAACGGAGAGGGCTGAGAGGAATCCTGGAGCACACAGGGTAGGAAAGAGGGCAGAGGAGGGATGGAAAGGAGGGGCAGAGAGAGGAACGGTTAAACAGGAGTGACAAGGGAAGGAGGGAAAAGAGGCAAGTGTTTGAGACAGACGGAAACGCACACAGAGAGCTCATATACATACACAAACAAAGTACAACACGTAAGTTTAAAAAAAAAAAAAAAAAGCCAAAGGGAAGGGCTGGGCAAGTATCATTATGCACACTTGCACAATGAACAATTTGAAACGGTGAAGAAAAAGAGTAAAAGAGCGAGGGGTGGGGAAAACATGATGCAGAAAAAAGAAGCACAAAAAGCTGAGCGAAAGAGAGAGAACTGTCAGTGGAAGTGGGCGGTATTACAGGAAGCGAGTGGGTGGGTGTGTGAGAACCACATTTCTCTTTTCTCAGAACACTAGAAGAAAATGCCGCCTTCTCTCTCTCTCTCCTCCCTTTCAAAGGAACTAGGTCGCAGGCAAATTTTTAATGCTATACATCTCTCGACAGTGCAGGGAAACAGCCTAATTTCTGTATCAACTACAAAAGCGTGGGAAATAACACAGCAACAATGCTTGTCATAGACGTTTGACAACAAAAGATGCACTTAAGAATAACCGCCTGGCTGAAAATCACCTTTAAAAATAAACAAGCTCTAAAAAGCAGCTAAAAATAGAAATTACACAGTTGTAGAGCCACATACCAACACTGTAGGTCTTTACAATAAATCCATATGCAGAATTAAATCATTTGGGCCCTAATTCAAACAGACAGTTCAGAAGTGCAGTGACTGAAATGTGACAGCCATGCAAGCCTATTCATGAGGCTCTGGGTTGGCTCT
The DNA here is from genome assembly GCA_037833715.1 of Toxotes lorentzi. NCBI lineage: Eukaryota > Metazoa > Chordata > Actinopteri > Toxotidae > Toxotes > Toxotes lorentzi. Next base: position 11,901,750 of record JBBMJY010000005.1, read on the forward strand.
CAGCAGGGCTGCACAGAAGCAGGAAGTTGAATTCACCAGAGAAACGCCCCCAGAGGTGTCTGGCTGGCTGGCTGGGAGGGGAGGGAGAACATTTTTGGCCTACAGGCAAGGCAAAAGTAATGAACTATAATAAACTCTTATTTCTTCCTTATACCTGCGATCCAGAACTTTTCCCCTTTTTAGATGCTTTCCCGCCTTCAGTTCCAGATGATTCCTTCTTCGAGTCTGTGAAAAGACGTGGAAATATTATCATGTCATCACATGAGTATTTCTGGTTGGTACAAAGTCTCAGGATAAGCAGGCACTATGGTAGACACCATGTACTGTGAATAATAACCTGATCATAATGCAGATACAGCACAACAAAGGTGATCAATAAAGGCAGAGGGGAAACCAGTAACCTCATCATCAATATCAAAAGGGCTCTGAACCTCATATCTATCTAACGGAAGAGAGGTAGAGAGGGGTGGAGATGGGGGGAGGGTACCTACCACTCATAACGCATTAATATACCGAGAGGGAGAGGGTGTAGTTCACGGTAGAAGGCCGGCCGGGTACAGAGGCGGAGGACGGCCTATATGTTCGGCGCTGGGCCGTGGCGGATCTGCCCGTTTGACGAAACCACCCACCGGCCAGGAAGGGCGGTGCCAAGCGCAGGCACAATCAAGCAGCCCCAAATAACAGAAAAAAACGGAGAACACAGTGACCGTCCTCGGCCCGTCGGCCCCCTCGCAGCCCCGTCGTATGCCTCTTTTACCGGATAGACAGACCATAAACGAGCAAATTGGCGCTTGTCAGAATGAAATCCACAGAGAAGTTGTCAGTGTGTGACCGTAGAGGCCCACCCACTTCCATTTAAGCATCAGGACAACACCCTCTCCGCTGCTCCTGCCTGTCGCCGCCGTTTCTCTCGCCGCACGACGCGGGGACGCCTCGTCGCCGTCCGTCGTGCACCGAAAACAAACCGTCAGCAGTGTTAGTATTTTACGCGTATTCCCCTTTTTTTCGTGCACAATTGATTTTTTTTTAAGGGGGAGATACGGGGAGATAGCTGTGGCTTTTGTGGGCGGACGCGCTCCTCCCACATATTCAGATTGGACGACGGGGCTCGGCGTGCGAGGGTCGAGACGGGAGTTGTATTTTGGTGAGGCCTCGCCTTCTCGAACTGGATTGGGCGGCCGGGACTACAAGTCCCATGATGCTCCGGTGTGTCGGTCTCGGTCGGAGCGGCTGTGTTGGTAGTCATGTTGGTGTGAGAGCGAGAGGGAAGGGCGGTGACTTCTGTATTGTGGGGGGTTGGGCGAACGGGAAAGGGAGGCGTGTGTGTGTGTGTGTGTGTGTGTGTGTGTGTGTGTGTGTGTGTGTGTGTGTGTGTGTGTGTGTG
>JBBMJY010000005.1:11907712-11928327 GCA_037833715.1 Toxotes lorentzi
GTGTGTGTGTGTGTGTGTGTGTGTGTGTGTGTGTGTGTGTGTGTGTGTGTGTGTGTGTGTGTGTGTGTGTGTTCGTACAGCAGGTCAGGTACCTTCACTCTATTGTCCTCACACATGCACAAGTGACGCTGGAGACAATACAGACGCACCGAGAGAGAAGGAAAAAGTCAACCTGTGGTCAGCCTCTCTAGAACTGTATGAGGTTCAGAGGTTCAAAGGTCACAACAAAGAGCTCCTGACAGCAGGAGATGAGATGCTCAAAGATGTAACATCATTATGGTAGAGATAGGAACAAAACCTTGAACTGAGAGTGAACTCTGAGTTGAACTGTGACCCCACAAACCATGCGTTATGCTCAAGTTTTAAATGTAATTGAGGATATATAATGATTGATTCTGTTGTTGGCAAATGAGACAGTAAAACGCTTATTTACATGTAGATTCATGAACACAGGAGGTTGCAAAAACTCATTTCCATCAGTCAGCTGCACTCTGCAAGAAAAACAAGAGTCCTAGTAATGTATTTTATGGTTCAACACACTGAAACCTTCCCTTTGTTTGTGAGAGGCGGCTGTGCACATGAGTTATTGAGAAATGTACTGAAAATGAAATGTGCTCTCCATTATCTCTGTTGTTTCACCGTTGCAGCTTCACAGCACCGAATGCAGCTGAACTCAAAGATGCAGAATTAAGCAGAATTGAAAGACTATTAAAGAGGACGGGACCCATGCTGTGCTTTCAGACAGTGAGCAAGCATGTGTTTAAACAGTCTCTTTGAAGCTAAATGTGAAATGATTAAGTCTGCTTAGAAGTCTGTGTGGTTCTTTAGTGTGTATTTGTGTGTGCATGCATGGACCTCTTTGAAGATGGTACTCTTGTATGAGTTCAGGAAGACCTTTACAGCAGCGCTAAGTGGAGGGTGCAGCACACCATAAAGATCCAAGATAAGTGTGCAAATGTGTGTGTGTTTGTGAGAGAGTGTGTGTAGTTCAGTGCAGGACCTGACATGACTTGCGGGCCTGGTAGAGCTTGACGCCAGCCACTTGTTTCTGACTGTCTGTGTATGTCCTGAATGACAGCCCAGAGGCAGTGCATGTGTGTGTGTGTGTGGTTAGGTGGGAAAAGAAACGTTTCATGTTTGACGGGAACCATCTATAAAACAGCAACCGTGAAATCACCTCAAAACCACCTGAAACTGGTCCGAGAAAGTGTTTAGGAATGTGCGCAAGAGAGCACAAAAGAGAGTAGTGGAGAGCAGAGGATGTGCACTGACCTGTGTTCTTTTCTCTCATCTGTTTTGCTCCTCCGTCCACCCAGCCCTGATTGATGACCATGAAGAGCAGAATTTGTGTGTGTGCAGAGATGGTTAGTGTGTAAATATGTGATTGGCATCAGTATGAGAGTAAATGTACAGATAATCTGATTGATTTAAGCTCATGTTACAAACTGCAGACATTTTCAGCCAAATCTGGGGGTGTTTTGCATTTCTTTGTGGAATAAATTAACAAGTTGTTGCACGGCAATTAGCATAAAAAAGCAAGCAGCTTTTTTCCAGTCAATTTAACATCAAGCCACCTCTCAGTGCTTCTCTTAACCCCGTCTCTTCTTCTGCTCCCTCAGCCCCTGAATTTTATGGCAGGCATTGTGGGAGGGGGGGGCACAATGAGTGAGAGGAGCACTAGTTAACCAGGAATAGAGCATGGAGTGTGTGTGTGTGTGTGGCACATATAGAATAAGTCATGGTAACCTTATAGGCAGACACACACCAAATTTAAAGAATTTTATGTGGACCCCCTACTGCTGAAAAATTGTACAGGAACACATATGAAACTTTTTGAATGTCTGAAAGTTTTAAAGTTCATGAGCCTTTTAAATAGATTAAAATGTATTAAATTCTTGATTATCTGCTCATGACATTTTGTAAAAGATAATAAGATAAGACAAACTTTATTAATCCCACACACATTTACATAAGTGCTTGCGTAGCACTTGAAGTGCTTTAACTTCAGCTGCAACTCAAGCACTTAGGAGTGTTAATTGAGCACTGAAAGGAGTTGAAGTGTTAGTGATGAAACGGTTGATATGGCAGTAAGGTATGCTAATGAAGTGAAAGTGCTAAAAACACTGTCATTGTTACTCTTGAACTGTTATTTGAAAATGACCATGTGAAAAGAAACGTAAGCACTGAAAGTAGTTGATGTTTAAACTGTGAGGGTAGTTTATTTTAGTTGAAGTGGACGCGCTGCAGATAATTGTGTTAATTGTAGGTTAAAGGTTGGCACTGACAGCAACTGGTACAGTAGGTTAGTGACAGTAGTCAAACTGTCAGTTAAAGAGTAAAAACAACAGCTGCAGGGATTTCCAGAGGTCTGGTTTGTCCATTTACATTTCCATATCCCAAATCTCTCCAACAGAGGTGATGAATAAGATGTTATTGTTGAAAACAGGCCATTATCATTGTCATTGTCATAATAGACAAAGTATTTGTATGAAACTCTGGCTTACTGGATTTTCCCTTAAAAATCACTTAGTCTCACACACACTTAAATCTACACATAACTGGTTACAATGGCTAACATGATGTCATGGGACTGTTAAATAGCACTACACTTTATACTGTTATTCTGGCTTCAAGGTTCTCCCTCTTTGGGATTAAGATTAGGATTAGGATCAGGTTTGGTCCCAATCAGGATTAGAGTCAGAGTCAGGATCAGGTTTAGTACAAAGGTACACTATTTTACTTTGTGATTGCTTTAGGATTACGGGTTAAGATTAGGGTTAGGCACAGGATCAGATTTGATTTAAGGTACACTGTGATTTTGTGATCGCTTTTGGATTACGGATTAGGGTCAGGAGAAAATTTGGTTCAAAGGAAAGTTAGGGAGTGAGCAAAGAGTTTTCGCAGTTATATCGGTTCCTATTCCTTTAGGGGTTAGTCAGTACAGAAATGATGGTGAGACCAGGCTGCCATGACTGGTTGTCATCCAGGTACAGGCAGGAGAAAAGACCCCACATACAGACCTTCTGACGGGGATGGGGGTCTCTACTCTTTACTTGCTTCAGACAGGCAGATGGAATGCAGGCCAGTGAGACACATAAGCACACAAACACACATACGCCTCAAAGATGACCTAGACCCCCCACACTGAGGTAGCCGTGATCAAGTGCATAAAGTTCATCCATCAAGACTGAAAGTGAAAAATGACGTCTGGAAGTGTATGATTATGCTCCCGGGCTTCTACGCATCAATCAGCGGACACCGCACACAGGTGCACATTCGACCACACATTAAACACAGAGAAGACGCAGAACTTGAAAAATGAACAAGAGTAAATTAATCTCCTTGTCTGAGAAGTGCGCGCCTGTGTGTGTGTTGGTGAAGAGCAGAAAGAGGGATGAACAGTGTTATTGGTAAGGAGAACAGAGATCACGGTCAGAGCAGGATTTAATCAAGGAAAGAGAGTGAGAGTCGTGAGGTGGTTGATACTGAGGAACATCACCAGCTTCAGCTGAGGGAAAAAAAGTCTTAGAGAAGCTTAAAAAATGCTTAGAGAAATCAAAACATGTGAAGTGTAGAAGCATCAGCCTTCCTGTTCTTGTCTTCATCTCCTGCTACTCATCTTCTTCTCTCCCTCTCATCACCCTTCCTCACTGGTGTGGGAAACATGGCGCTGTAGGAGTGTGTGTAATTCAGACATGGGTGTGTGTGTGTGTGTTGGATGTGTCTCAGTTTGTGTGTCAGAGCCAGCTGTGGAAAATAGACCTTAATAACAGACTTTAAATGCTGCACCAGCTCTTCCGTAGCATGTTAATCATTATAGCAGTTTCCAAATGCTGTATAAAAAGTGAACTTACGTAATGGGTCTTCTGTTTATCTAGGCAGTATAGAAGAAGCCATGTAGGTTCAAAGAAGAGCCCCTATTTTCTCAAGTGAAACAGAAGTGAAGAATTAACTTTCAAAGTAAGATGTCCATTTTTATTCTCATTCTGTATTAGTATTAGCATCAGTTATTGGTCATTTTAGGATGGCTTGTTTCCATGCCAAAATTCGGATGAGAGGATGGATACCACTTTCGTATGTCTCTTTAAATCGAGACTACAGCTAGGAGTTAGCTTAGCATAAAGACGGGAGATGGGGAAAACAGCTGGCCTGGCTCGATATATCTGTCTCATTTGTTTAATCTGTACAAAAATTGAAGGTTAAAAGTTTGTACTTTTACAGGGGTTTTGTTGTTGGGGTGTTTTTTGCCCAGGCACAGTCACTTTCTGGTAGTCCCTGCTAGTTGCCTGGCAACCTGACAATGATGACAAGACTTGAGGAAGTCTCATAAGACATTTTTACATAACACACAATGAGCTATAAAGGAAGATACCAGTGTGCATGGCCCTTAGTTAAATAATAACGATAGATAACTGATGGTAAAACACTAAGAACTCAGCAAGGTGTGAAGAAGGAGGAGAAGGGGGATGAATGTGAGTGTGATCAGAAAAATTGTGATGATCTGAAAACCAACCAATCACTCATAACGTGAAAAATGAAATTAGAGGGGCTGACAGAGAATGTCCCAGTGACAGGAGGTGAGGAGCTGAGACAGACTTCAGCACAAACAGATTGATGTAATGCCACATTCACTTCAAAATTTTCATTGTTAGATATGATTTAAATTTGGACGTCACTTTTTGTAGATAAAAGTAGAATATTCCTCACATCACTTGTGGTTTTATTAGAAGACAAAACAAGACACAGTCTAAGAGGCAGCTATGCTAAGTAAACAGGGCACAGCTTGAGGATGGATGGATAAAAGCAGCGCACACATGCTTCCTTTGAAACGTCTGAGACAGAGCCACCTCACAAACGTCAACAGCATTTGAAGAAATCAATGAAGGCTACTCCTTCAGAAGCATCTCATTAATATCTTGGCGGACAAAACGGCTCCTCGACATAAATCAGCAACTTTATTGTGAGTAGTTAACGGAGACAAGACGAAAGTTGATGGAGGAGCAGAGAAACTCATAACGCAAGCAGCTTCGGTGAGGATGCTTGTTAAATAGATACCACTTTGCAGCACAATGTGTGTGTGTGTCTGTGTGTGTGAGGCACGGGGAGTGCAGAATGAGAGCTTTTCATCCTCTCCAGTTACTAATCACAGTCTCATTCTCTCTCACCCTGCATAATTCCCCCCCCCTCCCCCCCGCCTTTATAAATCTTTCTTCTCTCCCCACCTCTTCCTCTCTTTCTGAGGGCAGAGACAGCAGATGTGTTGGCAGGTTAAATGACCTCTGTGATGTATGACTTAACAAACCACAGGCATCCATCAACCCTAAGTGTGTGTGTGTGTGTGTGGAACAAAGAGAGAAAGAGATGCTACTCATAAAGAGCAATTTCAATTCACCTTCAGCCCAAACTTGTACCTCACCACCACACAGCAGAGGTCTCTCCCCTCCTCACCCATGAATCAATCCTCCTCCACCTCTTTTCCCTTCATTTCATGAATGAGTGTGTCTGCTGGTGTATATGTAGATGTGCTGTATACATGAATGTGAATGAAGTGCTTCTACAGTGTAATTACATTGGCCAGGATTCCCTCTGTCTGCTGCATAGATAGACTGACGAGATGCCCTTTCTGACCCTTGCATGTGTGTGTGTGTTTGTGTGTGAGTGTGAGAGGGAGAAATGCACAAAAATGAGGTGAACCTCCACAGGTTTAGGCTCTGTTAGCTGAAAAATATGCATCTGCATGCAACAACATAAGATAGAAACCACCTCTATTCTGCTTTGCTTTACTGTGAGTTTCCTGCACGTTTATGATTATGCTGTTTAATTTGAAAAGAGAGAGCAAGACAACTTTCAAGACAGTGTGCACAAGATTCGGAACAGACAACAAAAGAGGCAGAGAAAGTTAATTTATATTAACACGACAAAAAGAGGTGTTTCAGTACTTATTGATCCTGTATAGTGAGTGCAAATGAAAAGGGATTTTGTAAATCGCGTATGTGAATGCTTCCATCACAGCAACCCGACCTTTTTTCCTGACTCTGATGCCACAGTCGTCCATCAGCAGCCATTTGCTGACAGACGGCGGACGTGCCCTCTCCATGCAGTAATTACAGGAAGCCAAGAAGGAGCTGCTCCAGGCACATCCTGGCACACATCTCACCTGGATGACTTTTTTTCCCCTCTCCTGTAAAACAAGTTCAGTGTGTACTAGGGGTGGAGTTTAGAGGGCATCAAAGACGAATTAAGTCAGTCAGCCTGAGAGACTCTGTTGTTGTTTTTTATACTCAGGATGGAGTTTGATGATTGGATGATTTCTAAAGTTTTGTATTGATCTGCAACATATGTTAAAAACAGACAACCTTCAAGTTCTCCTTCTCAAGTGATTTTGGGTGGAGTATCAGTCTCAAGCAACCAAAAATTACAAGAGTAAAGATCAAGGTTCCCTGCCATTAGTCCGTCGAATGAATGGACCGATGGCTTTTTTCTGTTCAGGGAAATCAACATGCGGAACCTTTTACCCACAGAATAGTTTTCAAAGAGGGATGAGTTGTGTAGTCATGACTGATCTGGTGCCTGTTTTTTGATGGTATTTTATTGTATCGTTTGTGTTTTGTGAATAGTTTGCATCTTGTGCCATTTTGTATGAATGTTCTTGCTGAGCTTTGGGTTTCGTGATGTGCATTTGATTGTTGAGTTTTATGTATTTCAAAGGCCCATTTAGAGACAGGCATTGCAAACTAACATGGGCTATAAAGGCATTGGTTCATGTTAAATATTTGTCCCTATACAAATCATGTGAAATGCATAAATGAAAGAAATGAATGGTTTTTTCAGTCATTTGCAAAGTAGATCACTATTGGAGTTTAGGCAGTGTTGAGCTAATAAGAAGAGGTAAGTTTAACTTGCGCACAAACACACCAAAGAACTGCACCAGATCTGGAACCTATTTGCTTATTGTCTTTCTTTTTCACAAATTGATTGGCTAACCCTCTGCCTGTAATGAATATTTTTTTGTGTCATGTTTAGCAGCCTGTCTTTTGACTCTGTGATTCTCCCACTAATTGTCTCAGCAGGGCTGCTGACCAAGATGGCTGCCCTGCCCTCTGGATCACTGTGACTATGCTCTACCAACAAAAGAGGAGATGAGGAAAACAGCAAGGAGAAATAAAATACTTCACCCGCCCCACTCCCAGAGAAGTGCCAGATCTTTATTTCACTCTTTTCTTTCCACTTTTTCTGTCTCAGTGCCCACAAAGTGATTGGAAAGCACACGACAATCTTTTTTTGTTGACGTTCGATGGCGCGTAATAATGTGGTCATTATCATCGCTAAAGGAACAGGTTGGGGCTCAGACAGGGTTTCATTGGGGGCCTTTAAAGCACACACACACATATAAACACACAAACACACACTTTCAGTGTGGGAAAAGAATGCTTCTAAAAGAGGGACAGCTGTTTGGGTGGCTCGTGAGGATGGCGATCAGGTTAAAGGGATGATGGCCTACTGTAAACTCCACCTGTGCATTCGGCTACGCCTGAGGCCGTAGAGGAAAACAGGGGCCAGCGTGGGAGCCTGTGATTTTGTCCGGTCCACTGGTAGGTGTGTTAACAGACCAAAACAGATCCTTAGTAGATCACATTTTAATGTGATTTTATCATTGGGAATTCTGTCAACTGATTTTTTTAAAATCTTACTGAAATCATTATAAATTTACACAACATTTAATCATGTGAGTTCCACACCAAACTCTACAAATTCCACTATAGCATATAGTATAAAAATTAGTCAATTTACTTTTAGCTTTAGCCAAGGCTAGTCATAGTGTATACCTTTAATTTGATATAGGTTGTTCTAGCTGTTTAGTTGGCTAGCTCTCTGTGGTACAAAACTTTAGACACATACCTCTATACACCTTGCTTTTGCCACTAAAAATAATGAAAGGTAATGTAGATTAATGCACATGACCTACACACACTTCCTCATCTTTATGAATTTTGAAGAATACCCCCTAAAACATTTTTTTTAAACAATAGGCTGTGAAATTCAAGCTCTCTGATGGAGTGAGCTGTTTGTCTTTGCACAGCATCACCAAAATTAATCTTGCGCACTATCAATCACATGGTGTAAACGGTGAGTTGGTTGGTGTGTGTGTGTGAGAGAGAGGGGGGGGGGGGGGGTTTGAGTGGATGAGGAATGTGATTAACTTTTCTGTGTCTAGCTGACTTCATTCCAGCTGCTCATAGAACAAGAGAGATGAAGAAAGGACAGGGAAGCAGTTAATACCAAACAAATGAAGGGAATTGATTAAATCTTGCTGTTTTATTAAATTTGAAATTCAAATTAAATGCTCCCTCTGTGGTTTTGCTCATAGGCCATATTAAGATCATTCTAGGTCATTTACAGAGTGTTTGTTATCATATTGGCTAAGCATCCATAATTTAAAAACAGGATTACCCCTTCGCATTCAGTTTATAAAAGTTTTTCCTCACAGTTTACATAGTCTGAGCTTGGCTGTGTATTTAACTGTTTTACAAAACTGAGAAAAGCACAGGAAGAGGTGTTTTTTAAAAGACAACATTTGTTTTCAGTTGAATGAGATGGAATTGCAGAGGCAGTGGTGGTGTCCTCCCTTTCCTCCCCCTAGGCTGACTGGATACGCCCTAGGGACAGGATGGGACGGACCGGGCCAGCCTCTCATTCATCAGCCTCTCCCTTCGCACAGCTTCACAACGTCAGTAAAAAAACAACAGGCTGTATAGCAGAAACAAAGCCTTTCTGTCTGACACATCAGGTTCCTTCAAACTTTCAAGACCTCAAAGTGTTTAGAGACCTCTACCTAAAAAAACACTAATTTATCTAAAACTGTCTATGATCAAAAACTGTCCACAGCAAATGTCCCTTTATCTGGACAGTACTGTTGTTTGAGTTTTCAAATGTTATCCTTTTGTTGGTGAAATTGTTGGTGTCATATCTTAACAGAAATTTAAATAAATTATTTTATGTTATTTTACCACACACCTGAAAGACTCAGTGACTCACCTGGGTCTTTGAGGTCCCCTGGGGCCCTTGTACAGTCTCTTTTCCCTGGTTCATAATGGAGCCTTGTGGCACTTTGAGCTCTGTAAATAAATTGTGGTAAAACCTCAAACCTTAACAAGTAAATAACTGGTAGGTGCTAATTAAAAATGATGAGAGAATGAATGCTGCTCAGCCTCATATCTGTTTGAATGGAAGAGAAAAAACAATTCAGTTGGAAGAATGGACAGTAAGCCGATTTTTCTGATATACCAGCACTGCTTTAGTCACTGAATTTATTTTCCTTTAACTTCATACTGTCTCCTACTTGTTGCAGTTTGGAGTCTCGCCCCTCGCGAGACTTCACTTTTACACTTTACGACGACGCAAGTGTTCAGAGAAGGCACCTGATTGGTCCTCGGGCTCTCAGCGGCACTTCAAAGCCAACGAAGAAGCTACAACTACAAGAGGAGTCAGAGAGGAAACACACACTCCTCATCGACAGTCAACGCGGACGCACACGCACACACACACAGACTCGTACACATCTCAGCCGAAGATAGCACAGTACAGACCATGGCTGCTACACTGCTAGGGGTAAGTTTACATGTTTTTTTTTTTTTGTTGTTGTTGTTGTTTTTTAATCTAAGACACTTCTAAAAAATGCCCTTGCAGGATTCACTGGGTCGCAGTTAACTTTTACCTCCTGTAGTGTTGCTGTAATAACAATAACACTCCTATAATAATAGAGTAATAAACAGACAATATCATATCTCCGGCTTACAGTTTTTCTTCCATAGTCTACATAATAAAGATTTTTTATTAATCGATAGCAGTGAGTCAGTTTTCTTAGCTCTGTTGTTTTCTCTGATCCTGTCAGAGTTTGTGAATGCTGATACAGGTCGTAGAATAGGCTTGTGGTTTAAATGAAAGGAGGATGCATAACTGAGCATATTATTTTTAAAACACATCTCTAATGGGGGGCAAAGTGTGGTGCCATTAAGAGGCTTATCCATTTAAATTTTATTCATAATAAGAAAAAGTTTATCCGCTACGGTGCTGTTAGTGGACTAAACACTTGGATACGCTCCTACACTGTCTATGCTTGATTCAAGCAGAGGCGCACAGTTTGTAAAACTTAAACCACATCACGTTATTAATTTACATGACTTGAATTTGATCTTAGAGGTCCAGAGTTTTGCGCAGTGCGTGAGTAACACACTAGATTTATAGGATATTGTTGTGCGTATTTACGCACACCATATTTAGCACCGAATCCAGACTGACACGCAAGTCTGCATGTCTATGTGTGCCCCACAGGAGGAGCCCCGGCTGGGCAGCACCCCGCTGGCAATGCTGGCCGCCACCTGCAGCAGGATCGGGGATCCCAGCCCCTCTTGCTCCCCTGCTCTTTCCGATGGAGCCCCGGGACTCGTCAAGGGCTTTCACCCGTGGAGGGGCGGCGCCCCGGGCACCAGCGGTTTGGGTGTCTGCATCACCTCGCTAGGGCTTCCTTCTGGGACCTCCAGGGGTAGCGGCACCGGACTGACAGAGACGTCCAGCGCTTTCTCGGTGACCACTGCCAACTCTCCTATTGGAAACGATTTTTCGATGTACCAGACCGCTGTGTCATCAGACAGCAGTGTTTCCGAACCTACACACGCACAGCGGTCTGTGTTTCTAACCAAATTCCCCTCCTCAGTGGAAGGCATTGCTGGGATATATCCGAGGATGCATCCCTATGAGTCATGGTTCAAACCCGTGGGGGAGGTCGGTAACGGGTCTTCTTCTTGGTGGGACATGGGCACCAACTGGGTGGACGCACAGACGCCGACCGGGTTACCCTCTCCTCTGAGCGGCTACAGCACTGACTACAGCTCCGCATTCATCCCCGGTGCTTCACAGCACCTGCTCCCCGCCACACAGCACCTGTTTGATGGCTTCAGGCCACCTGTCCCGGCTCCCTACACAGAGTCTACGACGACGGGGGCACCTGGGCTGACAGGAACCCCCGGCGTCTCTCTGCCCGCATCTTCCCGCCCCTCTTCACGGCGTTACTCCGGCAGAGCCACGTGTGACTGCCCGAACTGCCAGGAGGCGGACAGCCTTGGCCAAGGGGGCACGAGCCCGCGTCGGAGGGGCTTGCACAACTGTCACATCCCGGGTTGTGGTAAAGTCTACGGCAAGACATCTCACCTGAAGGCTCACCTGCGCTGGCACACCGGGGAGAGGCCGTTTGTGTGCAACTGGCTCTTCTGCGGGAAGCGCTTCACGCGCTCCGACGAGCTTCAGCGGCATTTGCGCACGCACACCGGGGAGAAGCGATTCGAGTGCTCGATTTGCCACAAACGGTTCATGCGCTCCGACCACCTCAGCAAGCACGTGAGGACGCACAGCTCGGAGGGCGCAGAGGATGGCGCGGAACCGGGACTCGGTAAGGGGAACAGCGACACGGAGAACAGCCTCTCCGGTAGCCCGAGCCAGTCTCCCGGGCTGCACGTGCGCGAGACCACCGAGGGACAGAGGTCGGTGGAATAATTTACCAAGCTGAATATGAACAAAGCAACACGTGGACATTTGATAACACGGCACCAGCCTGTATGGAGCGTGATTTCTTGGACACTTCAAAACTGAAATGGCACTTTATCATGAACTTCAGCTGTGGATGAACACCATTTCCTTACCTCAGATATGTTATTTGTTATTTGTAGCCTTCTTTAAAAAAAAATAAATTTTTACTCTACAGTTTATCGAACTTGTGATATTTGATATGCACCTTAATTATTTTACAGAATGATACAAAATCCTTTTTTTTTTCTTGAACCCATCTCAGTATCTTCTATTTGAGGTTATGCCATCACTGTCACGGGTTATCTAAAATATATTTCGTTGAAAGAAATTGTTCTAATTCATCTCTGCTTGTTAGTCATGATTCTAACTGGCACCAATCAAACAGGGCAATTTTGGTACATCTTTCGTTTCTCATTGGGCCTGCGAGGCATTTGGTTTAGTCAAAGTATTTTATAATATATAAATATAAAGCAGTGTATCAAACAAAAATGTTATATCTATCTTGACTATTCAAAACCAGACGAAAACTACAGAAGAAGTAATTACTACTGCCATTAATCCTACTCTATATAAGAACTTTCAGGCACCTCAAGTTTATGTATTCATCCTTTTTTGATGAGCTGGATTTGATTAAATTATTTTTGGCGTAGGCGTGGACAGCAGTACAGACATCAAATCTAGTAATTTACAGCTGGAAGTAATAATTCTGTTGAGTTGAGGTATAATAGCAGGCTTGTAAAAATTAACTCTGCCTGACAAGGGTAAAAAAGTTTAGTCCTGCACTGGTGATGAAGAACGATATCCGGATTATTTGCCACTGCAAATGTGCTTACTCACTGTTATAATACCAGCAGAGCTTCCAATTGCTGCAAATGTTTACAGTGAATAGTAACATTTCCCTCAGTTGCTTTATTGTGCATCTCCACCTAGTGTTCACTTTATACAGTTACCTGTTTTTTTGTTGGTCACACCTTGCTCTTTTGTACATTTTGTCGCAACACAATATATATAAAAAGAATCTGTGCAAGACCTAAACAAAACATAAAATTGAAGTGAAGAAATATAGGCTATCTTTCAAATTCAAACTGCAGACCTGTTGGTGTGGAGAAGCTACAGAACTCAAGAAATGATTTTTTAAAAATCTTGCACATTTTTATTGTGATGAAATCTCTCTCATGCTACACAACTAGTCACATTAACTGACAGGAAAAACTACACAGAAAAGTTCTGCTGTTACTCCCAACTGAGTGCCTGGTAAAATGAGATGATTATTACCTTATTGCTGAATTATTCTTATGGTTAGATCCCTCTCCATAAATACAACAGTACTTGTATCTGTTACTCAAGTAGCCTTATCATAAAATAGTACAATGAACATATCAGAATAAAAGAAAAAAAAATCACAATAAATAATCATTAGTGTTCCTGACTTACAGAAAAATAGAGCAGCTATTGCTGTAAACATTGCGTTAAATAAAAAAAAAAGGAATAGAATTGGGCAAGCAAAAGTATCACATGATGCCATGCAACTGGCAATTCAAGATCCAGAGGATCTAGTGCATGAGGAGTGTGAGGGGTCCACCTCCAGTCTCACTAACTTTGGAGCTGATTTGTACCTTAGCCCAGGATTTGGTCTCCGAGTCTAAATATATAAGTTTATCTACACTTCTGGATAGTAATGGCTCTGGGATGATCAGCAGATACATGCACACACAGTTCAATCTCTGTTATCGAGGTCACATGTTCAGGCATTTGATGATACTGTCGCCATTAATTATCAGTATGTCTGTATTTCAGTCCATTGTTATTCCAGTGTTGTGGTTTTGTTACATTAGCTTCAAATGCACCTAGATGCCCTCTAATGCCCCGATGTATAGCAAACAAACCATTGAAGACCCACCATTACAGCTCTCTTGTCTCTTGACACCCCACAGTTTTCAGTAGTATAATGCAAAACAATTGATCTAGTGCAAGTCTAACGAGATTATAACAGCTGTCAATCATATGAAACTATAGTCTCACTCATCATGATAGAACAACGCTCATTTTCAATGCAGTTGATCGATTAATGAAAGCAAAAATGCAGCAAAGTAACATTTAAAAAAAAAAACACTACCAGATGAGATACGCCACAACTGACTGAAAATCTAAAAGTTAAAAGTAAAAAGGAATACCCAGTCACTGCTGTTTCTTGAATTAAATCCCAAGACAATACAACTGAGGTCAGTGATGTGTACACAGTATCACTTTGAGAGATAATTTCATGACTCATGTTGGCCACAAGGGGTCAGGCTGAGACAGGGAGACAGTACAGTTGGAGTGCTGGAATGTCACACAGTCACATGACCCGAAAACATATAGTGTTTTCACTATAAAATTATAAATAGAAAGCCTAGATAGAGCATACGTGCATCTACCTGCACCACACACACACACACACACACACACACACACGTGTCCATAAGTTAGAGAAGTAATTGCTGCGTGGCTAAAAAGCGAGGAATGATCACTCTTTACCCTGTAGAAGAAGCAGCCTTGCTACACAAGAGGAAGAGGTTGGGGGACTTGTGCTCTTTGTTTCATCTTGATTTCCAGGATACTGGCCTCATTAGTCTCACAGTCTATGAGAGTTTGGTCAGTTCGTTTTGCAAATGCGATTCCATGGAGGTTTCGTAGTTTTGCTTACCATTATCAGTCTCCACATTCAGCTGGTTGACGTTTTTTGAAGGTTAAAAGACAGAAAAGAAGCCTTTAGTCTGAATCTCCTTCTATATGTCTCTAGTGATTTCCTTCTGCCCTTGACCTCTGACCTCTGACTTATACTGCCAGGGGTCACCAAGGGGCATCTTGGGAACCTGAATGTGCATCTCCATGGGGCAGTCCGGTGGATGGTCCCTCCTATAGGTAACTGTCTTCTCATTGGTTGTAGGAATGTATGACAGGTCCTGAAGGGTGACAGAGATATGCTGTCAGTAAAACATGATACGCAATTTAGTGTTGCATTTCTATAAATGAGGGAGACTCTTGAGACGTCACAGTCGATGCAGCAGTGGCTGAGCTATGCTTAATCCAGCATGTTTTCATAATGCTGTATTTATGTTATATGGATGGATGGCAGACATGGAAAAGATTTCCATATTTACTAACTTTTAACTTACTTACTAACATGTGAATGTTCACGTCATCTGAAAAATTCAAGCTGGTTGTATGATTGCAGAGTTTGTCATGCGGGGGCTAAAAATACATGCCATAACATTATCGAAACTACAGATTATGTTTTCTGTTCAAAATTTGTTGCCAAGAGCAGGATTACGCAACTGATAAAGTTCCTCCAGAGCCACAGAGGATGTTGCACAACAGTTTTCACGGGTGGCGTAGTTGTCCAGATGACTAGTAAATTGAATTTGACATAAAATCCATGCATTGCCCCTTTATATTAGCTGGCTTTCATAAATGCTCAACCTAAGAAGTGTGTGATAACCATTTGTTACATGATGCAATCCTTGAGGAAGTAGGTACAGCTTTTCAATATTTGCAAAACTCCCAGAAAATGTAAAATATGCACCACATTTGCTGACCAGTCTATAATCTGTGGTGTCATGAAGATGATCAGCAGTGAATGATGAATAATAAATGGGGGTTTCCAAACATTTAGAAGCAATGCAAACCAGTTCAGGCATACATTTCTCCAGAAGGCTCCCCCTTTTACATCTTTTCCTTCTTCTCAAAGGTGCAGTACATCATTGTAAGGTCACAAATCTAAACGCTGTACGTGGTGAGCTGGGAGTTGAGAGGAAATGTAAAATACAGCTGTACCTCTCACAGCAGTCTCAGATTTCTCACTCCTGGTTCTAGTGGGCAGTTCATATGGAAGTGGTGATAGACAAGTTGCTTTAACTTATCATAAGAAGTAAAAGCTAATTGCACATTGTAATGGCCATAGAGTAATGACTCCATCTGCGATTAGAATGGTTTCCTATAAGCCTCTCCTGGGAAAATGAAGGTGTCCCTGCAGGACCAGGAAGACTCCAGGGAGACTTTAGCTTCCCCTAAATGAAAACCCTGCAGTGCTGATGTCCGCTTCCAGCATACTTGACTTTTGAAAACTAACCTTTCCAGGACAGTGATAAGCTCCATCCTCAGCGACACCCCCTGGTGACCAGCCTTTCTTCTGTAGCAGCAACCGGGACATAGCAACCACCACAAGCCCGCACAGCACTGTCAGAGCACACACACTGAGGAATGTTCCTACCAGCCGGCTACTGCTGGCACACTCTGTGGACACACAAATAAACACACACATTTGAGGTTTCACTAGGATATTGTCCACAGGTCATATGGAATCTGAACACACAAACACTCAAATACACACTAAAACGTGCAAAGGAAATGTAATATCATTGCAGGTGCAGAGATTTCCCATGAACCCTCATTGACATAATGCGTTCCTTGGCCTTTAACATTAACCTCACATGCCTAACCTCTAAATCCAATCCTAACTTAGATCTTAAAACCAAGTTTTAATCCTCAAACAGTCCTCTGAAGACAGTAAAGGACAGACCAAACTGACCTCAGTTTCTAAAAATATCTTCTCAAGGTCTAAAACTTAAATTGGTCCTCACAAAGTGGACATAATCGAGCAGCAGTGGTAGAGGAAGTATTCAGATCCTTCACTTAGGTAAAAGTACTAATACACTGATATTATTGATGTTGTTATACATTGCATAATTCAATTGTTAATAGTGATGCAACAGTGCAATAAAATGTGATAATTCAAACACCTGAAAAGTGACGAAGGGCCTCCACTATCACACAGTTTTGGTCTTTGTAAGGGTTTACAAGACAACAAGGTCGGGAGCCATCAATTTAATCTTGATCAAGTCATTTTATTTCAAAAGCATATTATGTTTTTTTAATCTAAAATGTTAATTTGAAAAGTAACTACAGTTGTTAGATAAATGCCATGAAGGAAAAAAAACAATTTTCCTCTGTAACGGAGAAGAAGCATCGAGTAGAATTAAAAAAATACTAGTAAAGTGCAAGTACCTAAAATTTGCCCCCTCTGTACACTACTTGAGTAAAATGTTCTTAGTCACTTTCCACATAAACACACACACACACACACACAAATGCACACAGCTCAGTCAGTGGTGCCGTACTGAATAGTTAGCAAGCTGTGTATCTGCTGGGGAGCATGTGCGGATGACGGTCTCATCGCTCAATACAAAGAGCTCAAAGACTGCTCTGACATTTTGTAACAGGGTTACCATAGAGACCTGGCTCCTGCTGCACCCAGGAGGGGTGGGTGTGAGCAGGAAGAGAGTGTCCCGTTGGGTGGAGGGGGGCTGTGGGGGGGGGGATAAGGGGAGGGGGGCGGTCACACAATGAGCACTGCTGTTCCAAAAATTGGGAAGGCGGGGATGAACTGTAACACTTAGACGTGTAATTGTGCGTGTGTGTGTGTGTGCGTGTGTGTGTGTAGCTGTGAAAATCAAGAAAAGTGAGCTGGGAACTGAGGGGAAATGTAAAATACAGCTGTCACACTGACAGCAGACTTGCTGACTCAAATACACCAGGGTGCAGTTGTGCAGCAATGGTAGCAATGGAAGTGACCTTGAATGAAGGCATGTGTGTATGTGTATGTATGTATGTATTGACTTTATACCTGGTCTTGTGCTAATGTGAAGCTGGGTCTGTCCAGACTGTGAGCTGGTTTGAAAGGGATAGCGACAGCCGTCATTACTGATGTACAAACACTGAATCCACAGCTCCCCTGCTTGACCTAAAAATGGAGAGATGGCGGGAGACACAGAGAGACAGAGAGAGGGAGAAAGAGCGAAGTGAGATGTTGTTCAGTGTAGATGAACTCCAAGCCCTAGCGACAATCTTAAGACAGAAGCTCAACAGGTCTTTGTCACCTAAAAGCTGCACTAATGGATATTTTATGCTACTGTAATAATGGATCAAATCACTATGTGCAATGAGAAGGTCTTCACATGACAGACAAAATCAAAGAGTAGCTGGTGAACTTACTGGAGCGTTTAGTTTCTAAAGATCCAGGTATAATTCTTTATAAGGTGAAATAGAGTGTGCAGTGTTTGCAGCTTGTTGTTGAAGTTACTCTGTAGGTTCTTAGTTAAATAGTAAATGAGAAGCTTTTCCATAAACGTGAAGCGATTTTAATTAAACACATAAATCCATCTCAGTCCTTAAGTGAACTTCAGCTTTCCTCAGTCCCCCCTGAGTTGTGCTCAGAGCAGCCTCTATTGGCTAAACTGCCTTTACCTGATACATCGTCCATATAGCCAACTAATGGTGCACAGGTGCTGTTGCAGTGTCCCGCCTCTTTTTGTGTGAGACCGTGAGACAGGTGGCAGTTCACACACTTCCTGGAAGAAAGAGAAAAAAGCACTGTGTAAGCTTCAACCACAAAAAGTTCTGTAAGAGCTCCCATCATGCTTTGTGGTAGCGAACAGCAATGGACAAGTACCAGTGTGATTGGCAGGTGCTTTGGCAGGCAGGACATCTCTCACAGACGTCTCCAGAGTATCGGGGGTCATCGCACACACACTTGCCGCACACACATCTTCCCCGCCCGCTGCATAACAAGCCACTGGCTGATTGGCAGGTTGCTTTGGACACGGGACAACCGCAGCTCTCACCTGTCCAGCCATCCTCACACACACATTCACCTGATACACACACACCATGTCCTGAGAGGCACAGATAGAACAAGAGGAAAACTGTTACAGAGGTGAACTAAAATCTGTTGACTGTGTACATTTTGCATCAAAAAGTGTGGCCCCCTTACCCCCACACAGAAGTCCGCCTTCATATGAGCAGGAGAAGTCGTCTCTCTCGCAGTATTTCCCATATATTTTCCCGAGCCTGCTCTGTTCACACACACATCTCCCGCACTCACACACCCCCCGGCCACTGCAGTCCACATCAGAACCATTGGCTCTGCATTTCCAGTTTGAATCTCTGCTTGAGTCGTGAATCAGTCCATGATCTGGCCTCTGCTCCTGATTGGCGTTGTCCTTGGGCCCTGTGCATGGCGATTGGCTATCATCATGACAGCGCCTTGTTGGTCCACAACTACAGCGACATTTAGAGTGAATCCTAATGACAGTGGATTCATTGAAACCCACAGGGCGAACCATTACTTGTACATCTTCATCTTCACCATCATTAAGACAAGAGCGCAGGCCGATGGTGATGTTGAAGTAAACCTGCATGGGAAGACAAAGAAATTAATAGCAGCTACTGAGTGACTTGTGAGTGATATTAATGTAGGTTTATTTAGTTGGTCCATCACTAAAATAAGATGGTGAACTCCATAAACATTATACCTGCTAATCATCATGCTGATGTTAGCATTTAGCTCAAAGAACCCTGCCCTGCAGAGTCGCTTGAATGGCTGTGGACTCTTAGGCTTGTTAGTGGATAAATAGATTTCTTTGACAATATAAAAGGTAAATATAAGACTGTATTCACCCAGTCCTGACATAGAGTAAAAATAAAATTATGGCAGATAAAATACGTGATAAACTTTGTTGGAAAGGTGAAAGAGTGAAAGATCTTCATGTAGAGCAAGACAAGCTGTTTTTAACAACCTTTTTTTCTCAAGAGTCTGCTGTTGCTTCAGAGGTTCAGAGGAGTATGAAAATGTATTTTCCCCCATGAAACTCCTTGTGTAAATCAAAAACGAATGACATTTAATGAGCTACATCCCACTGCATAATTATGACAATTGCTGATAAGGCTAAATAGTTGGATAAGAAACTGTATTCTAATTTAATTTGAATAATTATCCTGTTGATGTAATGTTTATGTAGAAAAGGTGCCTTTGAATCGACAATCTTTTGCTTTTGCTTGATTTTTATCACCTTTCTGGAAAGGGTGAGTTCTTTGCATAATTTACTTTAATCCACCCGTGGATTAAACAGCTGAACCTGACTCACTTTTGCACAATGGAATAACTATAGAGCAGTGATTAAGCAGAAGAAGATCTTACATAGAAGCTATGTAAGATCTTTCTGTTGGTAGATAAATGGCTCGGGTATGACAGCAGTGGATGTCCAACAACCTATCTAACTATAAACGTACTGTTTGTTTGCATAAATACTCTCATACTAGGCAAGGTAGGAATTTTAGGATGAAAAGGTCATGAAATCACATGGGAATGTTTTCCTGTTAAATACAGGCTATAATCCGCTCAACTCAGATTATTTACCAAATCTTTTCTATCATGTAAAGCTCTCAGTGATGTCTGTGTGTGTTTCTGTGTCAGGGTAATCCAATCCCACCAATAAATGTCCCCTAACATCTCCTGGATCTTATTTCAAAGATTCCTTTAGAAATCTGTCTCCTTCTCATCGTTCGTCTGCTCGTGCTTGTGTGTTTACCGTTTGGTTGGGCTGCACCCCTGAGCAGCTCTGCTCCTTAGCAGTGGACCCGTCAGGACAGAGAGGAGATACAGACACCCAGTACCTGCTGACTGCCTTGTCCTCCACTGACACCGCCACGGCCACCTCCGACAACAATCTCTGAGGCAAGCGAGGGTGAAAAAAGCAACATCAAATTTTCTAACTGATACCAAGAAATTCTTTAGAGCCGATGCACTATGCTGGTTGCATGAGAATGTAGGTTAAGCGGAAAGAACAGAGACAATTTAAATTTTTAATGAACATAATCTGCGAGAGTGAGAAGAAATGAAGCAAGAAGGAGAAAGAGTAACAGAAAGGGAGAACTATGGTTAATTAAAGTAGTCACATGTCCCCTATAAAGACTTCATTGTCATCCTTTCTTTCTTCCTGACATACAGGGGGGTGTGTGGGAACAAGGAGGTGGGGTTAAAAATAGCATCTTTGTATTCATCCATGATTGGGACGCATGGTTTCTGTGGGGATCTGATAGCTATTATAATGCTAGCTACTGTTCGGGCTCTGCTGCTTCTCTCTCTCTCTGTGTGTGTGTGTGTGTGTGTGTGTGTGTGTGTGTGTGTGTGTGTGTGTGTGTGTGTGTGTGTG
>JBBMJY010000005.1:11937437-11950062 GCA_037833715.1 Toxotes lorentzi
ACATACACACACACACACACACACACACACACACACACACACACACACACACACACACACACACACACACACACATAACCGTAGTTCATGTCCACTTTGGAACTGTCACTCCCCCTAAAACACCTGCCCAACTGTGTTTCCGAACCACTGTTCAGAGTCCACTCATCTCGCTCATTTTCTCCCACTCTCTCCTTTCAGTCTCTAATTGTATGGCTAAGCTTATGTGAAGACAAAAGTAGCGGTCAAAGGTGAGATGGGACCCAAATGGGGGATTCCCATGAAAAGACCAAAACCAACCACCACAATCGCAATATAGTAGTGATTCAGGGGAAAAAAACATTTGGAGAAATCTGGTATAGGGAAATTTTTCCTTCCTGTGTCTGAATGTCACAGTCTGTGTCATGTAGTGTAGGTTGGACCCAAACAATTACACATTTATCAGACATTTAACATTTAACATTTGCTGCCCTCAAGGAATGCAATTCATTGTAATTCAGTTATAAACACAGCAATATGAATTCCCCTATCTCACTACATATGTCAGCATTTGGCATTTAGTGAACTGAATTCCCCCTTATCAAAGTATTATCATCAGCCTACACCTATTTGACAACAATTATACATACAGTACATTCACATACCCACACACAGATTGTTTTCAAATCAAGTGGAGCTGAATCTCAAATTTCCACTTATGTCAAAACTGCGCATCACAAAATTGAGAATGAGGTAGTAGTGATTTATATTTGTCTTCTTCTATTTTTAAGTTTCAGACAGACGCATCTCACTTTGAGAGAATATGAGAGTCTAAATATAGAACAGAGGAACAGTCTGTGTTCCTGTTTTTGCGCGTGAGTATTTGTGTATTTCAAACGATGTAGTCAAAGAGTCCCCTTGGTGGAAACTCAACGTAGAACTGAAATTTTTGAGGTGATAGTAAGAAACCCTTGTCAGTCACATTATCTGTCCTGAGCCCTTGTGGTTCTATTGTTACACTTCACTATTTTGAATGTCACAATGGCAACAATCTGCACGTTGATTTGTGAACTAGATCTCACTTGTTTCACCACAGGAGTGAACAGCAAAGTGGTAATCGGCTTTTGATCCTTATTTTACAAATAAAATACGTGTAAGGACTGAACATTTACAGATGTGGTCTACTTTTTTCAAAGCATTTCAAAGACCAAAACCAACAACTTTAGTCCATTTGTCAATGTCCAAATTCTGAGGCTCTCAGCCCCCAGTCCATTTGTTACTGAAGATAAATGATACATACAATGGTACATTTATTAGGACTGGTGTCCACTTGTAACTCACTGGCTTCTCCACGAGCCTCAGGTTGCAGGTATGACCTCCTTACATTCAGCTCTGGGTTTCATGTCTTGGTTGGAGAAATTGACAACAGTGGAATTTCTCAGCACAAGTTACTTTAAATTCATGTCGGGTTGCTGAGCTGTTTGTTTGTCTTTTGGGAAATAAATGTGCATCTGTTCTTCATGAATAATGCACGTGTTGACCCTCAGTGCAGAACGGTGGGTTTCCAGAAAAAACATAAATGTGGAGAACAAATGTACAAAATACTATGATTTGCTGCTTTAGCAAAGAAGTCCTGAAGATAAAATGAGTGTAACTATGTAGGAAATGAAAGCACTAATTACTTCCAGATTTGCTCACTTGTAACACATTTATGTGAATCTACTGATTCGCCTTAAAATGTGACAGCTAAACAGTAATGTTTGATCATGGCTTATTTGACTGCAGTCACACTGATAGAGAAAATGCCAAAAGTTGTAAGACCACTGGATACTGAGTCCAGTCTCCTCTGTCAGTGTTGAATCTAGCAGAATTTATTTAATGAAAAGCATTAATTCTTTAAAGCAGCAGTAGTGAGGACAGGGGAACAATAACGAATATTCCCCTACAGTATTCTCTTGAAGAGCAGTATCTCTAAATACCTACACAAAACGTCAGAGATACTTTGATAAAATCGTAACAAAAACCCCAGCTTCTTTCTTTAAAGTTTCCATCACTTACTACCGTAGAAACATGAATTTCATTTCAAAGTTCTCCTCTCAAAGAACATTATCTGGTGTATGGCAACATACATTTAATATATGTTTGAATTGAGATGTACAGTATGTCTAAGGGTGGGAATAAACAGCATCAGATATTTCCTTTGAGGTTTCATGGTTGGAGTGATGGCATGTAGTTAGATTTCAGAAAATATCCTTCGGCTACCTCCTGCCCATTACCAAGGAAATCCCGTGGTTCTTGCCATGACAATACTGACATTTACATTGACCATCAGTGGACTTGTGGTCAGTGCATACACGCACAGATGCATGAAGACACCTACGGTTCGGTCAACCACCGGCATGACTGTCAGCACACAACAGCTACTTCAAGACCACAGTGACCCATGTTTTTTTGTTCCTTATTGCCTCATAGTCCTGAGGACATTCATGTTCAGTAAGTGATTACAAAGCTAACTCTCCAAAACGACTTACTTCTTTTTATGATGTGATAAAACGACTAAGAAAACTCAGAAATTCTGACATGGCTCCCTATTGCCTTTGTGTATTATCCGGGGCTGGATGTACAGATGGTTTTATGTTGGATTTTGACACATTATAGGTCTAACACTTCTCTGAAATTTGACTTTCAATACAGCAAAGACAGGGCCAGTGCAGTACAGGTAGAATTTGGATGAATTTCTGACCTTGGGAATAGTGGTTTGACAAAATGATCTTCAATCAAGGTCAACTTAAACCTTTTTCCATGGCTTTCAAAAAAAATCTCACAACCTATATCAGTGGACAGGGTTTGCTCAGAAGATCCAGCCAGAGTTTTCAAGTTAAAAGTAGTCTGCTCTTACTTTAAAACCATTCAGCGTCTTACGTTCTCTATAGGCACACTCTGAGCCGGGTGTCCTAAAACAGACTTGACTTTATTGCTTTGGTCCGCTTTTAGTGAAATCAAGAAAAATATGAGACATTCAACTCAAAGAGACTCAAAATACATCTGATAAATAAATAAACACAAAAATAAATTCAAAGAAGTTAAAGGATTGAGCTGGTGATATTCTATATTTTTGTTATCAACATATCCCAAAAAAGACCCAAATCAACAGGCTGTCAGTCTGTCTCTCAGTATGTTCTGATTTCCCTTTCCTGTTTATGACTCCGACCCCCAAACCCTTTTGTTTGTACTGAAGATGTAAATCTTTATGAACTGATCATCATAGTCATTACTTCATTATTACACGAGTACTCAGTACTCATGGGTCAGATCACATCTATTTTCAAACTCAGCTTTAATTTTTGATCTGAACTACATATCTGTAAAGTCTGGTGACTGTATCTTGGATGGTTGTGACGCTATTGCGGTGACAAACTCTGACCACAGACAGACAGACAGACAGACAGACAGACATGTAAACACCTGAAAAAGTGCTCAAAACATCCTCTGTCGTAGTTCCTGCTACAGTAGGTGTGTACATTTTGCCATGATGACACACACACGCACACACAGAGAGACCTACAAGGTGAAAACAATACCAGCCATGATGTCATGGCTGGTATTGTAAATGTATTTTCATTTCTAAAAAAAAAAAAAAAAAGAAGTCTGTGGATTTTCTGAGAACTATTTTCAGCTTTGGTGCACAAGTGGCAACAAGTCCCAACGAGAACAACCATGACCTCTGTATGGTGACCCATAGGAGCACCTCATGAAATAGTGCCCCTGTGGTGGCAGCTCTACAGGACCTTCGTTGTCATGGTTACAGTACTCAACACACACATGGTCAAAAGAAACAATGTTGACTATTGGTTTCAAACAGGAACTGAAAATTTTGTCACCTGACTTTCTCCTACCACCAAGCTATGTCAGCCTTTGGCTACACAGACAGTACTTATTAGTAGGAATAATTAACAGTTTGGCCCTTTCATTGGATTGTTGACAATAAGAAAAGTATAGAACACAACCAAACTTATTGCTTAACAACGTACCAAGTACCAAGATAATATGCAAAGTCAAAAAAACAACAAACTTTCCCTTTAAACAATGGTTTTCTTTATCCTCTCAGTGAAGCCGAGATGGATGAACACCTGCTACTGTAATCCTCTGGGCACATCAACACACTATTTTGTTCCTGTAAATGTGAAAGTGCAACAAGATGGTGTTTGGACCACTTGGTTATGTGTTCGAGTCATCATGCCCTTTTCCACTCACCAGGGAGTCTTGGAGAGTCCCTGATTTTCTCACCCACATCCTGGGTGCCAGCAGCTGTGCACTTTGTAACTGTAATTTTATCAAGGCCAACAGAGCTGCTCTCTGGCTCGGTGCCAGCCACACCATGAGAAAGAAAGGGGAGGGAGGGAGACAGTGTTGGGGGAAGCAGGGAGGGAGAGACGTCATATCTCTCAAGGACTTCCAGCCACAGTATCTATATTCAGGGGAATAACACATTTTGGACCTCAGGTTTGTAAATGAAATACCATCCTGTGGTTTAGTTTGCAGTCCAGGCCACACACCCCCACTCACACTAGCAGTTCCTCTGAATCTCCACCCAGGTTGGATTTCCCTGACACAACTGAGCCTCTGTGTGAGGTGAAGTGACCCAGCACTCACATGGAAATCCACTGTAGCATTGCAGATGACTAATGTTGTCTCAGTGGTGCTGTTGTGTTCATTTCCCAGCCAGGGTTAGGGAGTTACAGGCTGTATTCCCAGGATGTAGCATAATTGCAGATTAGCCATACAACCTGGAGTAATTTGGATAGTAGCACAATTAGGTAAGAAGTATAAAAAAAAATCCTCTCCCATTCAAATAGTTATTTGAATTACTTAAAGGTCCAGAAAAGGAGCTTTATAACTCATTGGCTAAAGTTTCTACTGCTTATGGATGACCCCACATTTCCTGTCAGGCAAAGGCCAGGGCAAAGAGTCTAATCACCATGATGCAGGCAGTGGTAGATAGCTCATGTTCTAACTTAGAGTCAGAACAGTTTGACCTTCAACAGGAGGAGACAAAGACAAACACTTGGAGAGAAGTGAAGGCCAAGGAGGAAAACAGAAGAACATTTTTGTGGCTTTGTTAAAGATGGAGAGCTGCAAAAGTGGAGAAAGGCTTTGGGCTTGCTGCCATTCAAGCTAAAAAGGATCTACAATGCAACTGAACATATATAGAATGAAATAGAATAGAATGAAATGTAGTAGTTTGAAAGAGTAGTTCGACAGAAGTATCTCCATCAGGAAAAAATTTGGGGAAAATCCCTAAAATTATCGACTGCATTGGTGTTCTGCTTCGTCTCCCAGCGCTTTCCCTCCTTCCTTCTCAGCGGTAATGATACCAGTTAAATCACACCAAGGACAGTCAGTACTGTAAATGAGTAGCACCGAGAAAGATAAGCTTGTAATAGAGTTTCATATTTTGAGTGAAGCAGAGATAAATTAGCTGCAGCTGGCGCAGGTAGCGACTTCAAAACATTGGTTCACAGCCAAGCTGGCTAATTTTAAAAAAAAAAAAAAAAAAAAAAAAAAAAAAGGTCAAGTCAGGCTGTATAGTTGGCAGAGAACAGTATGTTTGTAAGTTAAGAGTCTCAAAACAACAGAAACACAGCCTAGGCTGAGTCAGAGTGCAGACTGGTTAACTTTGGTGCCGTTGGTATTCTTCATAAACTAACGAGGACTCATGTGCTGATATATTTAGCGCTGATGTCATGCCTCGCCTTTATTTTACACTGTTTTACGTTGATTTGGAGGACACCCCAACCTCCGAGACACTGGTTCCCTGGTAAATTGGAAGCAAAGGGAATAAAAAACATTTTTTTGTGCGTGCATTGTGGGAGCAGCTTTCGGAAGAATGAACAAATGCATCATCTAAAGTCCTGACCTCGTACTGTAGCTGTGGTTTTATGCCAGAGGCATACTGTTGAAGGGGTAAAAAGCCATTGCAGAAATCGCTTCTAACATTCTTAGAGAAAGAAATAACTCTTTGTTCACAAAAGTGTAGCAGGAGTCAGCAGCATTTATGGGAAAAAAAGGACTAGATTTTAAGCAAAATAACATAAACAACTGATATGAAATTAAGAGATTTAAGGATACACGTCAAGTGTTTACACAACTTTTACACTTTTAATGTTTGAGTAAGCGTGCAGCACTACAGTGGGAAACAACACTGTTAATGAAACCTTTAGGTAAGAGGTGCGGATCGGATGACACCAAGCACTGGGAGTGGTGTAAAAAAGGTTTTGCTTTCTTTTGCTGCTCTGTATCCTGTGTACTGTCCTGTCCTATGGTTAGCCGAGACGAGAAACACTCACTCATTCACTCTGAGAATCCAGGAAGCTATTACATCACCTCTACAACTGTGTGGGGGTGAGTGATTGTGTCACATAAATGTATTTATCCTTATAGGGTGGACTGTGTGAGGTTGTGTGTGTCCCTCTCCCTCCCTGTGCGTCATTCAGGAATATAAACGGAAATGGTGGTTGATATTATCATTTCAAGAGTTCTCTGAGCTCCTTTTATACGTTGGCAGACCTGCAAATACCAAAGAAGCCTAATTGTGCTGTGAAAGAGGAAGAGAGTGGGATTGTTTTTATGAAAACAAACTGCGGAGAGTATCAGTATGAATCACAGCCTTTGATGTTTTGCAGGACACTTGAGGAAGTCAGCCGTTGTGTGTGTATTGATACAATCCTCCTCCTTCCTCCCCCTGTCTCTCACACATACATGCACACAAACACACACAGCTGCTGTAGTGGACTTTGGACTGACGTCCTTTGGGAAAACAGGGAGTTTCCTTCCTGGGTGAACCAGTTTCAACTTCAGAGTGGTCGCACACAAGACAAGACTTTGTCTGTAGTCAGCCTTCTCTCTGTCGCATACTGTACAAACGTAATCCCAATTTTCCTCATTGGCTTTCTTTCACATTGAGTGTGTAAGTAAATCCACCGGACTAAGATTTAGATGGAACCGAAACTGAAACTCTTTCCCTCCATGAGCCATGACATGAAAAGTCAGTGAACACAATTAATTAAAGTCAGGGGTGAAGAAGTACTGAGTTCTTTAACTTCACTAAAAATACCATTTTAACCACACCAAATGTCACCATTTCAAGTTAAAGTCCTGCATTCAAACTCCCACTCCAGTAAAACTATTATCAGCTAAATGTAGAGCTGTATAACTACCTGATATATTATTTTTTTTAATATTGTTAATACTGATGCATCTTGAAACTGATTCAAGAGAAGTCTTCCCTCCACTACATCCTCCTCATTTTCTTATTTATATGCATATACTCTATTTGTTGGTACTCTTATTATGGATGTTGTCGGGCTCTCACTGTGTGACAGGGCCCTCTTGTGGTGCCACCTTGTAAGCAGATGTAAGTGAGGGTCAAACAGGACAAAAGTCACCTGCGTCTCATTCTTTTCTTGTTCCTCTGTTGTCTCCAGTTTCTTCATGGTGACAAATGGAAAAAAAAATAAAAGGTTTGAGAAGAAAACAGGAAGAGGTGGAGGTGCATTTTTCATTTTTGCCTTGGATGATAATGGGATTTGAATTTGTGTGACTTTTACAGATGCAGGTTAAAGGTCAGAGTGCAGGATTTTTGTAGCTCGTAGCGACTTAGCATCTTGAACACACACTTAATTTAGCTAAAAGATGGTTTTTGTACCCTCCGGATCATACGTTACACACTACAGAGCATGTTTCATGGTCTCAGCTGTTTATAGTGGAGCTGAATCAGGTTGGCCCGCACTTTGCTTACTAAGTCATTCATCTGTCTGTCCATTAGAGGCCAAGAGGGACATAGGCTGCCTGGTGTTCAAGTGTACAATCTTCTTACAGAGGATGGAGAAAGAGAGATCCAATTTCACTGTGACTGGAGGAAAAAGAGGCCACTGACTCTGCACTGGGACTCTCACACACACTCTTCGAATGTACTTGCATTTGTGTATCTTTGTGTTAATGTGTGTGTGTTTGTTTTGCGGCCCCTGCTGTGAAGTGTTTAATAGTTAATAAGAGCCTTGTTTACTTGGCAGGGCTGCTGCCCACACAGCAGATGCTGCTCAGAGGCTGAGAGATACAGCTTAGGAAATACAGGAAATAGATCCTAAACGTAGTTTGGATATTTAGACAGTGTAAACACAAAATGTAACATATGGCAAGCAACACTAATTCTTTCAAAATCTGGAACAACGTGGTGTTGTTTAATGAACTCAAAGAGGAAGAATGTTAAAAAGATTACATGAGAGATGTGTGTACCTATCCCTGGTGTTAACATTTTAATAGAGTGCATTTTTCCAGTGTAACATCATTTTAATTTCATTTAAAATATATAAATGTGAACATAGTGGCTTTCAAAACAGAGCACATACGGGCACCATAGGTTGACTACAAAGAATACACGCATGCATTACATATGTGCACAAATGTAGACGCTAAGAAAATGAATCCTCCTAATCAAGTGGCCTAATGATCAACATGTGTCTCCCGGGAATCTCGTCTAGAGCAACAGCACATTGCAGCTGTCTGGCTTTCCATTCACTTTGATTACTCATTGCGCGCATGCGCGCACACACACACACACACACACACACACACACACACACACACACACACACACACACACACACACCTACACTGTTGTTTCTTCATCTTCTTCTTTGACTGTTCTAAAATCTAAAGTGTGTTTGGATAAATCTTTCTTTTGCATGTTTCACCCTGTTTACTCACAACACTGTGCTGCCATTCATTTCACCTTTGTATGAATTTGTGATGACAGATTTTATTTCTTACAATGCAGATAGGAGGAAACCCACACACACACACGGTGACACAATACAAATCAGTAATGCAGACAAAGTATGATTTATAAAAGCACTTAGCCATGCAAAACCACCAGTCTGGTCATTTAAGGCTACGGTGGGAGGCAAAGCCTCATGTCACACTGTCTTTGTGTGTTTTGTGTACGTGCTTCACTGTAGTGGATAATGCCTGAATGGCTGTTTAAAATTTAAGGGTGACAATGTAGCCATGACAAAACAATCACCTTACTGACAGGTGACAACAGGCCGCATCAGGAGAGAGAGCGGAAGAGAGAGAGCCACATAAACAAATACAGTGTGAAGAACAAAAACACACAGACAGACAGACCGACGTGCTAATAGACAGGCAGGTGTAGAGTTTCTTTTGTGATTCATGTAGATAAACAGCATATTATATTGTATTTTAACACTGTATTCACTCTGTGTGACCACTGACTATTATCGTTTCTTGTAATAATATTTGTTTATCAGGTGAGAAGTTTGCAGAAAATTGTTATTTGTTTAGGATTAAGGGTTTGATTTGAAGTTGAAAAACAAAAAACAATATCTTCTGCAAACTCTTCTGAATTTGTGATAGAAGCAACGAACAGCTGCAGAAGTTCAACAAGAGTGAAAGTTTGTGGGAATATTTCACTTTCATTCAAGTGGGCCTAAAAGGAAAATTTTTATTCATATCATTCAGTTGAGTTTGCAGCCTGGTAAACACAGGAAATCATTCACCGAAGTGGAACTAGAGTGGGCAAGCTGAGGGATGGTGAGTGTACAAAAAGTAAACAGCACTTTATCACTACTGAAATAAATAAGATATCCCATACTGAAGAGTGTAAATTAGTGGTTGATACTGAGCAATGATGTGGCTGTAAAATCTGGTAAACTCACTTCTCTCCAGCTCCACACCCCCAGATGTTATTTTTCATTTTCCCCCAACTAACAATGACTCAAGTCTGTAAACAGATTTTGATATGTAAAATTGTTGGAGTTCCCCTTCGAGACCTTCATAGCTGGTAAGATCTAAAATAAAGTTGTGCTACTTTCTACTCATTTCTAAAGCATTCAAAGCCTGTTGCCTAAATATTTGCTTTGGCTTGTCTTTATAAATATATCTCCCTGTATCCACTTCCTTTTTGTCAGTCACCCCATCCACTTACGTCTGTACTGAAACATTGAGCGCCATAAGAAGAGTATCGACCACAACAGAACGCCCACAAAGTGCAGCTGCATCATTAGGCCCCACCTTTGACATTTTAGCACACATTTGACTGCTAACAAGCACCTCTTCTCTCTAACTAATGACCTCAATAAGAGGAACAATACAGTGATGAAAGACACTGCATTGATTTCTGCTATAATGACCACATCCATGCCTCTGTGTATTGTTAGCTGCTCCACTGTGCGTCTAAGTGTGTGTGTCCACAGGGATAA
This sequence comes from Toxotes lorentzi, assembly GCA_037833715.1. Lineage (NCBI taxonomy): Eukaryota > Metazoa > Chordata > Actinopteri > Toxotidae > Toxotes > Toxotes lorentzi. The sequence continues at coordinate 11,947,694 of JBBMJY010000005.1, forward strand.
AAAAAAAAAAGAAAGAAAGAAAGAAAAAAAACATTAATAACCAAGTCTTACATTGTCTGTTGGGCAATACACAGACACATACTTACATGGACATGGATGTGTGGACATGAATCATTTCAGTCCTCATGTTCTCTGGATCTAGGCCTGGGGGTCTGGTCCTTGCAGAACATTAACACAACTCTCACATCAGTCTTCTCATCTAAGCTTTGGCGAGAAAGTGTCCAAAAAGTCCAAATATTCCTTTAATTTATTAGCTTTATAAGCATGTGTAGATGGATTTTTTAGCTGTGTCCCCCTTTATGCTAAGCTAAGTGCCTCTTGGCTACACCTCCATAGTCAACGGCAGAGACAAACTTCTCCTCTAGTTCTCTGTAAGAAAGTGAATACGTGTATTTCCCAAAATGGAGAACTATTTTGTCTGAACAACAGCTGTGTGATGATGAAGCCTTGCTAAGCTTTCCTCTATAATTTCATTTCCAGTTCTTTCTTTCTTCCTTTTTTTAAAACTTTTTTTTCTGCCATCCTTACTGTTTTATGTTGCTTAATATCCTTCCTTGACCTCACTCTACGTTGCTGTTTCGGTCTTGGTCATGCCTCATTTTCTTTCTGCTTCACTCTGCCAAGTCTTTGGTCACTAACAGGGAAGAAGCCAGAAACGTTCTCAGGTTCTGGCAAAAACATCAACCCCATTTGTTTACCCACATCGTAAGAGTGGCATTAAGAGGCTTTCTCCCTCTTTTTCACTTTTTCTGACTCAGACAGTTTTTTCGAGAGACTGGGAGTGACGCCAGCCCATGTGTGGTGTGGTGTGGTGTGGTGTGTGTGTGTGTGTGTGTGTGTGTGTGTGTGTGTGTGTGTGTGTGTGTGTGTGTGTGTGTGTGTGTGTGTGTTGTTTGTGTCCTGAGTTCAAGGGCATCCCACCATCAGTCTCCTGGCACTGACAATACAGCAACATGCGCAGTAGTTGGAACGAATGTACATTTTCACGACGCATGCTCACCACGTGGAGATGGCGCGCACACACACACACACACACACACACACACACAGGATAAAAAAGTGCTTTGCTTGTGTAATGAAACACAAAATGACTGCTCTGCTTCATGCTTCTTGACAGATGTGACAAGTGATTAAAACCTCACGCCACATCACATTCAAAGAGGAGGGACGAAACACTCGACCTCTCCAGCTAGTCTCTCCACGTACACACACACACACACAAGCTGATTAGCTGCATTATATAGTGTGGCATCAATTTTATTGAAGCAAGTAGTTCTCTTTGTGTTGACCTTTCTTTCAGCAAAGGCATTAATTAAGCGAACCAGCCACGTGACCTCTGACCTTCCGTGACCAACATTGCCTCACTGTGAGATTAGCACGTTGGGCATCCTGTCAGGAGCTGACTGAGGGAGTCCTGGCTACAGTCAAGAGGTGAAAGGAGAGCAGCGTGGAGATTAAAGCTGGAGTGTGTGATACTACTCTACACGCTCCTGTAAAAAGAAGACAGTGAAAAAGAATCGGTGGAGGAGCAAACTAGTAAGAGACGGCTGGAGAAAGATGAGCCTGTTTGCTGTGAGCCCCAGAGGGTGAATTGATTTTAGAATTGGTTGTCTTTGTCAGAGCACACGCAGTAAGAATTTATTGACTGATTGCATAATCTCTCTTCATCTCCTCCTCCTCTTCTCCCTCCTTTTTTTATCCCTCAGTTCCTCTCTCCTTCATTTCTCCACTGTACCCATGTCCTCGGCCGTCCTTCCATTCCTCCAACGGGGTCTCTGTATTGCTTCTCTGTTCTCCCATCCCTTCTCTTCCTTTCCCTGCCAACCGTAGCCAACCCTGCTCCACACACACACACACACGCAGACATATGCTGATACACACAATCCTCTCAGGTGCATTCAGTTTCCCTAAGTCATCAGTTGGAGGTGAAATACAAACCTCTCCTGTCTTACTCTTACTGACCGAAGAAAGGAACCAAATGTTGTTGTTTTTTCTTGAAATATGCAACAGGAAATAAGCCATGAATAACCCACACTGCTATTTGACAGCAAAGCAGTTACAGTCTCTCTCTCTGTGTGTGTGTGTGTGTGTGTGTGTGTGTGTGTGTGTGTGTGTGTGTGTGTGTGTGTGTGTGTGAGATTGGGAGGGAGGCGGGGGGGCAACATCTGGAGCTCAGGACTACAATGGATGACCAGTTCACCATTTCCCCTCCAACCATTTTAGAGACCAAAAAGGGACGTGTCCACACACCATCTGGAGTCTTTGGATAGACAGAAGTTGGACTCAAATGCTCACATTTCACACACACACACACACACACACACACACACACACACACACACACACACACACACACACACACACACACA
>JBBMJY010000005.1:11950784-11961320 GCA_037833715.1 Toxotes lorentzi
ATCTATCTATCTATCTATCTATCTATCTATCTATCTATCTATCTATCTATCTATCTATCTATCTATCTATCTACACTCTATTCTCTCAGTGTAAGACCAAAGTCTGAGATTTGTTTTTGATGGATTGAGCCTGACGTGTTTTGGAACTGCCCTCTTTTTCTCCATCATGCAGTCTGTCTTTCCTGCCCAGCCCAGACATCACCCTTAAAGGAACAGTTCAACATTTCGGGAATACACTTGTTCAGGAAGATTAAGAGCACTGTAGTGACTACTGTTCTTCTCTTGTTCTTCAGTTATTACTATGAATAGCCATATTTGAAAGATGGACTGAAAAACCACCATGCTGCTCTGCCATCTGCACATTTATGAATAACAACAGACTTAAGCACAACAATAGTTTTCTTTTCTGTCTTTTCTACACATGTAGAGAAGCTGTGCAGGAACACAACAGTGCTAGAAAACAGCACCTACAATCACTCTTATGTATGCAAATAGCAGCTGTTTAGCATAGCTTAGCATAAAGAAGGCAAACAGTTGGCTTGGCTCTTTCTGAGGGTAACAAAATTTGCCTACCAGTATCTCTAAAACTCAACAATAAACACTTTATATGTTTTGTGTTTAACTCCTCCTCCAAAAGCCAAAGTCTGAAAAAGACATACTACTTGTTTCAAATCTCAGCGCTAATCTAAGCTAAATGTCTCCCGGCTTTCATATTTAACAGACGGACGTGAGAGGGGGTCTCGACCTTCCTTCTTCAGTGGAAGTGTCCCTGGACATTTATGCGACATGCTTCATGTAAAATTATTTATTTGCTGAATCTGTTACTTTTATTGATGCAGCAACTTTTCCACCTCAGCAAAGCAGGAAAACTTTTTGCCATAGTCCTTCATGTTTTTGTTTTTTTAAACTATCAGCATTTCACTCAGGGGTTTTTTATGCACAACTTGAAATGCTCTTAATGTTGAACCATTCCTTCAACCTACAGTAACCTAAACCTTAGTGCATGTGGCTCACTGGCATTACCTGCACCAATGCACACAGATTTACATGCAGTGTAAAAACACAGAGGCCGTCACAGTGTGTATTAGTGGTTGATGGAAAAAAATATAGCTCAACACAGTTTTTTTTTCACATATTCTATTATCATGTAAGTCTCTATCTGCAAATATCACTTGAGGTCAGAGGAGCAGACGTTAAGCAGTTTTATTTTTAACTCACTGCAGTGTACAGGAAAGGAAGGCTACAGCACTACAACAAAGCGCACAACAAAACTATATACAGTTTTGTTTTTCAGGGTTAAAATAATAAAAAGGGGCTAATGCACCAGAAACAGGGGGTGAATGGATGGTGTCTGTTGGTTTGAAATACAGAAAGAAAGAGAGAGAGAGAAATAAATCCAGTGTCATCAAGTCTGCGTTTGATCAGGAGACACTGTACAGTTCAGGCAACAGGCTGCATCAACAAGCTGCATTTTATCCAGACTAATAAAAATCTGTCAGGCCAAGTCCACAGCAAATTTCTACTGAAGCTGCTGCTATAAAACAGCAGTTTATGTAAACAAATGTTCCACTAACATGGTGGAGAGCCAGCACCACACCTTCTGCTGGCCAGAGTGCAATCTCTCATGGAGGTTTTCTTTAATCAGTCGTTCTGACAAAACAACTGGTCCATTAAGAAACACTAAAACTGCTGTTGTTGTGTGACACAATCAAAACCTCCATAACAGCTGCTAAATAAACCTTGTGTTGACATAGTTTTGTCAGCAAGTCTCAGCTTGTCATCTAGTTTGTTGTCTAGTGACATCAACATGTCCACTAACACTAACTTCTAATGTCTAACTTTTTAGCTTCCCAAGAAAATGTTGCTGGTCTTGGGCTTGTGGGAAATGGAGTTGTTTTTTTAAAGGAAATATTGAAATATTAGTCTGTTCACCTTTTTTATTGTCAACAAATCCCATGGAAATACGAAAACCAATGACGAACTGATCTCACTAGCAAGTTTGGTTAGTGCTTATTCCTCTGCTTTGCCCAAACCTTGACTCAAGAACACATGAATGAGCATCACCACTTCATTGGGTGACATGTTCCTTCATTATCAAAAACATGGACACTGTTTATTAATATTTGCAAGTACATATTGGTCTGCAGTCAAACACAGTCCCCAACAAATGCACTCTTTACTCCTGTTTGAGTAATGTTTTCTGAAAACTACAGCTGATACAGGAAAGTACTTAGACTCTTTAAACATTTACATCTTCAGTGGGAATAAATGGGCTTCATGCTGAGTGCCTTATACTGGGTAAGGAGGTCATTGTAGTATTGAGACATGAATGAACACATTGTTGGCTTCTGTCTTGTCATAGGATTTGTTGACAGTAAGAAAAATATGGTGTAATGCCAGCCTTATCCTATAACATAGTTCCACTAAACAGCAATGAATCTGTCAGCATCCGAGGAACTACAGATTACAACATATCTAATCCTTCAACTTTAAACTTTTATTTTTAAATTGTGCTGTCCATGATCTTGGGGTTGCAGGAAATTATGTAATTTAAGTCTGCTTAAAACAGACATAATAAATAAACATTATGACATGTTTCCAAAATATGTCCTATTCCTGTCCAGACACATGCACACTACAAGACATACTGCTGAATATGTCTCAAGGCTGGAAATATAATGTCAGAGTGATATATATTAAGTTTTCTTGCTTTTGCATTTGAACCCACATGTTCCATCTTCCAGTCATTTGAACGCTCTATAGGTAACTCTGTTGTTGCTGCATCCATACCTCCCTGTGATGGCACAGCCTGAAACACAATCTGACAAACACCTATTACATCTATCACCCTCTTCTTTACACCTGTGTATCTTCTGCCCTACTGCAGATGCCTTGTTGTGTCATGACCCAATCAACAGCCCAGTCAGAGGATTGGAATTATGGATCGGCTGCACGACAAAGACATGGAAAAGACAAAGACAAAACATGGACCATAGAAAGTCATTCTCCTGGCATCAATGAGTGACAAAGAGAGCTGTCCTTTACCTGTCCATATCTGTACGTTTGCCCTTTTCACATTCAACTGAGACAGAGGCAAAGAACCTCGCCGAAAGATTCTCACAGTCCTCCTGTTAATCTGTCTTAATCCAGCTGTCACTACATAGTCTTAAAAAGGATGCATATGTAAACACCAGTGTAACTTGTTGCCTTTGGTTACGCACTCTAGCTCATAAAAGAGCACTTTGCAGTCCATCTGCAGCATCAGCACTTCAGCACACACACTTCATGTACTGGATCACAGCACCCAAAATTTGTGTTTCAAGCTTCACCTGCAAGTCATGAAGTAACACTTTTTACACATGAAAGCAAAACTGACTGAAACGAAAGTAATTCCAGCAACAAACACAATGCAAAACTGTACATATACGCTACACACATTTAGAAATACATCAGTGCCAGTCAACCTTGCCTTCTGCATTTGGCCACAAGTTCTCATGTCCCCTTTATACACCTGGGAAAGAATCATTTTGGGGCCTGATCCATCCTTGGGATGGGTTGTAAACCACCACAAGCTGTGACCAAGGAATCAAAAGAGAAGCTCAGTGCTGTATGTCCCTAGTTAAGAGTTTGTCTGTTTTTAAATCTTTTTTTATATGTAGATGAAACAGACTGTAGCAAATTGCAGTCTAATTTATATTAATTTTTATGTTAGGTTTTTTTTTCAATAGCATTTAATGAGTGTAAATACAGAGATTTGGTGTTCTGGAGCCTCCGGTCACATCACATGCGATCACATGATTTTGTGTTTGCCTGGTAGTTGTTCAAATGTCCTTTTTTTTTCCTCAGAACTTTAATGATTTCTTTTCCCTTTTGGCTCAAAAGTTGAGGCTGAAAGTTCAGTCCTGAACCTGACCTTGGAAACAGCAGCTGAGAAAACAGACTTTCCAGAGTCAAGAACTGAACTTTGAATCTCAACAATTATTTCCTTGGCAATACACTTAATTAAATGTTTGTTTAGTGTTTGTTTACCGTTCATAGTCAGTTTCATTTGTTTAATCAAATATGGGATAAAGCAGCAGGTTGACTTCCTGTGAGACTCAGAAACAACAGTTAGTAGAATAACTGCATGCATGTAAGCTCTGCTGATTCTGTATGTTGTTTGAGGTCAGGGCTACAACTCATACAGCAGCTTTCACCGGCAAATAGCAAACTGGTCCAACATTACTTTATCTTTCATATGGTACATATGGCTTAAGAGTCATAAAACATGCATGAGCCTGTGTGTTCAAATAACAAGGCTTTAGGTGAATCAGGTGGGTCATCAGTTCTTCTTTTCTTCTTCTTCTTTCTGCTTCAGCCAAAGTGTTTCAGCTGCTTTGAGAATCCTGGAACTGGGTCTGAGAACACAAACTCCAAATGTAAACACAGCCCTAAGCTTACAGTAACACACAGCTCAATGATTCCCTGTCCTGTAGTAGCTGCTTTTGACTCTGCAGCAAGTCGAGTGATCATTGATCGGTTAAAAAAAAAGAAGAAAGCCTGAACCAGGCCTGTGTTTACTAAAGGCTCAGTTCAGATGCTTTGATTTTACTGAGAAAAGATAGAAAGCTAATGTATGTGGGATTATTGAATGTTTAGCTTTTCTTAGAGAAACAGGGGAGAGGAATGCTGTCAGTGGGGATCTTATTCAAGATACCTACAAGATAAGAGAAGATGGCCCTGAGTAATTTGCATTAGTATTATTATAGGACTCCATATGAAAAATAGATGAGATAGCATGTAGAAATATAAAAGGGAAATCACTTACAAAAACACTTAAGAGTCAGGCACATTTATCAGGCTAATTGCTCCTACTTACAACAGTGTAATCAGATGCAAGGATTTGGGAAATATATATATTGTTGCTGACCTTGAGGCCGAGGTAACACAACAGTGGAGGTATAAGGTTAGTGCTGGAGCTGAAGGAGATGGATAGGGATGCAAATGTACTGGGTTAAAACAACAGGTAAATGAGTACAGGCCTGATTATGGGTGGTGATGATGCTGACATCTTTGATGAATTGTACAGGATCAAGGTAACTTTGATTATTTAGCATGTGTTTCATTTTGTAGATGTAATTGTAATGTTCAGCCCCAGCAGTGACTCTTTTTGGACTCTTGTTTTGGTTTCTTTGGTTCTGTTCAGCATTTCCTGTTTTATTTTGAAGTCTGAAGTTTCCTTGCGTATCCGTTCCTGGTTACTTCCTGTCTTTGTCTCTTTTCCCTCCTTGGTGATTGTCTTCCCCACCCTAATGTGAGTCACCTGTTTCAAATATCTCCCCCCCACCCCCCACCCCCCACCCCCCCCCCCATTATTTAAGTCCCTGTGTCACTTTATCAGTTTGTCTGTGTTTGTTTCCTAGTTTGCTTCTGTGTTGCTTGCCTGTGTCAACTCTGGTGTTTGGTTCCTTGTGTTTCTTTGGTTTTATCACTTTTGCTGTGAGTTTCCTTTGAGTTTTTTTGGTCTTACAATGTGAGGATGTTTTTGGATTTCCTGAGTTCTTGTTTCCTGGCCAAATGGACTCTGTAAGTCAGTGACTTTTGTTCTTAAATTATCATCATGCATCAGGTCCTCTTCCCCATGTTCCTGGCTACACTGCATAAATAGTTTTGCTTTGTTTATAACATCATAAAATCATGTGAACATTACTTAATTTTCAGATATAGTTAAGTCAGTAATTCTGATACATTTATAGTTAATTCTACCAGTATTTTATTTGGCAGGTTTATTTGCACAGATCAATATAGCTGTTAATAAATAAAGGCTACAAAAACGCCAAGTGTCTGCTGAATTACTTTTTCCGTTGTCTGCCTTTATCTTAACATTTGGCAAAGTTGTAGATGTACTTCAACTCATTGGGTCAGGCTGACGAATAGGTGGGACGTCAAACGCCACATCTGAAGGCGTTGACCTACAAAGGATGAGACAAAAGCCAACAAGTTTTCTTGAGCTAAGTTTCACTTTTCTGACCGCTTAGTTTCAGCCTGGATCCTGCAGAATGTCTACACTCATCTTCCAAGATGCAGCGGCATTTTCCAGCTCCAAGGGACAAGCAAGTATTTGACCGTTTACACTTCACACTTTGCTGCTTTGAAAATGATCATTGCCCCCACTTCTTAGTGAAGGGGCTTTTTGTAGTGCAGAAATTATGCTCATTTGAATCCAAATAAATATTATTGAGAGACTTTAAAATGGACATAATGCCAATAATTTGAGGAAACGTGTTGCAAGTGATTATGATGAGGGCTTCCTCTTTCCTTGCAGTTTTTAATATGGCTTCTGCACCTAATTTTCACAGCACATCAGTGGTTATAAAACAGCCAAACAGCCCTGCAGCAACACAACGGGATATTTCAAAGAGCTATCCTAGATGACCTCTCAAACTTGCCCACCTCACCTACAGGAAGAATGCAGATGTCCTCGTTTGTTGACAAGATGAACACGAATGAAGATTTTTGTTTCCAAAGAATGAGCAATTGCCCTGTTGAATTGTGGACAACGGTGACCTCAGCACAAAATCAGAGATACAGCTGCGACAGAGCTAATAAAACATGAAGGTGGATGTATTTTTACAGCTCCTCTGCTGAGACCTGACTATTGGCACGTGCAAATTCTTTCTTTATTGAGAGAACTCAATTCACAGATTACATTACAGAAACACTCAGCGGTCCTCTTGCGGCCGATACTGTACTCACTTTGAAAGAACTGGAAAGATTTGTACTACAGTTCGATACTGGCAGACGTCATCTTGCTGTCAGGCCTGTCACCATGAACAAGGAGTACAGAGTTGTACCTGATCTGTACAAATGGTTCTTAGTGTGACACTTTTATTTCTGTACAGCTCTGTGATGATCACGTGTGTTCACTATTGTGTTTATTGTAAATGAAGCAACATTTTGTCTCAACACAGATGAAATGGTGCTTTTGGTCACACATTAGTGGGAGTCATGTGGTTGCTGTCCCGTTTCAGGAGCAAAGAGGGAAAAACCAAAAAAAATTCTCAACCTATAAAACAAGACCTGTTTCTGATTGTTAATGTAAATCTTTAGTGCTGTGAGCACCACAGATAAAATCCCATTTCTGCCATTGTGTTGTATCACTCAACTCCCACTAAGGGCAAAAGTGAGAAAATGTTTTATTTGGGTTATTTGGTACTTCATGCACGTAGAACTAATTTATGAAATTAAAAACTGTGGGTGGATCAAACATCATGATGGCTCCAAGATAAACATTTGCAGTGAGAAAGTGTAATAATTGTATTAAACTCATGATTTATGAAAGTGAGAATGTGTATTTTGGTTTAATCACAAAACAGCTATCCTTAGTTCATTAATTGTGGGATTATTTTTCCACACAAATGGATTTTATTTTAAAGGTCAGTGATTTTTGATATTTTGTCTTTAAGTGTAATCTACATCTACACAATCTAAGAAAACAATTTTACTGTACAGTACACTCTGAGTCACCTGCTTCCGGTTTTACCGGAGGCCACATCTGTGAATGAGTGATGAGTCATAATGTTGGCACACAGCTGGCTTGATTATTTCTGAGGGGATGCAAGATGAAGATTAGATGATCAAGAAATAATTTGGTGTTAAGCATCATTAAGTCAACATAATTACATCAAAATTTCCTTCAGGTGAGGCTGGGAAAGTGGGCGAAAGCCAGAAATGATGCCAGTGTGTGGTTTCGTGGGTAATTATTGAGCCTGAAACCGAAACATGAATGAAAATGTGGACCTCCAGAGCTCAACTCACTAGGTCAGTTCTAGGCGTAGGTGTTTGTTGGAGGAGGAAAGGTGGGATGTAATGATGATTAAAAAAGGTGAAGACAAAGAGGCTTTGTTGCTCATTCCAGTTATTTAACCTGTACATGATTTGGACCCTTCTTGTTCCCCTCTGGAGTCTTGAGAAGAGGCTGAATGTGCTGCTGCTCTTAAAGGTGTAGTTTACAGTTTACAAGAATTGCAAGTCTAAATTGCAATAACTATAACATGGGTCAGTTTGTTGCCACTCTTAATTAAAAGCTGGATATTCAGTTGCTGGGACTCACGTTGTCCTGATTCAGAAGCAATACTCAAAGATGGAGAAGCAATCAGTTGATGCTGACAACATATCTTGAACAAATTGTGAGAAAAGTCCAACTCAGACTTTTTAGTGAAGTCATTTTGGTGACTTTTTTATTTTTCATATTTTTTCACTGCATTGTAACCACCCTATTTTTTATTCTTCCTTTTATTGTGTAGTCCATTTCAGATTATCATTATATCAGATTATTATTATCATTTTAAAACAATTTTGTGTTTCTTTTATATCTTGACTCCATGCCTTTTTCTGCGTAATATTTTTGAATTGCCTTCCTGTTGAACGGTGCTATTCCTATGCTGTCAGTAACACTGACAGTCACACTGTTTATGAAACGGATCCAGAGTCTGTGTGGTTAGGTCCATTAAATTCCAGCAGGGAGGCACAGGTGATATCAGCTGTCCTGAATAGTTATTTATGCTCTCACTGTATACATGCTTATAAGGCTTGAAGAGGTTGAATGTTTCCGCGTGGGGGCGGAGGCTGCTACTCCTGGTCTCAGTATTTATAAAAATCCTGGCTACAGCCCTGGATGATGCGCGTGAGAGCGGGCGCGCGGAATCGTGCAATGTGTGTGTGTGTGTGTGTGTGTGTGTGTGTGTGTGTGTGTGTGTGTGTGTGTGTGTGTGTGTGTCTGTGATTGCAGTGGTGCTTAAGTACCTTGGACAGAGCCAGGCGGCACACACACGCTCCTGCAAGCGGACTGAACTTCACCGGAGCGCTCTCTCTTTTCTTCAGTTCTGAAGTGCAAGTTCCCTCTAACCTTTCGACTCTACCTGGACCTACTTGTTCGGACAGCCTTTCTTTTCCAGCCGTGCATGAAGCAGTAGAGCCCGCGTCGTCCTCGGCGCACCTACAGGCAGACTCCTCTCTCACCCTCTGTCCGCCTCCTGCCGCCTCCTCCTGCTGGAGCTGGAGAGATGCCCGGGGCAGGATGTGCTCCAGCCGCAAGATCCTGTGGAGCCTGCTCCTGCTGTCTTTGGTGGAGGTGGGCCTGGGTGTGGCGAGCATCGTCCTGGGAGCCGTGGGCATCAGCTGGGTCCGGGGCAAGCACAAACCGCAGCAGGGCGACGCGTCTCCGGTCTGGAGCGGACTCTGTGTACGTCCTGGGAACTACTCTTGTCCTTACTTTTTTTCTTTACCTTGTTTACGTCCAGAGAGGATAAGTATCTCCAGGGATGTAGATTAAACTCTTTTTACGTACCCACTTTTGTAAGGAAGGGTTTTTTTAAAAAACACATTTACAAAATCTGTTGTTCATCTCTGTGAGTATTACAATAAGGCATAAATATTAATATACCACTAACTGAGCTGATTTTATTTAATAAAATAAGATTGAAAAACACTTAAAAATCAGAAGAGAAATCAGCTTTTTAAATAATAATAATTTTTTAAAAATTTAAAGCGCTCTTTCTAACTGGTGGTTTTTCTATGGTCCAAGAAAACCAACTTTGCCTTGAGAAGGCTTGGGGTATTAAATTGATTTTTGTTCTGGTGGCTGTTTACCTAATATTAATCACTAAGAAGTTATGGCTCTTCCCACGTATTCCCAGTATCAGTACCCTGGCTGTGGTAAAGAGTAAATATTATGGCCATGTTTGTCCTTTATGTGGCTTTGTCACAGTCATTTGGCCCGCTACTGTTCCTCTGTGCTGAGGCTAAATATTGGTTTCATTAATTCATTCTTGAATTGCTGCTCAGTGCTTAAGAGGGTCAAAGCTTTTGCACACAATCATCGTCTCAGTGTTCTGCATATGTCTCCTCCTGTTACAGTGCCGGCCTCAGACTCATTGTCTTGATTTTGCTGCTGAACAGTGAAAAGCTGAGTTTCGGAGACATTTTCTGTAGCCATAATTAACCTTCAGTCGGCTACTTTACTACGACTGCTACCCCAGCTGGGGAGACACAGTGTGTATTTCAGTAGCTCTTGCTAAGAATGACTGAAAGTGCCTGGAGCTCAGGCAATAAAGTCTAGAGTCTTCGAGAAACTTATCTGTATCAGATTTTTGCAAAGTTTGGGGTGTCTGAAAGACTTCCAAAGAACCAGAGAAGAGGGGACAGATATTATCAATGTGACATGTTCATTTTACATCACGAGCGTGCTCCCACAGTGCTGTGTGTAAAGTTGCAAAGCTGTTATGCAGTGTGGCGTCTGTGTGTTCAACCTCCTAGCTGTTGTCAGCCACCCGTGTCTCGTGATTATACCCAAAGCTTTAGATCTTCTGTCAGGACCTGATATTTAAGTGCTTCCGAATTCCCTCTAATGACTTTTAAACTACAGCTGAAAGTGTAAGTGATACTGAGATTGGAAATGCGAGGAAGTCAAGGAGTGATAACACACACACACACACACACACACACACACACACACACACACACACACACACACACACACACACACACACTCACACA
>JBBMJY010000005.1:11961713-11978178 GCA_037833715.1 Toxotes lorentzi
CACACACACACACACACACACACACACACACACACACACACACACACACACACACACACACACACACACACTCACAACTGCTCCCAACAACTTTCAGCAAAAACAATGCAGCTCACAGCCCACTCTGCTGTCCCACTTGTACGTGTACTCTGCCAGCACAATACGCTGCCGTGCTGTTCCAGTTCAGTCTGAATCACTGACATCCAGGACAATATGGCTTCCTGTGAGAAGCCCACGATGACACACTATTTTTAGAGGGAGAAAACTGCATCTGAATAACTGGGTGTAAAGAATACATTCACCCTTCCTGTTGTCAAGAAAGGGAGGAGAAAGTGACAAGAATATTTTACATTTCATATCGTTTCTAAACCAGTAATTTCCTCAATGACAAACTAAGAAATTTTATTCATTTTGAATTAATTTTATTCATTTGTTGTTCTTCTCTGTTTCCAGTTTCTGGTCTGTGGGATGTGTGGAGTGCTGTGTGCTCGAAAGAGGACAGGTCTTATTGTAAGTACTTGTATATATTTAGTTTTTTTGTTTCCCTAAGAGCAAGTATCCTCTTTTGTTGTCCTGTCTTCTTCCTCTATTAGACTGTGGTCTCTCTATAAACAGCATATTCATACACGAGGGAGCCAGAGTGTTCTAAAGGAATAGTTCGATATTTTGGGAAGTATGGTTCATTGCTCTGCCACTGAAAGTTAGATAAGAAAATCAATACCACTCTCATATCTTTACAGTAAATATACGGCTACAGCCAGCAGATGGTTATCTTAGCTTAGCATAAGAATCCACAGAATCCACCTACCAGCACCTCTAAAGGTCACCGATTCATACATTATATCTTGATGGTTTAGTCTGTGCAGAAACTAACAAGTTAAAATGACAATTCACTTTTACATGGGGTCATGTGTCTCACCGTTTCTTGGCTGCACCAGTTGTGGGGTATCTAGTGGAAACTCCACACAAATCTGCTGTAAAACAGCAAATTATCATTTATCATGTGTACGGATCAAACAAAATGACAGAACCTGGCTAGCTGTTTTCAATGGTTTCCAATCTTTGTGCTAAGCTAAGCTAACCATCTGCTATTCACACTATTCCTCCAACATTTCTTGCTTTAGAAACATGGGCACTCTCGTGACTAACGATTCAGCTTTGGAGGATATTGGACATTATATTGTCTTTCTGCCTATTCTTTGTTCTTACTTTCATCTTCCTCTCAGTTTTTGCTTAAATTTGAACTCAAACAGACCTGCTCTGATTAAGAGTCTCACTGACTGGGCAGTTTTGAGGCGCATACCTCCTTTATAGACTGTATCCCAGTCACCAGTGTCCTCTGTTGCAGACTTCATGATGCCAAAGCAAACGAACAAAATTCAGAGTACATTTTTTTAAATGAGTGGCATTAGGTTTGGAGAAAGAGCCTTTGAGGAATGCTGAAGAAGAAACCCAAGTCATTATTCATTATTATGTAGTGAAAAGCTGTGCAATTTTCCTCAGAGAGGTGATATATTTTACACACCTAGCACTGTTAAAATTCTCTGAAAACACCAGAAAATATTATGTGTTGTCACCCATCAATCATTGGAATCCACAAACAAACACTTTGAAGTGTATCCATATGTGTGCAGTCTGAAGGATGCAGTATGTTATTGACAACACACACATAATAATCTACCCTTGGAAGTTCACAAGTAATGACTGTCTAATGCTATAAAACACCCAATAGTGTGTGTGTGTGTGTGTGTGTGTGTGTGTGTGTGTGTGTGTGTGTGTGTGTGTGTGTGTGTGTGTGTGTGTGTTGTCCTCTGAGCACGTGCACACAGTGTGCTCTGAAAGAGACAGCTGAGGAAACTAGAGGAGACAAGCAGTCACCTCTCCTCTTCTCTTTCTGTCACTCTCTCCATCGTTTTGGCTCAGTGATGGCCTCGCAGCCTCTCAGTGACTCCGAGTCCTCGTGTTTCTCTCTGACTGTCTCTGTCTCCTGAGGGGAGGGCACTAATGATGGATCAGTGTCAGCACTGCTGTAACCGAGACGTCCCTCAACCTTTCTCTCCCTCTGCTCCACCCTATCCATCCCCTACCTATTGCCTTTGTCGCCATCCTCATCCTCATGCCTTTCCCCTTTTTCATCACTCTCATCCATCTCCCTACCTTCTCTGCTCAGTCTCATCCCCCCAGTCATTTCAATGCTCCGACTCTCTCCATCTTCCTCTCCTCATCTCCTTCTATCCCCTCCACTCTGGTCCGCTCGTGGGGTGATGATTGCATTAGGTTGGTTTGGCTCCGGACTCCTGCCAGCCGCTCTTCACACTTCACCGGATAATGACTGAAACTGGAGATGCCCTTTTCCATGCAGTTAAAGGCATTATAGGCATCTGTACTGGGAACAATGAAAGAGAACCTGCACTCCATACGCAATACACACGCATGAGCACGCTCAACCAACGGGGACTAGAATTGAATCGATTGTATTTTATTATTCTGATTGCAACGGAAAGGAACTGCAATCATTTTCGCATCAGATCCTGTTGGAAAAACAATTGCATTCTCATACTGGGTTTGGGTTTTCCAGTAAATGATAATAATAAGAAAGTAGTCCCTAAAAGGTGATTGATTAAATTCTGAAAGTAAAATCTCACCGACCCTCTACATAAATCACACACACGAGCACAAATACAGCAAGTGAGTGATGCGAGCTTATTTACAAGCTGCGCAATATTTCTGGAAGAGACAGTGTGCTTTGAGAGCAATCCAATTTCCTAATAGGAAATGAAATTTATTTTGACTGATACGCATTACTCATCACAGCAGCCGCCTCGTCCAAAACAGCAGAATGATGGAGATGGAGGCTCAATAGTAGTTTGTATATCCCCCATCTCATTACATTTTGTCAGTTTGTTTACAGTTTTGTTGATAGAATATGAGTTCTGCTGTTTGCATTAACATACACCATTCTCTCTCTCTCTCACTGTCTGTCTGTGTCCCCCAGATGATCCTGTTTTCAGCGTGCTGCATCTGCGGTCTGATTGGTGGGATCCTCAACCTCCAGTTTGTTCGGGCACTGAACAAACAACCGGACAACTCGATGCACTCGATCCACCTGGCTGCCATGACTCTGGCCTGTCTGGGTAAATGAAAAAAAAACAAAACAAAACAAAACAAAACAAAAAACCCAACACAACAAACCATGGTTGCTAGAATATGTCTAAGCTAAAAAGTCCACAAATCATATAAATGTCAAGTAAAACATGTAATTTTCCCATTTTTTATTTAACATAATAAATAACAGTTACCTCAGTCCCACCTTTCCACTACTAAGCTGGCTACACTGTGTCCGTATCAGGGTACAATTAACCCACTAGGGGACCCCTAGGGGATGTTATATGTAAGCATAATAACAACTGGAAAATTAAAGGGCAGGCAGCTCTACTAGACAGGGCTTATAGGGCAAGAGCATTCAAGTTTGTAATTAATCAAATTACCAAAAACTAATTGTTTTTGGGGGCTCGGACCTCAGTTACCCTGTAGCTCAAATGACAACAAATGCTTTTCTTCAGTGTCTCCCCTCACCACTCTACCATTTTCTACCAATTTCCCTCACCACTCTACCATTATGAAAAAAACCATGTAATAACAAAGATGGGACAGCACATTCTTCCTTTATATTTAATAATTCGGCCATTGTTTCTTCGACTGGTTTCCCTTCTCCTCTGTTCCAGGGATCTCATCATGTACCTTATCCACGTGGCTGACCTGTCGCCTGGCCAGCTCTGAGCAGCAGAGGATGTTCCTGGAGAGGGAGCACTCGCTGCACCACTCACACGAAATGACAGAGAAGGTAGGAGAACATTGCAGCAATGCTGGCAACGATGGCAGCGGTGGCCTGTGGCTCCAACACATGAAAACTGCATGTTAAATTATCAAGCCTGTATGTCCTCCCCCTAACAGGAGATCCTGGACAACTCCAGTAACGGCATTCCTCAAATCTCCTACAACGGACACACTACAGCATCACCATGATGACGTACCACCAAAGGCAAACTGCACACACTAAAACGAAAACAGCGGCAATGACTCGGTTTGCTGTCGACAGACAAATGTAGCATGTACTTTCTTCTACATATCCTGTGACGCACACAGTATCCATTTTCTGAGCATGGGGAGGAAATCCAAGTCTCTCGTCTTGAACGCCCTTTGTCCGCCACCCGGGAAGGAAAGACGCTTTGACAGCAAGACAGAGGCGTTTGTACTTCTGAATAATTATGCAAACATGGGTTCAAACCCCCTCTGTTCCATTCAAACCAAAGCCAGGCCGGAGGGCTGCCATTTGGGTGACAATTCAGGTGACAAACATCTGTGTGACATCATCTGACCTTTAAGCTAATGAGCAGGAAGGATAGATTTTATCCAATCAGATGCCTCAAAGTGATGAGCACAAACCAAGCATGCAGCTGATTCACTTGTTTTGAAGAGCTACTGCTATTTCAGTCTCAATGTCCTTATTTTCTCTCTCTCTGTCTTGCTAAAGGTTTGTGGAATGCAAATGCTGAAATAGACTACAGTAAATTGTATGTATCATCTGATAATGGAATGGCTTTGACATGAAAATGCAGTGATGCCCAATGTACAGTACTGTATATCCATGCTTGTATATCAGGAATCCAGTCGTATCTATAAATGGAACATATTTTTATAAATGCTTCTTATAAAAAGGGAGTTCAAATAAAGTATGACAAATCTGAGTGACGGTTGATTTAGCACATCATTTCTCATTCATTCATCATTTCTCCGAAATTGTATGTAATTTTTTTGATAACTTCATTTGCAAACACAGTGAGCAGCAAGATGAGTTTGGTGTTATGATCACAAAATATGCAGATTAGGCTCATCTAACCAGACAAGACTGACCGCTTTATTTATAACTTTTAGAAAATGATGATGTCTCTGAATGTATAAGTGCATGTTTCTGTAAGTATACAAGTGCTGAGCTCAATAATCAATACTCTAAATGTTTATTTTTCGATAAATGTATGTAGTTAATCTTAAAAACGAATTAGAATCACACACATTAGAACCTGCACACCTCACTGTCAACATAATCAGTGCAGGGCAGGAAGCCACCGCACTCCCGTGGGACCACAGCTTAGCACAATGATGCCTTTGGCTCAGCTCAGAGTAAATCTCTTTTACAGCGCCTCTCAAACCTGGAGGTGTAAAATGCTTCTCAGAGCTAAAGGAGACACAGCAATAATCAAAAAAACGATATCGCGCACAGACTCAGCTCTGACTTCTTGTGAAGATATACAATTGCTCTGGCAACATCATGCTGCTCAATACCTCATTATGGTGTTTGTCTACTTGAGAACACACAGCAACTGTGTGTGTGTGTGTGTGTGTGTGTGTGTGTGTGTGTGTGTGTGTGTGTGTGTGTGTGAGAAATGCTGAATCATATGACCTCCTTTGGTGCTGGTCTGTCAGAAAACAATAATATTAGATTAGCCTCTCTCTCTGTGTGTGTGTGTGTTTGTGTATTTCTCTATGCATGTGTGTAAGTGTGTGTCCACGTGCGCTGTAGTTGCACTAATTGACACCTCAGGTCACCTTAATGATCTTAATGTGCCACTGCAGGTAAGAACAGGATACAGAATCAATGAGCGTCTCTTATCGAATGAACAGCTTTACATCACTCTTGCCAGGTTAGTCAGTGCACAATTTGCACAGTTTATGTAAAAAAGGGCACATTATTAAGGAAAAGATTTATATTTGTTATCAAAATACTGTCACAAAGGCTTTGTTTAACATACCCCAAAATTATAGATGTAAATCTGGATTTTGATACAAGGACCTTAAGTCTGATGATAAAGCACGACCCACCTTAAAGGTCCTTCATCATGTTGATAATCCCATTTTTGCTGTTAGTGGTTGTGTCACCTATGAACTAACTAACTAATCTCCACTTATGCTTGTTCAGTATACCAGGTCATTTTAGGAGACTTTTTCTCCTTTAAATTTCTGAGGAAGATCATTGTATCTTTTACTTTACTTTGATAACTGCAGTTAATGCAGATTCATGTTTTTCTTCCAAACGGAACAATCAATATTAGTAGTATTAGTAGTCAGTATTAAAATGTATTGTTTTGTTTAAGAAAAACTACCTAGACCACATACAACAAGATAAATTAATGGTTAAAAAAAAATTTAAATGTTGCACTCCCTGGCTGTAATACCTCCTCCTGACCAGCAGGCGCCAACACACACAAAATCTTATCCAATGTTTACCCTCTTCAAAGCGGAAATCGCCTGTTGTTGGCCTTCCGGTCTTCCTAAGCAGCATGGCGAATTTGGAGCATGCCGAAGACGACCCAAAACATGTGAAAATGTCCGGTGAAATCCCCACCGCCTGCGGCCAAGTCCAGCCGGGTGAACTGTCCTCCGTACCGGGCAGTGACGCGGACGCCGTCCCGTGCTCCATCCCGTCGTTCGCCGCCGCCTCCGAGCTGCTGTCAGCGCCGTACTCGTGTCTGGTCATGAACACGCACCGGAGACACATCGCCTTACCGCCCATGTACCTGAACAAGAAGAGGACAGGTATCCAGGGGGAGCTGGAGGCCGAGCTGCTGAGGTTCTCCCCGAGGTAGAAACACAACAGCACGGGGCGCACCACGATTTATTTGAACGGAAACACACTTTTTTTTCTTGTGTGTCGACATCTCTGCACGACACAGTCCACGATTAATGTATACAAGCAAGTAAACAAACGAGTGTCAACAACTTTCTAACGTCATCCAAGGTTAAGCATGTTTGCCGTGATCCATTATAGGTCCATTATCGGGCATGTGTTAAAGCGCCTCCCTGCCACATACAAGCTACAAAGTCATGTGTCCTTATGTACATGTACAGAATGCACAATAGTGCCTCTGTAGTGCTGCTAAAAAGTACAGTATTTGTCCCTTAAATGTAGTGGTGTGAAGTTTAAAGCAGTCCCTCTAAAATATATTTACACTTAATTGTTACCTTCCATCAGCACCACCAGGGCATCAGTGTGGCTGTGACTGTACATGTGAGTCTAGTGGTCTCAGACCTGCAGGGAAACATGGAAAATCTGAAATATGTTGTCTGAGTGTACTTCTCATATAGAACAGGTAATATTCCCCCATGAGCAAGCACTTGGTTACAGTGGTGAGGAGTCAGACTTTTTTGATTAATTAGTCAGTTGTGCATCGCAAATCCCAACAGCCCAAATTACGTCCTCAAATAGCTTGATTCGTCCAATAATTGAACAAAACCCTAAGATATTCTATTTCCACGGATGTCAACAGCGAAACGAGCTTTTAAAAACTGCTGCCACCATGTTTTGACATTTGACCTTCTGTCATGTTTGTTCAGCACTGACTGGTTCTGCTCAAGGTCACAGATCTGAACTCAGTTGTAATGATGTTCAAAAAAGGTCTGCTGGTGTCAAGTGGAGCAGAAGAGTGAAACGGCCTGTTGCAAATGTTCCATATGATACCTAAGCTTTATCCCATCATGTTGCACTGAATCATACTGTTTTATATCCCGCAACTTGTCCTCATTTATCTCTTGCAGCCTGAAAGGAGTCCCCTTGGCTTACGACAACATCAGGATTGTGGGCCATAAGGGAGACATCTTTGATGACAGTGGCTACGTCCACATGGACATAGAGGCCAACTTCATTGTGTTTCAGCCCAAAAAAGGACAAAAACTGCTGGTGAGGTTTACATTTATAGCATTTGGCAGCTGCTGTGTTCACTCTTTCAGTTAATTACTGTAATAGATTACCTTTTTTTTTTTTTTTTAACTTTTTATCTGACAGATGTGGCTGCTATAAGACAACGCCAACCCCACAAAAACTTACACAAAACACTTGCCTCTTTCCTGTCTGGGATGTACACGATGTAATTTATTCCTGTTGGTGTTTCTGTTCCCAGGGTAAGGTGAATAAACTAGGAGTAAGCCATGTGGGCTGTCTGGTGCACGGCTGTTTCAACGCCAGCATCCCCAAACCAAACCTGGTTTCTTTGGAAACCTGGAGGGACGCAGGGCCGAGGATCGGAGCGGAGCTGGAGTTTGAGGTGACTGCGCTCGACGCCGACACTGCAGGGGTGCTCCTGATCAGAGGACGGCTGGACAGGACCAGGCAAGTGTGCTACATTGGTAGTTGGAGGAGGGGCGGAAACAAAAGGTGTTGCAAAGAACATTTTCAAAGTGTGGTTAGACACTTGATGGGTATTTGTGTTTTTGTGTCTCAGGGTCCAAGAGCTGATGGCCATGGGTGAGAGCTCAGAGTCGAGTGTCCCTGCAGATCAGCCAGATGCAGCAGACGCAGAACCGAACCTAGAAACCACAGAGAAGTCTCCTGGTGACACCCCCAAGAAAAAGAAGAAAAAGAAGAAAGACAAAGTCAAAGAGGAGGAGAGAGAAGAACAGGTAACACCTTCCTTGCAGCAGGATATTAACGCAACACCAGAGCTAAACGGAACAATGGATGAGGCAAATGGCAACGAGGCTGGTGAGAAAAAGAAGAAGAAAAAGAAGAAGGAGAAACAGTCAAAAGAAGAGGAGCAGGAGGTTGAGGTCCCTGCCATGGAGGTCCACGTGAGCGACTCCAGCGGCTACGTCAGCGACAAGCCAAGCAAAAAGAGGAAACATGAAAATGGCAGTGATGTCACATCTGGCTTCAGTGAAGATCCTGAACCACCAAAATCCAGGAAGAAGAGGAAAAGCGGCATTGAACAGTTTGCCTGAAACAGATTGAATTCTGTTTGGAAGTCAGGTGAGTTGTGAAGAATAACTGAGGTGATACCAACCAGATTAATACACTGACGTGCCTTAACCATTAAACAGTGTTTAAGGAGCGGGATTTCTGCCCCATGTCGGCTTCTTCTGAGCTCCACTTAATTTATACCAGAGGGTCAGGCTTGCAGCGGGAGCCTTTCTGCACCCTCATTTTGTAGTTAGTGCAAAAGCACACGAGGGGACAGATGCAGGCTCGGCAAGTCCGTCCTTATTGGATTGCGATTCCCTTACGCTGCCTGATGGGGGCGCAAAACTGCCGCACACATCCACGCTGGGACACAAAAATACAGGAGTGAAATCTTGTCAGCATCATCCGTTAAACATGGTCATGAGTGTAACAAGGGAAGGATTTTGCCTTTAAGTTATAGAGCCAAATGGGACGAAAGAAACTGATGCAAGACAACCAAGACAGTCTTTTATCAGACCGTCTTTATCTGCAAGGAAAGGAGGATTTTTTTTTCTGTATTCACAGTATTCAGTCAGAATCACAGTATGCATGTTACACTGCAGTGAGGGAATTGTTTCTGGTGTTGAGCGGACTTGTTGCATTGACAGTTATCACATGAAGGTGTGTCATCTTTTTTTTTTTTTTTTTTTTGTCTGAGAACCAAAAGAAATTGAAATGAAATATTAGATTTTCATCCCAATTAAAGATCCCTATATTTTGATATGTTTGCCCTGCTTCCATTGATTATTCGGTGATTGAAAATTCTCAATAATTAAATTAGCTTTTTCCTTGTTTTTTTTTTAATTTTGAAGAGAAAGGAGCCTGTGGAATCTAAAGTTTTGCAGTAACAACATCAACAGCATATGCAAAGATGCTTCCTTGTACAGATTATTGACAACAAGATTTTGTGTTTTTAATGGGAGATTCCCTCCCACAACAAACTCTTTTATGCTCACCAGTGGGTGTCAGGTGATAAAGTGCTGAGAGACAGCCTAAAGATCTTTGTGTTTTCTTTACCCCCACCTCCACACACACACACACACACACACACACACAAATCCCCCCCTGCCTTTCAGTGGGGAGTCTAATTAGCTGTGTTGAGTTGGACAGTTATCGGGAGCTGCCTAAAGAGGACGGATAAGGAGCTGCAATTAACTTGGCTCATCTTCATCTGTCACACCTGATTGTATATTTCTAACACTGACATGTCAGAAATACATGATTGATGTATTCCCATATCCCAACTTCAGAGACTTACTGTTGCCAAGCTAGTCAGGAAAGCTATAATCCTTTTAGTTATTCGTACCAAACTGCGCTTGCTGTTGTCCACGACATGTTGCAGCTAAATCAACCAGTTTTGTCTGTTAAGAAATGACTCATAAGGCAGCCTTTTATTGGTTTAAATTTGTAACTCATGACTTTATTACTTGGTAATCATTTACTAAGGCTTTATGCGTCAGTTAAAAGTCGTTACTGAGAACAACTTTTGGATTGCCATGTGAAAAAAAGACGATCTGGACAAAATCCATTTATTATTAAAAGCTTTTTCAAATGTTAAACCCCAGACTTCACATTTAAAAGCCTTTAAATAATGACTTTAGTTATAATGCCTGCATTTATAACTGATGGGTCATTAGAAAGTGAGAAACCCCCAAGTATTTTTAAATCAGCAGTTTTGGGAAATTCACTTATTCACTTTCTTGCCAAGAGTTAGATGAGAAGATTGGCTCCACTTTCATGTCTGTACGGTAAATGTGAAGCTACCGCCACACATTAGCTTAGCTTGGCATAAAATAGTGGAAACAGCTAGCCTGAAAAAAATAAACTTTTTTTATGTACAGGATATGTACCGGAGGATATCTGATGTTACTTAGCAACTAACCTAGATGTGAAATAATTTGTGTTTAGCAATATCAACCCTCTCTAACTCTCAGCAAGAAAGAAAATAAGCAGATTTCCCAAAATGTTGTACTATTCTTTTAATGGATGACCTCCCAGTATATCTGTATTATTACCAAAGGATTTTTATTTACAACTCAACAACCCATAATAATGGCTCATAACAAAACTTTAAAGCATTGATTCATTCAGATAGTGTAATAACCACTGATGAAGACTTTAGTTTGAACTTCCAAAGCCGTTATAAATGGTGACTTATTAGAAAGCGTTGTACCAAATAAGACCTGAACAAACTAACTCACTGAAATGTTACTGGGCTTTTCCTGCTTCCAGCAGAACTACACACTGAAACAAAAGGCACACACACACACAAAAATAAACATAAAAGTTCATGTTACACATACTTTTAGCCTTCAGCAGAACAACACTGGTTCCATTTAAAACCTTTTTTTTTTTTTTTTTTTTTACACTCCAATGGACTTGTAAACAGCAATCCTTACAAATTCCTCTCAGCGTTGCCAGAATGCTCTGAATGACCTCAAATTGTGCAACTTCCACTGTTTGAACTGTACAAATACACAGAACACTTAACACTTGTAATCTGCAGATAAAGAGATTTGTAAACAATGATTTCAAAGGTTCAAGTGATGGTTCGCTATCATTTGTCCTTCCGTGACCTCCCTCTGCCTTTATCACTCTCATTTGCTTGGATTCAGCCTCGGCCCCTCTTGCGCCTCTGATGCACCTGTACCCCCACCCTCCCCCTTCCCTCCATCACTGCTCATTTATCTTGTCATTCTTCCTATCACTCCCTCACTCTGACTCCTCCTCTTCTCACCATCCTGCTTTCCCTCTCCTCCTCCTCCTACTTGTCTCCCTGATTTATAGGAGGCGGTGTGCAGTTCACACACATTCCACTTCTGACAACCCACCCCACCCCACCCAAAAGCTCTCCTGCCACTGGACTCTCATATCTAAGTATGCTCGTTTATCTTCATGATCCTGGAGAGAAGAAGAGGGAGGGTTAGAGAGATGATACAATAGGAGGAGTGTTGTTTTTGTTGAGTGGGCCTGAGTATCTTTTTATGCACCTCTGCCTGTCTCTTGCTGCCTCGATAGGAGTGGTCTCTCTAGTGTGTGTGTGTGTAGGCTGGCTGTGAGGTCCCCTATCTCTCATGTGTTAAAGTTTCCAGGCCTGGCCTACATGAAAGAACCTGTGGAGTCTTTATGGAGAACAAATGGCGCTCTGACGCAATGCTCCAGGTTCAGGACACACACACAACAACAATCCATGCCACACACTCACTGGCTCGCTCACTCATTCGCTCATGCAGACACACCACATCCACATCCACAACCCACAATCCACAAATCTCCATCCTTGCACACCCCTGTTGGCCAGGCCTAATTAGTTATGTGGTCGGCACTCTGCTCTATCCCAGAGCCCCAAATGGCAGCAGGTCATAAAACCTTAAGTGTTCCACCAGTCAGAGCCATGCAACTGTGGCCATATATCCTCCAACACGGTCCAGGCCAGACTGAGTCGTATCAAAGCCCATCTCTCACAGGCCTACTGACATCCATGAAATCCCTTTATGGCATTTTCAAAGGCATTTCTGAGAGATTTTTGGCACTTTAGCTTTGCATCTCTGTTTTTTATGCTCCCTCAGGCAGGTAAGTCAGTCTGCCTCTGTGTGAGCCCTGAGCTCACACAGAGGCAGACTGACTCAAGCGTTAAACTCTTTCCCAAGGGATCAATGTCTGCGCACACATGTATACAAGGGCACATGCACACACACTATTAACCCCAAAAGTAAACATTACTTTTGGTTGGTGAGCTGGATTCCCATAGCTAGTTTGTTTCCTTGGCACCCGACACCCACCGTCCTGTCCTCAGTAGCCCTGGCGCAGACAGATGGGGGTTTCGTGTGACACAGTTTTGCCCAGGGGAATTGCATTTAGTTTTCTATGTGTGCACGTGTGTTTTTGTCCAAATTCACTATCATTATTTTTGTGGATTCCTCAGGGAGTCATCAGTGAACGTGTTAATATCTGATTAAAGAAGATCAGACAACGGAGGATCATGTTTCCTCCAACAAAGTCCGGTCTCTGCACGTGTGTGTGTCACATTCTGCATGTGGACAGCAGCAGAAAATAATTAAAGACACAAAATTTGGAACTTTTCCTTTAAATTTGAATTTTATTTCAACAATACTGTAAATTCTTTAACTCAGATTAGACTATACTTTATTAACTTTTAACTGTTTCTTTTGTACAGTGTTATTTTCCCCACTGTGATCAACATTTTTTTGAACTTTTACTAAAAAAAAATAATTTAGTATCATCTGTGAATGAAACAAATGTTAAAGGTCCTGACAAAATACAGCTATTATTTATGTACAAATAAAAACTATGAGGCCCAATGAAGAACCTTGAGGAACTCCACAAGTAAACCTCATAAATTTTTAATGAGTTAGTTATTTATTTGACCACACTGATATCCACTCTCAAGGTAGCTATTCAACCAAAAATGTGTAACCTCTCTAATAACATGTTTTTCAAACTTCTTTGCTTGTAAATTGTGCTCTGTTGTAAAACCTCCACAATCCATAGTATTATTATTAGTAAAAAAAATTTCTGCTACAGTAAATATTTTCTCCACAAACTCCTCTGATACCAGAAATGTGCCTTTGTCATCTCTAAAACCACACAACTGAAGTATTTGCTCTCTGAGTGGCATCGTTCAACAGAACTTTAGCTTCAGCAGATTTTGCTGCTTATACTTGTTTAGTTTTACTGAATGTTTTTAAAAGAGTCACTTGTGCTTTTACTAGTAAGTACTAGTAGCAACATACAGTATGTTTTTGTCTTTTCTTTATATGTGTTTTCTCCGTTATTACCAAATAACATTGCCACTCTTTTTCCACATAATTTTATTTGCACTTAATCATGCAACTTGAATTTTGTGTGTGTGTGTGTGTCTGCCTACTTGTATTTGCGTGTGTGTGTGAGTGAATGTGCTCTGCCCTGGTCAGCCAGCCCAGTGAGATTAATAGGGCTCAGTGTAATCAGGAGGTAATGGGAGGCTCATAGGCGTCTAGACAGTGTTCAGACCAAACCATAACTCCTACACCCAAAACACTGGGGAAATATGACAGGAAAGGACAAAAGGTAAAAAAAAGAAAAAGAGGTTACTTAGTTTAGCTGTATGCAGTTATTATGATAGTAACATCATCTGCAGAGACAACGCTAATAAAGAATGAGTCCAAATCATATGAACAAAGACATAAACCTGAAAGTGAAGCACAGTGATTTACTGTGGAACAGCAAGCAAATGTACGAAATGTATTTCTATCATGCCCTATACCTTTTGTACATAAATTGAGAGGAAAGTAGAAATGTGGAGAGGAGTATTTGAGGGGTGGGGTAAGGAGGGGAACACACACAGCATATCATCAGACTTTCAGCCACAACCTCCCAAAACCACAGAAAAATAAATAAGCCAAGAGGGGGGAAAAAAAGAAAGCTTCTGGGTCTGGAAAAAATGATCTCATGTTTAGTCATGTAGCTTTACAGGACAATACCCAGGACACAGCTAAATATTTTATTATTATAATTTTATGACAACCTTGTCAAACTGCAGAGCAGGACTGAGGGTACCCATAGAGGAGAGATAGAGAGAGAGAGAAAGAGAGAGGGAAGAAGAAGGAGAGGGAGAGATGAAAAGAAAGTGAAACCTGGGTGGCCAGTACTGGTGATAATGTGTGCATTAGACTTGATTGCTGGAAAAACACTTATAAAGTCACTGACAAGAAGATGAAAGAGTCTCCCCTGATCAGTGAACCATCCACCGACTCTGGCAAGCAGGCTAATTCTTATTACCAAAGACTACATATGATTTTTTTTTTTTACATAAAAAGAAAGACAAAGATCTTCCAGTTTTCCTCAGTGAGTTTAGAGATCCATGCTGAAGACAGGAGCTTTCACTGAAGGCAAATCATGAGCTCATGACCAACTTCTTCATGTTGAAATAGATTTAAACAGAAGAAACACTGGTCAAGAAGCAAATTGGTCAAGAGTTGAGGTTATAATTTTGAAATTATAGCCACTGTTTTAGTCAGTGCAGCATGCGAAAATAAATTGTGCCACAGGTGCACCCTGAGCAACTATAAAACATCTATATTTTGTATTGGAACCTGTGAATGCTATAGCAATTGTATACGTGTCAGTGTTATGTGACGTAGTTGGGTTTTTCTAAGTTTTGTCATTTTCCAAAACAGCACCTCTGTAACTCTTTGCTTCACTTTCATTTTGAGGTTATATAGTAGATGATATGCCAAGACGTGTTTTCCAAGAACCTGCAAAGAATTTGTAATGCACTGGAAGTCATCAAGTCCCAGTTTCATGTACTGGATTCCACGTATTGGCTGTGAAGAAAGTTTCAGGCTATCAGTAGCTTACAGTGCAGTCAATTTAATGATGAAGAAAGTTACAACTGCACTTTTGAGGCAGTTCATAAAATTTACGAAAGAAAGAAAAAGTTCCGGCACAGATCCATCTCACAGTAAAAATATGGTGCTGATGAAAGTGACACATGAGAAAAAGGACAGGGTTTCTTGGTCGAATGTTAGGGAGCAGGGGGTCAGGAAAGAGCAGTAAGTGCCAGGATTCCTGTCCATTGGTAGGGCCTGTGGTTCATGTCGTGGACCGGACTGGGCAGGAATCAAAATGACAGGAGAGGTGTGTATACAAAATAAAACAAGAAACAAGACAATGAGAAATCTGACAACATGTTACAGGTACAAGATTACAAGTTAAGAGGACGAGGAAATGTATTGGGATGTCATTAGATGCTCTGACTACTTGTGAGTCTGCTGATGCAGGGCTCCTTCCAGCACTGCCTGTGATCAGTGATCCAAGTGGGGAGCTCAACATTCAGTCATTCATGGCTTCATTCGTGTATTTAGTTATTGTTTTTGTGAGGATTAGTAACGTTTTTCTTCAGCGCTGTCCATATTTTCCAACTAATCTTTTTTTTTCTAAGTAGTTCTGGCAGCGTGGTGAGAAGAAAAAAGTCTGTCTGGAATAGTCATGTGTAAACATATTTTACATAAATTATCTCCGTGTTAAGAGGAAAAAACACTGACTTAACAGATTATGACTTACCCCAACAAACCCAGCCAAACACACTTACAGTCAAATGGCATCAGGACAAGCCCGCAGCGCTAAAGTGCTTAATGCATGCCACTTCTATCTTCATCATCATTATCATCATCATCATTATCATCAAAGAGCTGTATCTGTCTCCCAGGCAAATCAGGCAACATAAACCACAGTTGAGAATATGACACTTTAAACAAATGAAACATGGCACCCTTAAAATACACAGTAAAGAGTGGGTGACCTTCTTTCAGAAAATAAACACAGACGTTACTCAGACAGAACTGGGGTGGGGGCATGGGGGTGGGAGTGGTGGTGAGTTGAGGCAAGGTGCTGACATGGGTAAGGGTGGGTGGGGGAGTTATGCCATGCAATGAGACTTTCAGAGTAGTGGTGGGGAGCGGGAGCTAAGAGGCTGGATTAAGAGACGGAGGGTAACTCGGAAAGGACGAGCTGAGGGCACGCAGTGGTTTGGCCAGTGGGAGGTGTAGGTTTGGAGGAAGAGGGGGAGGAATCGGGGGGGGGGGGGGGGGGGGGGCCCCTCAAAAAAACCTCAAACCCAAAAAACCCCCCTCCTAACCCCCCCCCCAAAGCTCCCCTTTGGAGGCACTTTCTTTTCTTGGAAAAGGGGGGGGG
>JBBMJY010000005.1:11978278-11989635 GCA_037833715.1 Toxotes lorentzi
CCCTCCCCCTCCCCCCCCCCCCCCCCCCCCCCCCCCCCCCCCCCCCCCCCCCTCCCCCCCCCCCCACACACAAGGAGATATATGATGTGGTATTGGGGTTTATCCAACCTCCACACGCACGCACATGCACATGTGCATGAACCCTACCTTTTGCTGGCCACCCAGCTGTGTAAACACCCCATGACTGAGTGTTGGCTAAAGTGCAAAGCCAATCAGAGGGCGAGATGAAGAGGAAGGTGGGACAAGTGAACCAATGAGCCAGCTTCTGGGTGTGGAAGAAAGAGAGAAACACAGAGAGTCAGAGTGACACAATGAAGAAGAGGCAGATAGGTCAGGAGTTAAACTCATCTCCCTCACTCCCACTGTCTCCCACTCTCTGCCCATGTGTCCTACCTTCTCTCATCTTTCAAATTCAACCTCTTTAATATTATGTATAAGACAGAACATAGAATTTCTCACTCATGCTTATTCTGTCTACTTATTTGTGTCTCTACTTTGAAAGAAAACTTTCTCACACCAGCTGAATTGCTTTACTTGCAAAACAGAGGAAGAGAAAAATGTACTGCACGCCTGTTCAATCAGTGAGCGGAGAAAACGAGCAATTGAAAGGGAGGGAGGTGTGGAGAGAAACAGCTCAATAAGGAAGGAAACAGAGGAGGAGACAGATTCGAGGAGAGAGAAAGAAGCTGAGAAAGAAACAGAACAAGAGTAAAGTGTCTAGTTTCAGATTTACAGTGGTAGTGGGAGAGTTTTGGCTCTGTTCTTACAGCACACTGAGGACAGAGCCAGAGGAGGAGTAGAAAGACAGATTTACATGGTGAGAACAGCTCTGGCTGCTCTGGAGCAGTACACTGGACACACACTGTTCTCCAGTGATCTCTATATTAAATAACTACTTCAGTGTAACAGCACAATGCTTACATATTAAAAATCTATGCTTTTTTTCCACATTCAATCCTCATGTGAAATCTGTTTTGAGATACCTCAAAACTCAGGACTCATGGACTGTTCTTCCTAGGCCATTTATTCAAGTTTTACCGTGGTAGTACGGTGATGTATGGAACCAATATCCAAGAGGGATTCGGTGTCAAGATGGTCTCTGTGCTGTGTGCTGTAAGATAATGCTCACACAGCTTAGGAGCTGAACTGACAGACTGGATTTGGGTATTTTGGGCTGATTCACTGTAGAAATTATCAGCTGAAGCTTAGTTTTCATGTTTTTAGAGTAAAAACTAAATTTACAACCCCTCTTGGCCAAAAATGTTCAGTTTTTATTAGCCACATTTTCTGCACGGCTCTAGGGATGCCAGTGTCAGTCTTCACTTTGGTCCAGACTAAAGTAATAGTTAGGGATTCTGATTAAAAAAAAAAAAATCACGGTCCCCAGAGGAAGAATAATGACTTTAGTGGGTGATCCTCCAATTTTTTTCCCTGGAAAAGTGAAAACTTTTCCAAGGGAAAAAGCTGCGCATTGACAGCATGGATTGGCACAAATCTTTGTATCAAAATTCATGGTTCCCAGAGGATGAAAGTGGCTTTGGCTTTAGTGATCCTCTGACTTCCTTCCTTTAGTGCCACCATGAGGTTGACGATAAGTACGGGAGAGAATTGCCAGAAAATTTGGCAGGCACATGGTGTGCCAAAGCTATCACTAAGTTGTGATAGCTTAGGTGATAGCATGAATTTCCATCTAGTGCCATCATCAGGTCAAAGGATTAATTTGTCTAGTGCTACACATTTTTGTCTAGTGCTATACACAAATACTTGTAAAAATAATGAAACTAATGACAATCCCATCAGATTCAGCTGTACATGGTGTTAAGGCTGATTAGCAAATGTTAGTTTGCTAACATGTTACAGTAAGAAGATTAACCATCCTGCCAGCTAAATGTCAGCATGGCATTGTGAGCGAGCATGTTAGCATGCTGATGTTAGCATTTAGCCGAAAGTGCCGTTGGGCCTAGGTCTCACAGATTCTTTGGTCTTGGTCACAAGGAAGAAAATTCATTTGACTGAACATCCTGTTTCTTGACAAGACTTGGGTTTAACACCAAGGTTGTATCTGCTAAACCTTCGCTGTTTACTTCCACAAACATTTAGTCACACCACAAACTATCATTAATTTCACTCTGTGTAACCAATAATAACAGAGCAGAGCAGGAAATGTGCCATTATGAGTGTCCGTGTGAAGGTCTGTCCTGTGTGTTTCCACTCAGACAAAACTGGGATCAACCCCTGTAGGTGTGAGTGTGTGTGTGTGTCTCGCTGTGTGTGTTTGTGTGTCTCTTTTGGGCTTTTACTCCTTATTTAAGACCAATATTTACCCAGCAGCCCCAGGGTGAGATTACCTCATATTCTCCCGCCCAGCTGTGCTTTCTCAGCGTTTCCACGACAACCGGCGGAATGTCCCATCATGTTTATCTGCCCGCCAGGGAAACAGAGAGGAGAGAGGAAGAAGAAGCGGCCGAGGGAGATGGAGAAGATACACTTAAGTTGGAGTGTGTATACAAGACAGACACTCACACTCTTGCGTATGTAGAATAATTATACAGGAATGCAAAAGGAACTCCAACACACAAGAAGACACAGGCTCACTGTTATTTACTGGTGTGTGCAGACAGATGAGAGCACAGTCGACAAGCAACAGGAAGTTGATCAATACTTCCAGGCAACTGTCAAGAGGCTGAGTAACAGTAACAGGAATAAAATTTCTCAAATATTATTGGCAAACTCTGAAGTAGTTTTGTTGAGTTTCTACTTACTTTCTGTCCACAATGACTAATTACAACTTGTGGTAACATTTAATTTCTAGTGTCCCTATTTAGCATCTATAAGAGGTATGTAAACACTTAATTGATGGTTTTGTAACACACTACAGTGTTGTAAGCAAATTTAATGGCCCTTATAGATGTTTTCTAAACCCATGGAGAAATATTGTCATCTATGATTACTATTATATTATGTTTTCAAGCATTCATAATTTGTTTACATGCTTATAGAAGCTTTATATGAGGAGTTGTTGACATTAGTAACACTTAAAAAATATTGTAAAATCTGCTTATAGTCACATTATGTTCACAGGTGCTTCTGTTTTAGGGTCCTGGGATGGTGCATGGTGGGCTCACCGACACAGCTGAATAGGACATTGAACAGAACACAGACAACAGGTAAGCAACAACGAGCTTTCAGTATGACCATTCAAACTTATCCTCAGGAATAAGTCACTGACTGTGCCCAGTTTTAGCTCTGTGAATCTGAAAGTTTAGATTTTTCATGGCATTTGGAACAATTCGTCATCATGAGTGGGCTTGAAAACCACCAGCACTAGTCTGGCTGAATTCAGCAACTTTTAGAACAGAACACTCTCTCCTCCTTTAACCACAACGGTTGAGTTGCCCTTGAGTAAACTGTTTTAACCCAAAAGCACCTAAAACTCAGGAGAAAACTGCTGGTCTGGACAATTTCTGTGTCCGAATTTGTGTTTGAAATATAACGTTTCCTGCTGCTCATTCAGTCATGAACTAAATCAGTGTTTGTGTTCTCAGTCAAACTGCCTGATTAAAGTATTATTAGATTACATCTTAAAATCTCTACTGGGTTTAAAAAAAAAAAAAAAAAAAGAAAGAAAGAAAGAAGGACATTCTATTTGGCAAGTCAATTGTGGAATTAGTGTCTCTCCACATAACCTCAATGGCAAATAAAACATTTCAAATAACCTTTGTGTCCAAGAGGATTACCAACAGTGTACAGTGTAGACCCAGTGTTTTCGGACACAGCACCTGGACAATCAGTGCAGATCATCTAAGGAAAAATGTGCAGTGATTTGTTCCTAACAGCTGAGGTGGACACAGAGTAATAGTTTCACCCATGAATTACAAACAAAGCATGTGTGCATCAATTTCTATCATTGCTAGTTTTCAGAAAAGAATGATAAATGAGAATAGGTGACTGAGTTCATAAAGCCAGTCTCAGTAAAACTTTAGCCTTGAAAGCAAATAATTTTCAGGTCAGACTTAAATGATCAGACTCAAAGTGTCTGATATTCACATCATAACTATCATCACCAACAATGATTTAAAAAAAAAATAGCTTCACTGATGCAGAGCAAGTTATAATGACCAACCACTCTCAGGGCATTGAAGCCCACAGTTAAGCCAGTGGCCCTCTCAACAGTCCCCCGCACTGTGGACACTGTCTTTCCATGGTAACGGACAGTTAGGCTGTTTGCTTTAATTTGCAACAGAAAAGCTTGTGGCGTATAGTGACTGTTAGGGAATGTTCTATTTGGTCTTCCCCTGGCCTGTTTAAGTGATAAAAGTGTCATTATTGAGCCTCTGAAGCAGAGGGGAGAGCGCAAATAAGACTGTATGACCCTCTGTCAAGAGCCTCCGTTCTTCAGAAGCTCATTAAGGGCCTCCAGGACAGCACATCAACTGGCGGGGCCCTTCGGTTTCCTCTCGGCCTTTTAAAGCCTCTCTCCTCGGATTCAACCCGCTTATCGGCCGACTAACAGCAGAAATGGACTCAATTTAGAGCTAGAGTGGACACATAAGATGTCGCGCTGTGAAGAGGCATAGGCGACTTACTAAAAACAGCAGGAAAGGGACTTGGATTTGAGCCAAATAGGATCTCACCCTGTCGTGCACTGACCGGATTTGGAGAAGTTTGGATTCGCTTTTTAAGATGCTCTCCTGCTTTGGTCTCTGAGACTGGTGAATGGTTTCAGGCAGTCCTGTAAGCTTTGAATGGCGTAAGTTCTTACGCTTGACTGAATAATAGACCCATAAAAGTGACCTGTTCTCTATGAGACTGCAGTTGGGGACTGAACATGGAGCTGCAAGGCCGCTTAGTGGACTCCACTTTGATAAATTTTGTCAATGACATGAACCTGATAGAGTTTCCGCAGAACTACACTTTGGGAACGAAACAGCAGGTGGATGATACCTCACCCAGTCCGAGCAACCAGACACGGCTGAACGACTCATCGTGGAACAGGGGCTTTGAAACCGGCGTGCGCAATGCGGAGCTCCGAGCCGAGCATCTGGTGATGGGCCCACCGAGGTACTACAGCCGCGGGGCCCACGGGCACACCAAGTCCAAACGGAGGAGGATCATCACCGTGGTGCAGCGACAGGCGGCCAATGTGCGGGAAAGGAAGCGGATGTTTAGCCTGAACGAGGCGTTTGATGAACTGAGGAGGAAAGTTCCCACATTCGCCTACGAGAAGAGACTGTCCCGCATCGAGACACTCCGCCTGGCCATCGTCTACATCTCCTTCATGACGGACCTGCTGGAGAGCACCTGAGACGGAACGGTACAATATTAACTTTACTCTACTGAGACTGGACTAGATTTCAGCAAGGACAAAGAGACAAACGAAAGAACTGATAAACTGATGACAGTCAATTGTTATCAACTTCATCTCAATCCTATAAGACAATTTCCAAAGAATACGTCCTGACAAAAGTAAGATTTATCAGTGGCAACATATCATATTAAATTATTAGACCGACATGAACAAGCCAAGAACACTATTTCCAAATATTTCATTTATTATATATATGGCTTATTGTTGCTCAAAAACGTATAGCCTGTGGTTATGTATGTGTTCTTTACGCTCCAATACAGTGATAAAGAACAGAACATAGATTTTAATTCAGACTCATTTTGACCATTTTTTATGGGATCACAATGTCTGATCATGCGCCTGACACTTTTGTGAGCAAACGAATTTTTTTGTTTTGTACTAGAAGGCCGCATACACAACCTTCATGTTTAAGGAGGCTGCTATGACAGGAGTGAAATTTCAGGTGTGTGGGGTTTTTTTTCAGCACCTTGGAGAGCGATGCAGCCGTCGCCTCACCTGGTCCGCCCCAGGCCGTGAACAGGTGTGACAGCTTGAGGCTTTCCTCAAACAGAAAATGAGACAAATACGCAGGATAAAAGCCTCATCAGATTAAAATGCAGTGGATTTGAAAA
Source organism: Toxotes lorentzi (assembly GCA_037833715.1). Lineage (NCBI taxonomy): Eukaryota > Metazoa > Chordata > Actinopteri > Toxotidae > Toxotes > Toxotes lorentzi. The sequence goes on from JBBMJY010000005.1 coordinate 11,984,258, forward strand.
GCAAATCCAGGGCCCACAGCATGGCGCTGAGTATTATCTTTGGCACTGAGGTGTAAATTGAGTCAGTGATATGATGAGAGAGGTAAGATACCCAGACATGCTCTCTCTCTCTCTCTCTCTCTCTCTCTCTCTCTCTCTCTCTCTCTCTCTCTCTCTCTCTCTCTCTCTCTCTTTAAAAGTCAGGTATTTAGAGCCGGGGGAGAAAGGCGCTTGTGGCAGTGTCTCCTGGTAAAAGAAGTGGCCCTCGTGGCCCTCCTCCTGTGTCACCCTTTCTCAGGTCTCCCCATGGATATTTCACACCGCAGACCACCTCCACAAGTTGCCAGATGTGGTTTCAGCCACTATTTCATTTCTGCTGGATTTTGATTAGGCCATATCGCGGTAGGCCCCAGAGCTGGGTGGTCATGTGTGCGTGTCTAGACCCTCTCTCTCTCTCTCTCTCTCTCTCTCTCTCCCTCCAAGTCCATCTATAACACCTCCAGTGTTTGAATTGTGCTACAGCCTTACACCGCCTTTAGCGACCCGCTGTGAGCACGGATCCGCCCTGAGAGCTCCCTGGGACGGCTCGTCTTTTAAACCTGAGCCGCGGTGTCGAGATCCCTGCGGGAGTCAGACCCGTTTAAGCGCATACCTCAACGCGGGGCCGCTGACGGGAAAATAAACACCTCGGTCTGCTTATACGAGCAGAGACCTCCTGCTGTGACAACCTCCTGTGTTTCAGTAGGTCTGATATTTTTCACCGCCACCAACTGCTCCCATCTCCGCCAGGGTCCAGACATGAGCAAGGAGTTTTTTAGGCCTAAAACAGACAATAGGCTTGTTGAGGAATTTCTGTTATGCTCTCAGAGTCTTTGATTTATTAGCAATAGGAAGAAAATCAAATATCAACGTCTGTTTGACGTGTGGGGCAACAACTTAAAATAAAGAAATAAAGAAATTTTAACTCTTTTCACATTTTAAAAGAAAACTTGGAAAATGACACAAAAATGGCAAAATGAGTCTAAACATGGAACGAGGCAGTCTACGTTCATTTTATAGACTTTTCAAAGAGAGTCCCATTGTTGTGTTTAATTTACAGTAAAGTCAAGAGCTTTAAAAAAAAAAAAAACAGGACTGTGCATTTGGGGTAGAAATAAATTGGGGTGGGGTGGGGGGAACGAATTAATTCCCAAAAGCTGGACTGTTGAGCCCTTGCACAAATCTACACCTATGATTTAATAACACCGCCCATTCTACACCCCCTTTCCCAATCTTGTGTAAAAGGGAAAAAAAGGAGCCTGCATTTCTTAAACTCTATTCCTAATATTATAGCTAGTCCTCTCCTTCTCCTGTAGTATTAAGTTACACCCCTCCTCACCCAATCACAGCGCTCCCCAAAATCCTCCTGCCCGCTCCTATAAGAGCAGCGGTCGTCCCAGTCTGGCAGCCACCTTTCCCTCTCCGTGGCGCACGAGATTTACCGTAATACCAGCCCACACCCCACTACAGGCTATACTCTTCACTACCTGTCCTGTTTACTGATGTTGTAACCAGTTCAGGGGATTCGGGTCCAGGGTTATAACGGTCCTTCAGACCACAGAAAAGTTTTGGAAAAGACGATGCGGGAAGAGGACTCCTCCCCAATGGACAGTGCGGGGAACAGCGAGGAGGAGACCGACCGTCAGCTGCCGAGGAGAGGCGCGAGGAAGCGGCGGGCGACACGGAGGATCGCGGGCGCGGAGGAGGAGGAGGGAGACGTGGAGATTCCGAGCCCCGGGAAGAAGAAATGCAGAAAGAGCAGCGATGGTGGTGGAGGAGGCGGCAGCGCCGGGAGCGGCGGCAGCGAGGCCAGTAGCAGCCCAGCGCGCTCCTTCGATGACCTCCAGACGCAGCGCGTGATGGCCAACATCCGCGAGCGGCAACGGACACAGTCTCTCAACGAGGCATTCACGTCGTTACGTAAGATCATTCCCACCCTCCCGTCGGACAAACTCAGCAAGATCCAGACGCTGAAACTGGCGGCCCGGTACATCGACTTCCTGTGCCAAGTTCTGCAGAGCGACGAGCTGGACGCGCGAGGAACCAGCTGCAGCTACGTGGCGCACGAGCGCCTCAGCTACGCGTTCTCGGTCTGGAGGATGGGGGGCGCGTGGTCCCTGTCTACTACGTCCCACTAGCAGGGCTGCTGTGGATGGGACAGCACGGTAGGCTGAGCTCCTTTCACTTTTCATCCTGCAGGGGAGACGAGCTGCCAAAAATGGTCCTAGGCGCGTTTTACGCACCGCGCCCACATGAAAAATCAAAGAAATATAGCTGTAATGTTCCAACAGATACCTTGTGCCTGCAATATTTGTATGACATTCCCCCAAAACCCCTCTACAGTTCATTTAGCCTGTTTTATTTTCGTTGTGAAATGAGTGCAAAGAATGAAGAGGGTATGAAAACTCAAATTACGCACATTATTTGTAAAACAACCACAAGATTTCGCAATCTGCTTTGAAATGTGAAACTCCCACATCATTCTACATAGTGGTTGTTTAGAGCTATGTGTGAAGTGGGGGTTTTACGGAGGAAATGTGCTGCAGATTTATTATTTTGGTTTATGTTGCTTTCCCAATAGGTCGCAACCAGGTCACATTGCTATACTGTATACAAATGCATAAAGAAATAGTCATACAAAGGATTTGTTTCTATCTTTTATCTTTTTTTCTTAATCAAAATAATATTGTTTTTCACAGATTATCCAGACTGAGGAACCAGTGGATCAGGCCAGCCCCTCAGATAGACTGAAACACAGCCAAACACAGTTGAGGCCCAGGCATGGCCACTCTGTGTCAGGCCTGAGAGGAGAGCAGGCTTTTCAAATTTTCCTTTGCATGGACTGTAGTGTTTGCAAGGGAGCACTTAGGACAGACAGGATGGACATGAAGAAAGAGAGACCACTGCGACTATGAATGTTGTAAAAACAAAAAGAGCTCTGAGGAACTGCTCTGTTTTGAAACATGAGTGAAAAATGAAAATTCATTCCACATGCCCTGTGACAGTGTTTCACAGAAAATGAAGTATTTTGTATTTATTTTTATACACAGGTTTAAAATTTACTTTTCCCCTCTCAAATAAAAGTTATTTATTTTTGGGATATCACAGAATGCTGAATGGATCTGGAGTCTGCGCATTTTGAGTATTGTAAATATTTTGGTAATATCTTGAATAAAAAAACATATGAAGGTATCTTTCATTCATCTCAGTTGTCTGGATTTTCATTAGACTTCAGCTCAAGTTTTAAAAGAAGAAGCTTAATCCTAAACTGGTCATTTATGAGACTGTCAGCTGAAGGCATGAGGGCAGTTATTTGACTCGCCAGAATTGTTTTTAATACCTGATAATTGTGAAACAAAATCATTTTCCATAGTCTCAGTATTTTAAGTCTATGCAGAGAGTTTATTTTCATTAGTTGTTGCTGAATCCCCTTTCAACTGCACCACTGTGAAGGGGGGACAAAAGAAAACATCTCATACCCGTGGCTTATTCTGTGGTGATTTCTTGAGCTCAGGGATCTGGGAAAGCCATAATTAGTTGGTGGTCTGTTTGAACAGGGTGAATGTGGAGCTGCGGGAGGCATGCATGATATTCCCAGATGTCCTCCTAGTCACAGGTCAGCATGGGAGTCTCCTGCAGGTGCCACAGCAGCTACTCCAAGAACTTTGACAGATAAAAGTGGTGGGTATGGGCCATAATGCAGACTGGTTAGGGTGTGTGATTACATACACCATACCTGCAATTTTGATTTAAAAAGAACTAGTTATTCATATGTAAACAACACAGAATATCAAAACGAAACTTGGGACAACAATTCCATGGGAAAAACAACATAATCCTAGAAAATGCCTATGATGATTAACTTAAAACTGGCTCCACACAGTGGAATTTTAATCCAGTTGTTGTATAAAACCTTTAACACCTTTGTATTCTTCCTAAATATTCAAAATCATTAAAAAAAAAAATCTCTTGAATTGTATAGATTGGATCTCCCACACATGTAGTTTCATTGAGATGAAGACACATTCAGGTTGTTCTACAAAAACTTACCTTTCTACATAAACACTATGAAGTACTGATAGAAATGGGACAAATAAAATTATCCTTAATTAGGGAAATAAATGGTTGTTTCAAGCCCCAGTTTATTAAAGGCCCATGGATCAACCTGCAGGAAATGTTTCAATACATATATATATTACAAAAATCAAAGAAATATCTGTGCCAAAATTCAAAATTAGATACATACATGGACTGTAGGACTAGATTAGATGGGACTTACAGTGATTTTACTTGTCCAAAGCCAAAAGTCTGTAGCTAATGTAAAGATTCTAAAGGGCTGTGCTACAACACTACTACACTATTGTAATTTTAGCTGGACGATCAGAGCTGAAAGATTTTGAGTTCAGTACAAACTCACTGTAGTGCATTCCAGAGCTCTCCATAGATTTGTTGAGGGACGATTATGGGAGCATTACTGTGTTTTTGCATCACAGGTTGCGTGTGGAAGGTAAAGCCATCAGCTCTGACCCGAGGCCCTCGCCAGCCACCGGGGGGAATTGATTCCCACCCTTAGATCACCGTGGCCGTGTTATCTTAAACTTGAGGCTGTTGCTCTGACACGGAGGAATGTCACCTCTGAAGCTCTGAACACACACACACACACACACATACACACACGGGTTGTACACACACACAGAGGGAGATTTCTCACGCCTACCAAACAGGGAAATACATTCCACAGAGAGAGAAAGAAGAGAGAAGTTGAAGGGGGCTCCCGCAACTCTTCCCCCCACCCACCCACCTTTGATGTTTGAAGGTAATGGGATGACCGCTTGTTATCAGTGTGAAGGCATCTGGCTCTGTGGATTAAGTGTGCCATGATTTATAGACTCTTTGATGACACTGATGACACTCACACTCAAACACTCTCTCTCTCCTGCTCATTAATCACTGTTTATATCTGCCTGCTCTGGACTCCTTAAGCAGATCTAAATGTCAAAGGTGCAGGCCCGTGTGTGTTTTCATAATACCAGGATGTGAAAATCTTTGTAAAAATGGATTTCTCATCTACATTGACAGTAGAGCCCAGGTTGTCATTTGGTTGGTTGTTTAAACCCTCCGGCAGAGGTCTACCTGTCTGTTTTTACTTCTTTCAGCTTTGTGTCTCCCTCTCTTCCATCTCTCTCTGAAGTCACCCATTACAGGCTAACAGGCTCTGGTTTGTATTAATCCTCAACACCACAAAAAGACAAGGGGGGAGAGGAAGTTGGGCTGAGACAGACAGACACAAATACACACACACACACACACACACACACACACACACACACACACACACACACACACACACACACACACAC
>JBBMJY010000005.1:11999261-12062087 GCA_037833715.1 Toxotes lorentzi
TTTTTTTTTTTTTTTTTTTTTTTGTGTGTGTGTGTGTGTGTGTGTGTGTGTGTGTGTGTGTGTGTGTGTGTGTGTGTAATACATACACATACACACCTTATGTTAGATCAACATTACGTTAAATGGAGATTTGCTGACTGATGCTGGGCTTTGGGCAACATAATAGAGAAAAACAGATATGTACGTTGCTGTAGATCATTTAATACCATAATGTTTAATTTAAGTAAACCTTGCATTGAGTAAGAGATGTCAGAAATTGGTGAAACATAATTGTATTTAGGTCAGTCGATTATCGCTGCATTTGTGTCTGTCAATCAATCACGGGTGTGTTTCTGCGTCATCACTCAACCAGCCAATCGCGCGGCGACGTCCAGAAACGGGGCACCCAAGACGTAAACCTGGCAAAAACATGGCGACGCTCCGAAGAGAGTACGGAGATTGGAAATACGACCGTTTTTAACCGAGAAAATAACATCCTCTTCGCATGTTACAATGTGGTGGGGTTAGCCGGAGCCACCGCACGCACAGCCTTTTAGACGATGTTTGCAGAGGTAAGTTAGCGCCGGTGAAATCGAGGCGTATGTCGTTACAGTAGTTTGTTTTCCAGTCATAGACATGGCTAGTTAGCTCGTAGCAGCTAGCGCTCTAGCGTTAGCCCCGCAGGTAAACACACAGCCTGACAGGGGAGAGGACGGCACACAGCGGCGGTGTTTTCAGAAACCCCGTCTGCTATAAGTGGCATTTAGCCCGGGATTACACTGTTAACGCTAAGTTAATACGATGAGCTTAGGATGTCCGCACTGTCAACACGGTGCATGAATTAGCTCGACACAGGCAATGTCGGTAGTATGCGTTTAGATTATGAGTAACGTCCCTCAACAACGAATTTCTACACTACAACAAACACAGGTGAGCTGGGCGTTAGCTGTTTGCACAGCAAGTGGGGCTAAAATCTAGTGTTAAAGGCAAAAGAAAGTTACATATTCAGTATAAGCAAGGTTGATTAACAATACAGTCGTGAGCTGCTGATTGCTCAAATATTTTCTCTACAGTTAGCTAGCGTACACGTTGGTAACAAGCATATTAATCAGTGACAGTTGGTTGTCGGGCTGTTACGGTGTGTTGTGGCATTTCCTCCTCATTTAACTTTAACTTCAGGGAAAGTCTCAGACGTTCATACACAGCTGTCCAGTGGAGGTGTTTCCAGTGGCATTCAGAAGCCAGACTGTCTGTCAGAAAAGCTCCCTTCTCATGTCAGACACAAACAGCTGGTCTAACACAGGCCTGTCCTGAAATATTAATAGGGTGTCTTGAGTCCAGTGTAGCTGGTCAGTAGTTGCAGAGATTAGCCCTGGCCTTGCTTTGTTTTACGTGTGGCTTGTGATGACACTGTAGTTTTTTTCTACAGTTCTCACGTAATGCAGTTTCTCAATGCACTCTGGTTCCTTGGCTTTAAATAGATAGACTACTGGCCATGACATCTGCTGACAAGAAAACAGACAACAGTGTCCATCTCACCTGAGTAGCAGGTGACCTGACCACATCTCGGCATCTCTCCAGCAGTTTTAAGTACAGTTTTAGCCGCGGTTAATGAGGCTTCAGCTGCCACTGCACTGTACTTCATGTCTGTCAGGGAGTACTGATTTCTGTGTAAAGTGCAGTCAGGTGTTAGTCAGCTTGACAGTAGCTCTTTGTAAAATGTTGCTCTCTGCTAAACTTTAGTCTCAAGTGAATGATGGGCTTGTATTGGACTATCCTGTGATGCAGTTTTTGAATTCACATCAGCTTTGTAGTATCTTCTTCACTACGGCTAGAACATGTAAGATGAGGTCTGATGTAAATGTAGTAACTAAATTCCAGCTTTAATTCACGTGGCGCCTTTTCAGCCAACACCATCGTCACTATCATCATCCAAGATCTTACACAAGAAGGCTTTTGCCTCTCTGCTAATAATAAGCTAACCCTCTGACCAGTTCACCTCTTGAGGTTTTGTCTCACACTTTTACCACCATTGTGTATGTATTTGTATTGTTGTGTCATTTGATTTTAAGTGTATATTTGCACAGTCTTAGTCTTAGTAAGTCTTAGCTCAACTGTTGTTGTTGTAGTTTCATTACTCATTGGATTGTATGATCAAGTGAAGTTGTAGACATTGGTATGAACATTTGTTTTCCTGTCCGGCTGTGATTTACTCCTATGAGTGAATGCCATACCCACATAGCTTGATGAATACAGTTTTGTACAGTAGGTTTGTTTGCTGTAGGGACATGTGAGTGCATTGTGCGTTCATCCGTGGGCACACAAAGATATCTCAGTGCTTTTCACCCCTGGCTAAATCTCATTAAGGTGTCTTAATCAAAGCTTGGTGAACATTAAGGCCAGCATGCCATCACATCAGGCCTGCTTGTCATCTAGAACACCTCTCCCTCCTTCCTTCTGTCAGTAGAGGTGACTGTACTGTCAAATATGCTGACACCTTTCAGGAGTTAAGCCCCATTCAGACCTGTGTCTTGTTTGCAGGTATCTCTACAATGAGTCTAGGTCACGCTGAGACACAGATGGCAGTTCACAGAATTAGCATCAGAATCAGACATGTGTCAGCAGTTATGATTAAATTTTGATTTATTTTATGTATGAGTTTCATGTGTCATTTGACTTTAAACTACTACAGCTTCTGAATTAAAGAAAAATAAATAAATACATTTGGTGTAGCATAGGTGATGCAGACGCCTGTTGCAGAGGTCAGGGTTTAGTTCCCAGTAGCTGCGCCTCGTGCTTGGTTGTGTGATTCAGTGGGTGGGATGTTGCTGGCCTAGTGATTCCTACTAGTTGGCTTGGGTCTTTGGTGAATAAGGTAAACCTCCAGATACGCCCTCCTTGAGCCGCTTCTCAAAAGAAGGTGAAAAGAGGTAGCTGGGGACCTAGGATGTATCTGAGGAGGCATGTGGCTGACTTCACCCTCCCCAGGGTAACAGTGGATTTAACACTGTTAGACTGCAGCTCAAGAGAGCCGTCCCTACCAAAGTGGACAGAAAAATAGGGGAACAAAATAGCGCTCAGCCACACAGCTAGAGAGCAGATGGCTAACTGCTACCTAACCTTGGCCACATACTGTGCTTGTAGGGCATCTGTGTGCCACAGCTGGGTGACAACTCAAATGAAAAAAACAACATTGAGCTCTTAGTAAGCTGTTGTGCTGTCACAAACAGAAAAGCACCAGTGCTTCTTGGCCTAGAGTTAAGAGGTGAACACCATTCTTCAAAACAGTATTAATTTATTTTCTGTCTTGATGGTGGTGTAAAGCATCTATGTTTTTCCACTCATTCATTCAGATGTCATCTTTAATATACACCATACTACATGTGTTCACATGCATCCATGACCACTTTTTTTTGAGCACTCACACCTCTTTTCAGTCACAGCTGTGCACCTGTGATCAGATCATCCGAGGTGCTTTACAGAGCAAAGTGTGAGCACGGGCCAAAGATTACAATGTGGTTATGGTGTTGATCATAAGATTTTCCATTTCCACATGCTGACAATTTTGTCCCCCACTGTGCACCTACTGTAAATGAATGTTAGTGCTAGGTGTGTACATATAGTCACCCATACTCTATTTGTTAGATTTTCAGATCTGTGGAAGGTGAAGTACTCTGCCGATTAAACTGTGATTACGAAAGAAGTGCAGTTTATCCAGCTCTCTCTCAGTTTGTTGTTTTTTTTTTTTCAGGTGAGAAGTGCTGGGTTCATTATGAGATTATTGACAAGTGAATCATTGTGGCCTTGTCTGTTTGCTCTCCTGTTGTGCTTGTTATGTCACCCAATGTTAATTTAGTTCAGTTCATGATAGCCAAAGGTTAGATAGTATGGGATTGCACAGCACAGGTTATGAATTAGCGAGCTGCTGGATTTCTCCAGTATCTGCTCTACTGACTGTCATTTGTCAGTGTGGGCTGTCAGTAAAGACAGCGGAAGGCCGACCGCCTTCAGATGACGGAATGGGTTAGACACGCTGGTAAGTAGGATTTCATCCAACCTGCAGACAAGACAATTTGCCAGGGCAGAATCTTCATTAAAGTATCACCAGCCTCACATATTTCAGAGTCAGTAAACTGTGTTTAACATACACAAATGTGTTAATGTCACTTTTTAAATGTAGGCACAAGGGCAACCCCAGCACCAAAAATGTAACACAGCGTTGGACCGTGACTAACCAGGCTTGGACAACTAAACTTTATAATGACTGTTTTGAATGATAATTCACTATTATTATAACCCAGACAAATTTTTACCCCTCAATAAATGATAACGAAATACATTTTTCTTTTCCTCTCTGGAAATTAATCACCATTTCTGTTGCAATTTTTCCATATCTTTTAACTGCACAGCTTCAGTTTATGTACTCCTGTCATTATAGGGGCTTCTTCCTGAGGTTAATATGGTAGCTCTTTCTATTATGGTAGCTCTGGTGGATTAGGTCAGCATGATCAGTCAGTCCCACTAACTTTCTCTCCCTCTCAGGCATTAACCATGGATCTCCCGCAGGAGAGCTTTAATGGGCTGAGGTAACCTCTTGCCCAATGACCTCACTGATCAGAGCTGCAGCTTAGCACTCGTGGACTTGTACATTGGTCGCAAAAATAGAAATATCTATCCTTGAGCAGTTCTTCCCACTTGTGTGTGTCTGGGTATGTGGTATGTGTGTAGTTGTGCATGGATTTGTTTTTAAGTTGTGCCAGGAAATCTGGGAAATGATAATCTCCAAGACACTGATAAGAGGCTATGTGTGCATGTCTGAATGTGCCTGGAGTCAAGGACGTCCAACAGTAGAACACTCCTCAAAAACCTTGCCTCTCTCTGTGGTTGTGCTTTTACATATTTAGGTTATGCACAGTTCAAGCTGCTACCAGTCATAGTAAGTGTGTGTTTAAGAGAGACATGAATTGATATATTGAGATCATGATATAAGATTAGATCTGGGATTTAGTTTATCATAAAGTTGAGAAATAGTTAAGTAATACACATTTCTGAGGTTTCTGAGTCAAAACAGTGAATATTCCTCTGCTTGATCCTTGGCCATTATATTAATAGCAGCTAACAGCTAATCAGCAATTAATAATTTTTTATCATATCATGTCATCACTGGACCTGGTCATGTAAATTAATTAGTTACATTTAAGTGTATATTTTTTGAACAATGTGTAAAATATCTGTGTAACACAATCATGATTCAGTCTTGAGCAACTGTTTCATCTTCTCTGTCTGTTTAGCAAACAACGCTTAGGTCACATTTGTAACATAAACTGTGGAACTGTGAAGTCATGTGCAGTCTGCCAGTCAGCCTCCAAAGATAGTGGTTTGTTCTGATGTTCATGTCTGCTAAGATTTAAATTTAATTCGAGTTGTCCAGCCTATGCGCCACCCATCCCTACTTTGGATCAAATATACAATGAAAGGCTGTACTTTTGTATCTGTCTGCATGTGCACACATCTTGATGTGACACTGTAAGTATTGTTATGTTTATTTGTGTCTATTCAGTGCGTGTTACGATGTTTAGATGTGTGTGTGTGTGTGTGTGTGTCCCCGATTGGCTTTGGTGTTAATCACTGGAACAGATGGTTCATGTTTAAAACCCTGTGTAAGCTGTAATGACTCAAGCGTGCTGGTTATCATCTCTCCTACAGAGCCAAGTCTCCACAGCCTCATCACCTCAGCACACAGCCCTACTGATAGCCTCCACATTCACTGCTGCTGCTCACTGGCACCATTGACGTCAGACCAGACTTACATTACCCAGTTGAACTACATTCAAATGCTTTCTCAGGGAGTGATTGCATTGAATACGATAGACTCGGAATGGATTTTTCCTTATTATCCCTCTGCACATGGGAAATTGCATTTGCATTTAGAAAAATGCAAACATTGTAAAAAACAAACAAAAAAAAAAACTGATCATTTAAATAAAAGCTGAGCCTCATACAGGAATTAGGCCACCTAACATTGACACCCATGTTACTACCCCAGCCCTTGTATTTACAAATATACTTGCTTACAGTTAGTTCTGATAAGCACAAACTCAGCCCACATGAGCTGACTCAGGCTTGAAGTAATTCATAATGTCAAAACAATTTAGCCAGGTCTGACTGAAGAATCTAGCAGTGTGCTCTTGTTTCTGGCTTACCAATGTCTATGTTGTCAACTACAGAGGTTTAGTGAGTAGTTGCTGCCTTGCGTTCATCCAGGAAGTTATGAGACTTTGTAATCACACTGCCACAAATGCCTAACAGTGTGATATAATACAGTCACCTGTTAGCACGTAGCTTGGGTCTAACGGTAGTAAACGTGTCAGTAATGACTGCAGAGGGCTGCTGAAAGCTTCTGAACACTGCCAACGGTGGAGTAAACTGCCCTCTCTGTGATTACTGTGTCAGTGAAACTTAAACAGAGTAGATGTGTTTCTAAAGGTCAAGCTGTTCACTGAGCTTTGCATGAAAGTCAGTACCTAGAGAATAATTTGTAAATGTTGACAGATAACGGTGGTGGCTGCTAACTTTGTTATAGTTGCTTTGGAAGTGTCGGGACTCGTTCATTTAAGATAGTCAAAGCTTGTGGCAGGGTATAAACTGTACCCATGAGTAATATTCCTTTGTATCTCCACCACTCCCAGCTCAACAGTAACAGTAGTCATCTTCTTTGACCTGTCTTCTTCCTTAGGCCTAACCCCGCTATTAGTGACTTTGTTCCAGCCAGTTATGACATGAGGAAGAGGGGGTAGTCTAGCAAGTTTGGACACATTCTGCAGCCCGGACACCAGTGTGTACACGTGCACTCAAGACATTTGGTTATTGTCAGCTTTTTTTCAGTAACTTTCTTAAACTCTATGAGAACCCCTGTTCCTTAAGCATTGTACCAAGGGGAGACGTGTGGTTAACACAACTACATTGCTGCTGGGCGACCTGATCTTGGCCACGTAATGTATACATTTAACAGGGTCATTAGAGCAGCGCTTTTGCGTGAGGTATCATCACAGAGCACTGACAGTAAATATTAGCGGTGCTTGCTTTTATCCGAAATAACCAAATTGGTTATAAGAATGGAATTGAAATGAAAAAGTCTGGACAAGCTGGTTTCCACAGTAAAGAAAAACATGTGCGTTCCCTCACTATGCTGTCAGCCCAGATGATTCAACTAAAATAAGAAAAACTCTTCAATAAGCCACGACTTACATAACTAATACAATTAAATACATCAGCACTGGCTCGAAATATGGTACAGTGTAGGGGAGAGAACTGATTACTCACATGGAGCACACGTAGGTTGTGGGTTTTAGAGTAACCAGGTCATTGCCGTGCAATACCAGGTTTGTACATGAAGTGACTCAAGTCATATATTCCAAGGCGTGCTCACAGGTGTTGTTCTATTGTGTAATGACCTATACGTTTAAAACCAGTTCTGATATCTTGTCTTGGCCAACACTCCTGACAGATCTTAGCCTGCCTAGTAGGCTGCAGGTTTACAGTGACTAAATAAAGTCAGGGTCAGTAGGCTCTACTGACAGGCATCAGCAACAGGTTCTAATTTTTCCAGTGTGCCGTGCAAGTGGTGGTCCCCAGCTGGTGTGGTGATGAGGGATGTCAAAAGCTGATCTGCAGGATCTGAACTGGAGCCATTCAAGTCAGTTTTTTAATTGACTGTTATCGGGTTTGTGTAGAGGGATCTGATTAAGATCCTTTGTTTATTGTAACCCATCATGCTCTGGGTACACCATGGAGCAGCGCAAACAATAGTGGCCGTTTTGAATAGAGATATCCACTCTGACAGGGACTGTCAGCAAGCAAAGCTAGCTGAGCAGCATCTAATACGAAATACTGTACGTGCATTAATTTTCATGCATACCTCCCACTCAGATGTTTAGTTATAGCTGTGTTAAGCTGTAGCATGTACGGCCTGCCCTCTGCCATAATCGGAGCACTAATTTTTTTGGTGCTGACACTCGGTATGACACATGGTATCAGCAGATACTTTGTGTTAAATAAGCCAAATTGGGAGTAGAAACAAAAGAAAACTTCATCAGGATGTCCCAGTCATGAGACATGCATGTGTGCTTTGGCTGCAGTTCAGCATGTTTAAGATCGATGTTGAACAGAAACTATTGTACTGAGTTTAGTGAAATGTAGTTCCCATATCTAATCAAGCAGTAATAATTAGATTGATAAAATTCATTATTAAACTCTTCGGCATGTCTGTGGTGGCCTTATGCAACGAACTGTGTTCACTGGTCTTTTCTTCTCATAAATAAAATTGTGGATTCAAACTTAACCTGCTTAAATTTCTGTTAAACTGACCATGTTCCCTAACAGTGTTTTGCTTAGCGCTGATTCTCAATAGCCTGTCTGTGCGCAGTGGTCATGCTATACATAGTAAGTTGGCTGGGCCATGTTTCCGAATGCAACGCACTTGGCAGGCAGTCTAATGTGTGTCATCCGATTGTCCATAGCTGGCCATGGCAACGTGAACAATGTGTCAGTGTCCTGAGGAAGCTCTGTGTGCTCCTGTCTCGCCGCATCAGTGGAGCTGCTTATCTAAGGAACTCTCGTATGAATGTAGGGCAGCCAAAGATCATCGCTGCTGATCATCACAATGTCTGTCAGTGACTCTACTGTGATGGCTTCACAGCTAGAGTGTGAGCATGAGACACTGTGTAGCTCTGCAAGAGTTTTTCACGAATCACCAACCATTATGTAGGTAACTGCATTATCCACATTACTTCGTATCTTGTAGTGCGTTGCTAAACTCAGCATGGCCTGGTTTCATTTGTATGGCTTGCACCTGCAAGCTGGTTAAGTTTGTGGAGCTCTATGGCAGGCTCATCTGTCACGTAACAACCCCCAGCATACATACACACACAAGCAGGCATATATAAGACTCTGTAGATCAACAGATACTGAGAGTTATCTGGGCTCATAGTAACTTATTTTTAACAAAGCACAAACAAACAATCTTGACACGGATGTTTAACAGTTGAACAATAATCTTGACGGTGATCTCTGATGAACGAACTGGGTGAACATGACCTAAGAAAATGCAAGGGGCCAATAAGGTTTGTCTTATCCTATGTGATGGAGGTCACTTCCAGGTTAAAAACCCTCAGCCTGCATTGAGCTGGCCTGAGTGAGTATTAGCTCTGCTGTTTGTGCCAGCAGTACTTAGACAGTGACAGTACCCTCAGCCTGCCAGCTGGGCCTGGCCTTCCCGGACTCACGTATTGAGCGGCTAAAAGTAACAGTTACGTTTTCTGGTGTTTTGTCATCACAATAATTGCATCTGCAGCATTGGCACAGTATGGAACTGAAAATGGAGCTACTAGAGTCACTTCTTTGGAAAACTGGGACAGAGAGGTGCTAACTGGAAACATGATTTTGGTTTCCTGCACTGACAATAACAGGAAAACCATAGGATGTGACTCACAAGTATGCACACTCGCAACACAACACACCACAGTGTGTGTCTTTTTAAATAATCTTTTCCTGTGTCCCGACATCTGAAGCATAGAGCCGTGTTATTCCTGCTCTGTGGATGATGTCGTCATACAGTACAAATCTGCTGATTTATTCTTATTTTGCCTTCACAATGGAGCGAGCAGTCTTTTTGGTGGAGAAATTAATGATGGGGCTGGCAGAAAAGATAAAGCCATTTTTAGACAGTACTTAAAATGGCAGTTGATAAAGTACATGTTTATTCACATATATAACCAGAGAGTTTGAACAGAGATACAGGGCTGTTTCTGCATGCAGTAAAATACAGCACAGTAATGGCAACAACAATTAGAAACCTATTTGTCAGCGATAGAAGATTTAAATGCCTTAATTGGACCACCTTAAATGAGCTTCAGACTCATTCAGATACATACATACTGGCAGAGAAGTGTGTACTAGTATAAAAGTAAAGTATAAGCAGTAGTGCACAGAGTACTCAGCCTGTGTTTTGTGCTTGTGTGTGTGTTCTTTCAGGCCAGTCTGTCCATCTGGGGATGGGGGGGTCTTGGAGTTGTGCTGTTCCTCGTCACCTTTGGGCCCTTTGCCATATTCTACCTGGCCTTTTATATCTTCTGCTTCATTGGAGGGTGAGCATTAAGACCTGTCTACCATGCATCATGTCCATTTATAAGCCTGCTCTTTCACATTAAGCACAGCACTCTCTACAGGAGCCTAGTGCATCAGGTTTTGACTTTTCTTGCTCTCACTTCTGTTTTCCAGGGGCTTTGCGGTCACTCTGCTCTATGGAAAGATCAACTCCGAGAAACACCTGGAGAAATGCGAGCATTCATACTTGCCACCCACACAGATTGGTATACTGAAGGTAAAAGCACACTTTCACACACGCATTTGGACCTACCTATGCTTACACAAACAAAATTTATTAGTTGTTAATCAAGTTTCTTTGTTAATGACGTCAGCCTGTCAGCGAAGCATGCAGATTATTACACATTTTAAACATTATTATTACACATTTCATTACATCTCATTCACGTTCACTTCATCGTTCTCTGTTTGTTTTTCAGACATTGGATGAGATGAAGCTGGAGATGAAGCCTATAAAGATTGACAGGAGACTGACTGGCTCCAGTTTCATAGATGAACCACTACAACAGGTGTGTGTGTGTATGTGTGTGCGCTAGTACTAATGTCATAAATTATACAGGAATGGCTGTAAAAGAAAGTCTACTCAGCTACGAGAGCAGAGTGAAGTGGTTGTAGATTAGTTGAGTGATTGGCCCGAAAAAAGAAAAAAAAAGCACTGCACAGACGACACTGAGACAATTGCTACAACAGAAGGTTACAGGATTATGACTGGGTGACACATGCTAATGCTTCAGACTCTTTGGACTCTGTCCCACTTGGGTCAGTGTCTGACCCATCTGCTGGCCTGGGTCAGCAACTTAATGGTGTCAAGTCATGAAGTAATCATCACTGTCAAACACCGCATGACCCCCTGAAGCCTCCGTGCCTCTCGTTCATAATAAGGTGGTTCCTTGTGTTTAGCATGTCATTAGATCAGTCTGGACCAGGATGCCTGTTAGGTTTTTTCTTCTGGCAAAACACATATTTTTCCCACATATTAAATTCTGGAAAAACAACTATGACAAATAACTAAATTAAGTAATGGCGTAGTTAAAAGATAATGGGTACTGACTAAACAAACGAAACTGTCGCCACACACTTAACACAGGCATTTCTTGTTCTTGACCAAATGAATCTCAGTTCTGCTCCTGATTTACTGGCATGTCATCTTTGCACCTAGTTTTTTGGGTGTGTTGTTTTGTTTTGTTTTTTTTTTTTATTGGATCTTTTTTTATTTCTTATTTTTTAAGTAAATGCAACCAACAAATGCAATTTCTCTCTAGACGTAAAACAAGCAGATTTTATTTCAAAATCAATTTTATTTCTTCTGAATACGTAATAATTTTATACACTTCTGCAGTCTAACCCGATGTCCTGTCCAGGAAAAAGAAAAAAAACTTCCACAGAAAGTGGAACTGAAAGTTTCTTTACAGTTACACCGCCTCACTACCAGTGTTTCACCATCATATGACCTAAGGAAAAAAAACTGTTGCTTGGCTGAAATGAAACTGCTGGTCTGTTGTTGATTTACTCAGCTTCACACATTCGTAAAAAGATCCTGTAAACGATGGTGAGGTTGCCTGTCAGCATTGTCGACATGGAACATGAGCTTAGTGGCTTTTGTCTGATGGTCGCGGTTTTTCTTTCCACCCTGTCCTGTGGTTACAGCACTTAATGGTAGAAAACAAGCTTTTAGCATGTCATCCTCAGTACAGCAGTGTGGCCTGCACTGTTAAGTTAAGTGCAGACTCAGCAGTTTGAGACGGTCAGATGACACTGACTGCTCGACTGTGGTGTCTCTGTTCGCCCTTCCTCCATGGGAATGCACACTAATCATTTCAGCAGCGTGTGAGCCTCGAGATCTCGCACGGCTAAACTTGACATCATGCAAACTTCAGTCATGCTCTCCGAAAAGAAATTAGTGGACTTGATTTTTCTGGAACACTCTTGTAGTCCCTTTTTCTCAAATGTGCTTTTCAAATCCTCCCTCCCTCCTCAGTTCATACAGCAGCAGCAGCAGACAGGCACATTGATTCATGTGTTGGCTTGATTTAATCGTACTACTCAGCTGGAGTCCATGCTTTGTTTAACACACTACAGCTACATGATTGAATTACCCAGGTTTCCTTGGACCTAGTAGCCCAGTAATCTATATACAGATTCAATCTACCCATCTCGCACTCAAGTGTGGTGTAGCATTTAATTAACTCTCCCTCTCTCCGCTTTTCATCCCCCACAGTCCAAATCCTGGGTTGTCTTTACTAAATTATCTTTCTGTTCTTTGCTTTCTTCCTCTCTCCTCTTCCTCCATATTTCTTTCTGTCTTTAGGTGATCCAGTTTGCTCTGAGAGACTATATCCAGTACTGGTACTACACCCTGAGCGAGGATGAGTCCTTCTTATTGGAGATCAGACAGACTCTGCAGAATGCCCTCGTCCAGTTCTCCACACGGTACAGGACAAGCACACACTCTCTTACACTTCCTCTGAATTATATATGATTTCTTGACATTTTCTGCCTTGATATTTAAGGTTTTATAGAAGCCAGATCTGCACTTTATTTCTGGAACTTTTTCGCTTTTGTTCATGTGTCAAGGTCCAAAGAGGTGGACTGGCAGCCTTACTTCACCACTCGCCTGGTGGACGACTTTGCCACCCATTTACGTGTCTTTAGAAAAGCCCAGGATCGCCTCGCCGACCGAGAGGACAAGCAAAGTACGCATGCGCGTTCATGATTGCTTTCTCACTCACAGTTGTCAAAAGTATGTTTGGCACCTCTTCTGAGCTGCCTGAAACAGGGATTGTGATTGTGTGGTTTGCAGCTTATGCAGAGTTTCGTGGTCATTTGATGGACCACACAATAAGATTTGATTACAGTGGTGCAGAAGTACAGTTTAATAGAGTTTATTTAGATAATGACAATGAAGAGTTATGTCTGAACAGGAGACATAACGGAGGAGCTGGTGGACTCGTTCTTCGAAGCCGAGGTGGAGATGGAGAGGAAGATTTGTCGAGACGTAGTGTGCACTTCACATAAAGACGAAGAAGGTAAACACGTGTTCCTCTCATCTCGTGTTTTACATTCGAGACCATTACACAGAACACAGATGTGTTACTGTTTAATACAAGTAAAAACTGTGTGTGTGTGTGTCAGGTTTCCTTCGGGACTTGTGTGAGTTGCTTCTGTACCTGTTACTACCTCCTGGAGATTTCCACAACAAGAACATGAGATACTTCCTAAGGGTGAGTATACATACACTCACATGACGGCATGTCTGTCGTGTAAATTGTTCTGACTGAAAGTGGAAATGTGCTGTGATGTGTTTTATAGGAGGTGCTGGCGCGTGGCGTGCTGCTTCCTCTGATTAACCAGCTGAGTGACCCAGACTACATCAACCAGTTTGTCATCTGGATGGTGAGACACCCATCCTTACCTTCTACCTATCAGCTGGGTTTTATCAGATTTTAAATAATCATAAAACTCTCCACAAAACAATCCAGAAAGCAAATGAAATAGGACAGAATAGGACTTTAAATGAAAGTGTATGTGTATGTGTGTAGATACGGGACTCCAGCTGTAACTATGAAGCCTTCATGAATATCCTGAAGCTGACAGACAAGCCTGCAGAGCTCGAGGCTGTGAAGGACAAGGTGCTGGAGGAGCTGCAGTACCTCCGCTCCCTGGACACCGCTGGCGATGGTGGGGACTCACTGAGTGCGTCTTTGGTCGTGTGAGGTTAAACAAATGCATTCCTCACCTTCTCTGATGTCTTTTTGTTTTGTTGTCCTTCAGACATCAATGTGATCAAGAACCAGATTAACAGTCTTCTGTTTGTGAAGAAGGTGTGTGAGACCAGGATCCAGAGGCTGCAATCTGGCAAGGTGAGTCACTACAGCACAGCCTTAATAGTGCTTACACTGGAGGATCCAATAAAAACATACATTAATTACACATACAGTGTAATTAAATTTGATAGTTGCTTGTTTATATTTATTAACATGATGGTCAAACATTGTCTGCGCAAGTATCAGCTGCATTTGCTCAACGTCTGCGAGGTTGAGAATAGTTTCCTCCGCTCTGTGTGTACCAGACTTCTCTCATACTGTGTCTGTGTTGTGTAGGAGGTGGATGCCTTGAAGCTGGCAGCCAACTTTGGCAAGCTGTGTGTTATCCCACTGGATCACATCCTCGTCCACAACATAGCCCTGCAGTTCTTCATGGGTAATTCCGGACATGCACCATCATCACATATACCACGGATGCCAAATGTCAGTGTAGCCATCTCAAAACATTAATCCTGAGCATCCCTGTTAATCGTTCTTTATAATCCATAACGTATTCCGTTTCTTTACAGTTTATAACTCCAGCCTGTCTTGTTAGGCACACTCCTTTTCAGCCTCACATGACCTGGTCCGAGATTTTAAGAGGTCGCTCCACTTTACAGATCAGATTACGATAGACCTTGTGTGCGTGTGCGCGCACAAAGTAGGAGTTAAGCCAAGTTGCGTCCGTTCTGTTGTGGAAAATGAGCACTAGCCAACAGCCTAAACATTGTGGCTCGTTCTGTCTTTTTAACATTTATGCTGCAACGATTTTTTAAAATGAAATAAATTGAATATATATTTATGTAGCCAAAAACTGTAACAGCACACAGACACCTTTAGGACCAACTGCTGTGTGTCTGTTAATCCAGACTTCATGCAGGCAGCGGGGGCCCAGGCCGAGCTGTTTTTCTGGCTCACCGTGGAGGGCTACAGGGTGACGGCACAGCAGCAGCTGGAGGCCATGCAGGGCTGGCAGAAGGATGGCAAGAAGCAGCCCAGCGCCACCAAGGGACTGCTGAAGGCCGCTGCACTTGGCGTCTACGAACAGTACCTCTCCGATAAGGTGTGAGGGCATGTTAAGATCACAAGGGAAAAGTCATTTAAGTATTTCCTGTAGTTACATGGTAAATTGCGTCCAAATGTACCTGCTTTGAAGTACTCCTTCCTCCAGCCTGTGTCATCTAATATTGTAAGAAATTATCTGCTATCGATTTTTCTCCAACAGGCGTCCCCAAGGGTGCAAGTGGACGAGGCGTCAGTGACAAAGCTGGGGGAGAAGCTGCAGAAAGATGATCCCACGCCAGAGATATTTGATGAAATCCAGAGACAGGTACAAAATCTTACCTTGTTTTCCTAGATTTTACTACCTCTGAACAGTCTTTTCCAGCAGAGATACAATTTTAAGTCACTTCATATTATGTTTTGTTCATTATATTATGTTCATTTTACCATAGGTGTATGACATGATGCTCCGTGATGAGCGCTACTACCCCTCCTTCAAGCAGAGCCCTCTCTACGTCCGCATGCTAGCAGAGCTGGACATGTTGAAAGAGCCAAGCTACCGGGGATCCGACGACGGCGATGGAGAATCTTTTAATGGCTCTCCCACAGGAAGCATAAACCTAGTGAGTCCTCTGCACTTCCTGTTGCAGGGCTTAGAAAAATCCTGATGTGGACTCACCTCTGCTGGTGTTCTTGTAGTTTGTCTTCCCGTTGTTGTTTGTGTTTACAAAACTGGGCAGTTTTTGACAACTTGTTTCTTCTGATTTCAGTCTTTGGACGACTTGTCCAACTCCTGCCATGATGAATCTATGCACCTACAGGCCTTCATCTCAGACACAGGTACACACACACACACACAGTCTAACTACACTTCTTTTTTTAACTTTGAATTTAAGTGTAAGAGTCTGTGCTTGATTCTGGAAACTTGTGTATGCATGTCATTTTATTTGACTTTCACTTGGTGTGGGACTTAATGTTGTAACTGCTTATGCTGAGTGTGTGATTTTGTCATGCATACTGGATATCTATTGGTCCCTACTAGCTCTCTCCCTGCATGTTTTTTTCTTTCAACTATTCACCTCCTAGCTCCATTCATCATCTGCATGTGTCTGCTGTGTCACTTTCATCCTGTTCCAGCATTCTTTATTTCTTTCATTCCATCACCTTTACTGTTTTTCTGTTCTTCCCTTTTCCTTCCTCCCCTTTCCCTTTCTTGTCATTCTGTCACATTTTCCTTCCTTTTATCACATTTCCACACCCTCTGCTCTGCATTCTTTCTTTTGCTTGTTCTTCTTTGCCCACACTTTGCACCTGCACATGCTTTTCTTTCCTTTGCCTTCTTTCTTCCACTTTCATCCACCCTCCTCACCCTCCATTCCCCTGTTGGATGTATTGCCGCGCGGGGTAGCTGACACTTGTCTCCCCGGCTTCTGGGGTGCTGCAGGGGTTTGCAACGACCACGGTAAGACCTACGCGCTGTACGCCATCACTGTGCTCAGACGCAACCAGGACGGCAGCGAGGACTGCTGGAAGACCTACCGCCGCTACTCGGACTTCCACGACTTCCACATGAGAATCACTGAGCAGGTGTGTGTCAGTTAGGCAGAGAGATTCTGCAGAAAGCTGCAGAAAGAGGATCCCACGGCCGAGATATTTGATGTGCACCGGTTGTCCAGAGGCCAGCAACATTTCTATACCAGAACAGACAGAACACAACAACACGTGCATTTGTTTGTCTCCTTCTGAGTGAACATATTTTTGTTTCAGTTTGAGAACCTGGCATCGATCCTCAAACTGCCTGGAAAAAAGACGTTCAACAACATGGACAGAGACTTCTTGGAGAAGAGAAAAAAAGACCTCAATGCTTACCTACAGGTAATGCTTTAATACATGAGATAAAATATGTTATATCCTTACATCATTTTGTAGAGTGTTCAATAACTTTGTGTGTGTGTGTTCCAGTTGCTGCTGAACCCAGAGATGGTGAAGGCCTGCCCAACTCTGATTCCTTATGTCTATGACTTCCTAGAAAACAAGGCCTACAGCAAGGGCAAAGGAGAGTTCGCACGAAAGGTCACTTAATGTTTTTTTAAACAGAAATCAGCATTTCACTGTCATTTATTTACTACTGGATATCTGCAAAGCATTGTGTAATGTTTAAGTTAAGCTGCTTTCACATGTAGCTCATATTTAATCTCGGACGTGGCGTTGACCTTGAACACTTTTGATATAACCGTGTGCCTGAGAGCTCCAGTAGTTCAGCAGATTTTTCTTTTGCTAAATGTTATTCTTACACTAAAGCAGTGTAGGAGTACGGCTTTTATGGTCATGAGTGTTTGCGACTCTGATTGACACAGATTTTCTCCTTTTGTTTCTTCCCCCCTTCAGATAGACACATTTGTAAATCCTTTGAGGAGCTCCATGAGGAACGTGTCCAATGCAGTGAAAGCCCTGCCAGACAGTCTGGCTGAAGGAATGACCAAAGTGTCTGACAACATGGGCCGCATGTCAGAAAGACTGGGCCAGGACATCAAACAGTCCATACTGAAGGTAACACTGCAAGTTTTTTTTTTTTTTTTTTTTTTGGTTGCATAAATGTCCTGAAGCAAAGCCCTCCACTTTTGCTCAGTTCATCCTGTCTCTGACCGTCTAATGTTTTTCCTCTGCTCTCCTAGGTGCCTCCACTCCTCCCCAAGTCTGAAATCGACCCTGAACACTGTCGAGTCTCCGCCCAGCTCGATGACAATGTGAGTCAGTCAGTCGGTTTGGTTTTGCAGGTCTTTATTTGTTTTAACATGTTTCCGATGAAATAGTAAATGTGCGTCGCGTGCGTCCAGGTGGACGATAACATCCCACTGAGGGTGATGCTGCTGCTGATGGACGAAGTGTTCGACCTTAAGGAGAAAAACCAGTGGCTGCGCAGGAACATTAAGAACCTGCTGCAGCAGCTCATCAGAGCCACGTACGGAGACACCATCAACAGGTCAGAGACACGCAAAATTCAGTTTAAAGATTTCCAGATCTTCTAGAAGATTCATTATATCACATTCATCCCATCATGTTAGTGGTCTTGCATATTTGTTTTAAGAATGCTTGTTAGTTTTTGAATGTAGATTTGAACAGTAATCAGACAGTGGGATCTACATCTGATTTCTGGTGAGTTAAGATCTTTTGGTGATGTGAAAGGAGATGACTGAAACTGTTAAACACTGAAACCAAAATAACAGTATTTCAGAAAAACATGACCTAAGATGCACAGTTTGTGTACAGACTGAAGGACAAACATGTTTAGAGCTTCAGAAAATCAAAAAGCATCAATTTCATTTCACACAGAGCACAACCTGAATAATATTTCCTTTGTCTCTGAAGGAAAATTGTGGATCATGTGGACTACTTGACCTCACCGGAGCAGGTGGCGGACTACGTCAAGAAGTTCAGGTAACACCTGCTCTTTTCTTTTCAAATCAATCTGATTGGTCAGAGGAGTTAGGAGTAACCCTGAGTGTCTCTGTCCCCCCGTACAGGGATTCCTACTGGCCCAACGGTATACTGGCTGAGACACCGCCCCGTCGGGACAAGAGCATCCGCATGAGGACACGAGTAGCTGCCAAGACCAGCCTGTTGGGTATCATGCCAGGTGAAAACACACACTCTCTATCACCCTGCCCTCATTCACTTACTCCCCATCCTTAAGGTCTTCTCTGTTGTATAACCAAAGCACATACAATACATACAGTCTCACCTCTGTGTGGCTTGTTCAAGTAAGCTTTTGAGTGGCCTTACTGCTGCCCCTGGTGGCCAATAGGAGGAAAAACAACACACAACATCAGAAAACATACTTGAAGTGTTTTCATGCCGAAATTTTGCCGTTTCACAAAAGAGAAAACTTCAGACGTGAAGACTGACCTGCTGATTTTGCAAATACACATTCGGTTTTTACACCTCTAATAAAGTGCAGTGCACAGCTCCCTAAGCTTTTTTTTATGGAAGGCATTTGGAACTGTAACAGGAGTTCAACCTCTGTGGTACACCTGCTTCACTTTCTTTTGCCTTGAGTTTCATATCTTTGGTATCAAACTAAGCTGTTCTATTCTTCATTCTTGCCTTAATGCCATACCAAATGGGCAACTGAGTGACCCCGAGTGCTCCTCCAGCGGCCCTTGTGTGAGCTCGAGCCAAACATGAACCCACAAGGAACAGATTCTTCTTTTTCGACCACTGACTTCTCCACCATATTTCTCTTCCTTTCTCCCCAGATGAGCTGAAGCACATCATCGGAGCGGACACCACAAGAAAGGGCATCCTGCGTGTCTTTGACATGTTTCAGTACCAACCCATGAACCGCCGGCTAGTCTACGTTTTCCTGGAGGGCTTCCTGGAGACAATGTTCCCCCAGTACAAATTCCCCGAGCTCTTTGTCAAGCTGCACTCCCGCTCGCCTCGCATCCACAGATACAGCCAGAAACTCAAATCCTCCTCCCTAAAGAGGTGACAGGAAACGACGGAGGCAACAGGACCGACTAGACACACACAGACTTGAGAGCTGAATGAGAGGGGAGGGGGAGGGAGGGGTTTGATGTGAACGTTGAGGTATGTGTGTGCGTGATTTCTGCCCTTCCACTTCCCTCACACACACACACACACACACACACTTTTGTGACGAAAGCACTCCCGAATACCCAGCTGATTTTTTTTTTCTGTCAAAACAAACTGAAGGATGAACAGCACACACTCTGCCCTCCTCTCACTCTGTGACAAACACATGCGCAAACACAACTCCTGTAATTTGCACCAAGACTGAACACGGCAGTCTTTTCTTTTAGTAACTATACCCCCACCCCCCTTTTTGAACTTTTTAGTTGTGTTTAGCTTTATCCTGGGCCAGTCAATGCTGCTTTCATGTGGTCCAGAGAGTAGACCACAGATACTGTATTGTTTTTAAACTGCAGGAGTAGATAGCATAGACCCACACTTTGCCTTACCTTCCCGCTTCTGTCCTTCGGCCAGCTCAGTCCGCCGTCTCTGAACTGGCCCCTCGGCTGTAGTCAAAAATTACACTCGTGCTGTAGACATTCGATCTGCAAAAGCTGCACACTTGCAAACATGCAACAACATTTTTTTTTTCATAGCAACCAAATATGTCAATAGCACTGGGTTAAAGAGGCGCTGTTTTTAAAATGTGACTGAACAGATATGGGTCGAAAGGAGGATTTTAATTTTAATTTTTATTCTCTGAATTTTTTGCAGCCTCAGTGCTTCTCTTGAAACATAACATTGCTTTTTCTTTTCTTTTTTTTTTGCTTTCCAAAGTGTGACACATCAGTGCCACCCATGATCCTCAAAGAGTAGGCCACATCCCCTTTAATGCTACTGCTACAAACCTGTGATGACCAAAGCTCATGCTGTTCATACGTGCGTGTGTGTGTGTGTATGTGTGTGTGTTGATTTAATGTTGGGATACTCTGAACATTACTGTGCTTCATATCGATAATCATGTGAAGGAGAACACAGCGTTGACCTTTACTGACCTAAAAAGGTGAGTCTGTGAGGACACACACACCGAAGTGTGTTACAGTTGCGTTAAGCTCAGCTCTGGCTGTCCAAGCAAACTATCAAAGAATGTACTCTCTGGTCTAGTTTTTATTTGACTCATGTAGGTCTTCGCGTGAATGGATGTGTGTGTGTGTATGTTTAGCACGAAGATGCAACCCTCTTCAGAAACTGTGCCAGTGTGAGTTAGTGAACCAGCCTTAAAACTACAAACAGTATATACTGACCGAGAGACGCACGCTAGAGGTAGCTCTCCTTCACACGACTGAACGCTACAAGGAAATCAAGATAGAGATATGGAGATATATCCCTAATCACTTTTATTCAGAGGAAATGTCTTTTAATTTTGTGCAATATATTTTGTTTCTTTAACGTGCATGTGCATTTTGAATCATTGTATACTGAAAAAGTAATTCATATTGTTTTAATAGTAGAGAACATGAAAGGAGTTTCCCCAGAAATGTCTTCTTATCCCAACAACTTAACATTCCGTTGTTGTAAAAGTACAATGTTTATTTTACAGACTTGTTTTATAAGTCTGAGGGTTGTTTTTTTGTTTTGTTTTTTTTTTTGGTGTGTGTGGGGGTATTTTCCATTTATCCTTCGCCCAGTCGTGTGGAGTCTGTGTTTTGGGCGATTGGGTGGTGTTGGGGAAGGGGGATTATTCTGTCACAGCCCGATTATTAGCTCATTGGGCTATAGCTAGCTCAGAGGCGGCCTCAAACAACTGCTTCTTTTTAACTGATAAGTGGCGTTTTATGCATTCAAGCCTGTTCTTTTGAGTGTGAACAGATCATGTTGTTATGAACTGACAGCTGGAGGGACCGCTCCCCTCATCCTCCTCCTGTCCAATAGACTCACAGGAGAGCTACATCCTGTGACCAGTGGAATCACTGCTAATGAGCACTTACCGTAGCAACTGTGGGAGGGCCTCTCCCATTGGCTGGACAGAGCCACGTTTCTGCTGAAGTCATTGGATGGAATTCCCTTGTCTGCTGTGATTTGCTTACACTGAGCAGCCGTGGTGGACTCTGATTGGCTTGAGTAGGAGGACATGACTTGAGCCTCTTTCACTGGGAGGTGAATATTTTGTCCCCGTGATGGAGGAGATGTCACCTTTAACTTTCTGCACACCTCTCCATACAGGAAGGCTTGTCGTTTTTTTTTTAACCCCAGTATATATGAATCTATGATAATGAAAATTGTGCATATCTGTGTACAGTATGTGTTAATAGTGTGACTAAATGTACTGTCAACTCTATTTTCATATTTTTCTTTAACCAAAAAAGCAAAAAAAAAAAAAAACAAACAAAAAAAAACATCAATCAGAATGTCATGATCATTTTACGCGACTGAAAATGACTTTAAGGTGTTTTTTTGCATCATGCTTATCAAACTCTTCCTTGTGAGCAGTTGTGCTCAGATCAGTATAACACTAATAAAAGGTAACTCAGACTAACTGACCCACAGTGTTTATGGAGTCTTCAGTGTTTTTACAGGCCCTGTTGATGGGGCATGTAGCTACTCATCTCTTCATAAAGACACTACTATTATGGCTGAAGTTTGTCAAGCAGTTAAAGTAACAACAGACACATAAAAGTTGGTTTGTGGTGCCCCCATATTTTATATTTCCTTCTACACTATCTACAGTGACACACTTTCACTTGTTCTTCCTCTGTATCAGAACAGATACAGCTTCTAAGTACGGAAAACAAGAGAAAACATATCAGTTACAGATGATCAGAAAGCACTTTTTGTCTTTGCCTTCCACTACAATGACTATCTTATGTATGGCTACCATGTGCAGTGATGAATATTCATCATTAAGCATCTAAAATACATTTCTTTAAAACAGTAAAAAAAAAAAAAAAACTGCAGTGCTGTCTTTTTTTTTTTGTTTGTTTGTTTTTGGTTCGTGTCATCTATCATCTGAGAACAAATTTAAGTTCCTACAAAAGACAGATCTTTAGTTGTGCAGAGCCAGTAAACAATGTTCATAAAGAAAACTAATATGTGCAGGCTTCAACAAAAAAGATGTTTTTAATACTAGTTATTTCGTGTCCCCACATTTCAGAGAAATTATGGGTTAAAGATTAAAGTTGTAGTAGTTTTTAAGATTGTCAGGTGGCCATGAGACTCTCAACTGCTTTGTTCTCTTATGATTTCTCTTCTCTGTTTTAATTTAGAGTATGCTCTCGTTAATTTAATTTTGTAGAATTTCACTTTGGGCTTGTTTTCTTATAAAACTGAGATATCTAATATTTCATTTCATTCAGTCCCCAGTCATCGATCAGCTGGCTGAAAGTGCAAATGAATAAACACAGAATTTAAATTGTCTCTTCATTAAAACGGTTTTTAACATTTTGACATATAATAGTGCTTTTCCACACTGGTCTAAGTAATAACATTAAGGACTGCTGTATTCATTTAGTTGTTACAGCGCTAGGGTTCTGATACTATTTTTGTTATTGTTGATATTATAATGAAGGCTATTATTATATTCATGAGGAATCATTGTTGATATAAATTGAAATGCATAGCTACCATACCCTCAGTTCGAATCTGCGAACAACATTTTAATGAAGACAAATACATTTCAAAAAGCATTTTAGTCAAATATATGATTTCTTTCCATCGTGATTTAAGCACTCAGTAGCTTCCAAAGCTGTAGGACGCAGTTACACAATGTCAGCAAAAATCAATTATCACGTTTGTGCATGAGACTAACACACTTGCTGCAAAATCTGCAGATTTCCGGTCCAGTGTCTTTGGATTGGTGTCATTACCGTCACTTGAATAGCCGTCCCGTCAGTCCGTGTCCTTTCACACGTTTATTTACGCATTCTGCGTTTCTGAATAGTCCTCACGTCGTCTTCTTCTGCGCTTTTCCTACTGGGTCAGCGATAACAACGATCCCCCACGCAGCCAAACCTGAGAGATAAACACAGGAGTGTGTTTATTTAAAGAACATAACAAAACAAGAACAAAATAAGTATTTGTTGCTAGAGTTGGGTGGTATCCAAATTTTCATACCGTCAAACCTCCTCCACATTTTACCCCGATATACGGTGTTACCGTGAGCTGGGTTTCCGTTAAAATCTGCTGGTATTTTATAACCCCGCCGGTCAAGTGCGCAACAAGACGCCATCGTTTCTCCGTGATTACGGAGGCTTGAACTTCTCAACAGCATGCGAATTTCTCATTAGAGATTTTAGCGAAATGTACCCTGAGTGGGCTAAACTGGCCAAGATAGCCTGCGTGATCCCCGTCTCCAGTGTGCCAGCAGAGAGAGGTTTCTCTCTGCAGAACCGCATCCAAACAGCGCCTATGGGATAATGCGCAGAGACACTGCACACTTTTGATTTGAATTCAGCTGCTGTAGCCTACAATTCACTGCAGTAAAAAAATGCATTAAAAAGCCTGATACATGTCAAGGGATCTTTTTCAGTTTGTTAATATATTTTATATATATACGGGCTATTTGAAAATATATATTATATTTCAAGTTGGCAGCACGCCGCGTTATTAAAATGGTATGAGCGAGTCCAGATGTGTTTTTTGTTTGCAAATTGTTTTATCTGAGAATACTTTCTTTATATTCATGTTAAAAGAGTGCAGCTTTGATACAGCCTATACTTTTCAATAAAAAGTTTCTAAATTGACATGCTTTGATATCATTCTTATATACCCTGCAAATCATTTATCATTTTAAGCTCAATAAATTCAGATAATACATACATTTAATAAAAGCATGTGTCCGGTAAATTGAAAATTGCCGGTCACGTTGTCCGGTGCCGAGTTTTTCTAGTGGAAATTAAAAATTATGAACGTAAGGCTCAGACGGCGTCACCAAACTGTTGGCTTGTACCTACACCGTTCAGAAACTGAATACCAAACACTAATACTGAAACAATAACAACATAACATGCGCATTATTAACAACTTTTATTAGCAACTTGTGCGACTAGTCATCTCTCTCTCTTTCTCTCTTCTCCGCGCTGTCACGTAAGGACGTCACGTTCATAAACTTTATCAAACGTCTTCAAAAATAAAACATATTATACTACTGAAGTAAAACTGAAAATTCAACCACACAAGGCATTAAATAAATTATGTTTAACAGATATACCTTATTACCTTATCACCAGCCCAACCCTATTTGTAGCCCATAACTCACTTGCAGCGAATGTGATCTGTGCCACTGTGCCCATAGAGGTAGGTCCGCCTCGTCGCATCACTTTCCGGGCTGCCATGAACACATAAGCTCCAGACAGGATCAAACCGCCGCCGGAGATGATCCGACAGCTCCAGCAGTTCTTAAACATCTGGCTGGGTTTAGACTCGGGGACACCTCCTCCTCCTGTTGGTGCCTCTGGTGTTGCTGACATTGTACTGCAGGTTGAGTGCTAATGCTAATGCTAATGCTAATACGCCCCCTGGTTAAAAACGTACGGAGACGCCAAAACGCGCGGACAGACAACTAGGAACAAACTATCCTCCTGCTGTTTGGAATTGTCCTCAAATGTTCAAACAATACGTCCACATGAAGGATAAATTTACTAACAACTATCTCAAGTCCTGCTCCTGCTGGATGTGAGAAAAGGTCAACTCTGCAAAGTGTTTCCGGGTTATGCGCCTAACGTTTCCTGTCGCATATTTTCAAAATAAAAGCTTTGTTTGTGTCTGGATGACCGGTTACTGCTATAATACTGTGAAAGCTGTTTACAGCGCAGTCCAAGGTCCAATTTGCAAGTTGCCATACAAGCTACGAGCACGTGGACCAACATTTATACATTAAATACAATACTGTTTCGCAATGCGGGCTTCTTATCACCGTTAAACCAGAAAATCACTCAGCTGACTCAGCTCGGTTCACCTGGACTTCTGATCTCTCGGGACCTGTGGTGTAACTAGTCAGTCCGTGTTACACAACTCATGACACTCAGGGAAGAAACTATGTTTTTGTTAGTTTCCGCTTCGGTCATTTGTAATTTAGCATCAGTCGTTGGTCAGAGTGAAGCCGTTACGGACTCCTCGTATGTTGCTGCTGTTTACGAGCACCACGTAGTCCTGAACCCGGAGCCTCATGTCCCCCTATCCCGCCCCGCTGCCCTGCAACACATGCAGAAAAACCTGGATATCTACGAGGAGCAGGCTGCCCGGGCCGCCCAGCAGGTATGCACAGAGAGAGTGTTGTAAATGTATGATTTTAGTCAAAGAAATAATAATATTTCAATAAATAAATTCTGTTAATCACATTCTGTGCTACCATTCTTCATTTTTTTTTTAACTCAAACTTGTCACAGTACTGGTCCTTGGACCCATCATAAGAAGTCTTAGATGCTATTGCCACTGGCTATTAATGACAGAATAGTAACAGCTGTCTGAGCTTGGATCATAACCTGTACAGATTGATGAATCTTGTCTCCTGTCTTATCTCTACGCTCTGTCCTGATCGTGCCTCGGTCAGGGCGCACAGATCCTGGTGTTTCCGGAGGATGGTCTTCAGGGTTTCAACTTCAGCCGATCATCCATCTCTGGCTACCTAGAAACCATTCCTGACCCCGAGAAGGAGAACTGGAATCCCTGCACAGAGCCGGGCAGATACAACAACACTGAGGTGCACAATCATACTGTTAGAGTTGATGTTGTCATTGAACATACATTCACACATGGTACTGTGTTGTGGTGGTGACTGCCTTGACCTGGAAACACCACTAGGCTGCCCAAAGCCTTTGTTCCTTACTTGACTATGGTTGCTTCATAGGTTCTCCAGAGGTTGAGCTGCATGGCACGTCGTCACAACCTCTACCTGGTGGCCAACATGGCTGACCTGCAGCCTTGTCCCCTGAAGACCAGCCCTTCCTCCTCCTGTCCCTCTGATGGACGCTGGCAGTTCAACACCAATGTAGTTTTCAGGTACACTGTAACCTTAAAATAGAAGACGTTAAGCTGATGACCACAAATACATAGTTTCTTAGTCTATGAGAACTATTCACAGCATATTCTTTCATACAGGTCTGATGGCCAGCTAGTGGCACGCTACCATAAACAGAACCTGTACTTTGAGGAGGCCTTTGACACGCCACCGCAGCCTGAGATCATAACATTCAATACACCTTTTGCTGGGAGGTTTGGCCTCCTCACCTGCTTTGACATCCTCTTCCACAAGCCCACAGTTACCCTGGTGGAGAGGGTAGAAAAAATATACACACATGGGCACAAAAATATGTATTCGTCTAGTTTGCTGCATTTGGTCTTCATCTCCTCTTAACGTCGGCCTCTTTCTTTTTTGCACCTCTTTTAGGGTGTGCGTCAGCTGATCTTCCCCACTGCCTGGATGAACCAGCTTCCCCTGCTGGACACGATCCAGTTCCAGCGGGCGTTCAGCCTGGGCGCTAATGTCACCCTGTTAGCAGCCAACATTCGCTATGACCGACTGATCATGACAGGGAGTGGTATCTACACCCCTTTTTCTGCCACCTACCACCACGCCCAGAAAGGAGATCCAGAGGAGGGAAGGTTGCTGGTGGCCAGTGTGCCAGTCTTAGACCCTCAGTGGGCGGGGCAGAGTGTGGCAATAGAGGAGGGGGTAGTTAGGGCTGAGTCCACATCATCTATGGATACAGACTCTGGATACTGTCACCAACAGAGCTGTTTTGATCGTCCTCTTCCTGAAGCTGTCTCTTCAGTCTCTCCCTCCTCCGTCACCTTCATCTCATCCATGATGTATGACCCATTTACATTTGTCCTCCTGAACGACACACAGGGCGAGCTTAGCGTGTGTGATGGCGCTTTCTGCTGTCGCCTGCAGTACCAGCAGTTACCACAAGGTAACAGTAAAGAGCTCTATGCACTGGGAGCATTTGCTGGAACTCACACCGTGAACGGACGCTACGCCCTGCAGGTACGACAATAGAAGAAACTTTGAATATTTAAAACATGTTAATGAGACACTTCTCACATTTATACCATCTCTGTCTACAGGTGTGTGCATTAGTCCGCTGTGCAGGGCTGGAGGCCACTTCCTGTGGACAGGAAGTGGAAGAGGCTGAGACTAAAATGAACTTCTTGTTGGAGGGGAAGTTTGGGACCAGATACGTGTACCCATCAATTCTGGCGAGCCATCTGGTCCTGGAGCAGCCGGAGCATCTGGAGAAGACCGCAGATGGTAGAGTGACCATGAAACATTCAAACATGAGTGGTGGCCTCGTCACTGCCTGTCTGTACGAACGAATGTACCACCTGGACAATGAATGAACTAGAGCTGCAACGATTAGTCTATTGACAGAAAATTAATCAGCAAAAATGCCAGATATGTGCAGGTCTTGGCATCTCCAATGTGAAGATTTGATGCTTGTCTTTGTCATTTGTAACTGTAAACTGAATATCTTTTAGTTTTACACTGTTGGTTGGACAATTTCTCACTTTTCTACCATTTTATAGCAGTTGAACAGTTTATCAATTAGTCCCAAAAAAAAAAAAGGGCCAATTTATCGATAATGAAAAGTTAGTTGCAGCCCCAGAATGAATTGCTTTGGAACAGATGTGTGCATCAGAGGGAAATATGAAATACATTTCAAAGCCGATTTTGAAAAGTTAACTATGACAACTCAGCCGTACCACATTTGTACTCTGTCATACACAAACTGCATTAAATCAAAACAAATATCTTTATTCATTCATTACTTTTATCTTTACAAACATTGCACCAAGTAGTGTTCATTCTCTGCCTGAACGTTGCTTGTTCCTAAAAAGGCAATATTTATTAATTTTTCTCTCACACACACATACACACACACGTCTCTTACACATATGCACAGTGTCACTTTCTCCTGTCTCCAGTACAGTACACAGACATTAAGTAGTTTACAGCATTGCAAGTTCCTTGGGATGCTCATTTGCTGACTCCCGAACCAATCATACAGTAAATGGGTCTTACATCCACCTGCTGTCAGAGTCGGCTCCCAAGGATTCAGCCTCCGCTCGGAATAAATTCATAGGATTCAATAGTGACTTCCTCTCCAAGGAATCATAAAGTGGTTCAAAATTAATCACGCAGCATTACAGATGTGCACCAGTGAGAGCCATCAGCGTCTGCCACAACGGCTTGAAGAAAAACTCTGAATTAAAACTTAAAAGTACAGAAGGAAAAACAGCGTATCAATCCCCTGGTCCCATAAGATGTTTTTTTTTGTTTGTTTGTTTTCTTTTCTTTTTTTTTTTAGACAATCGTGCCTCTGAGCTTTTCTTCTTCTAGTACTAGCTGAGGGAAAAACTATTAAAAGGCTTAAAACCACTTCAGGGTATCAGCAAAGAGAAGGAGCTGCATTTAAAAAGAAAAATTTAATTGCTTCAAATTTAAAAAGACATTGGTCATATTACTGACCATACAGTGATGCTGTCTGAGAGAAATGTAGTGTGTATTCACCTTATTCTATATTTTAGTACATTATTTTCCACCCTGTGGGTATGCACCTTGAGGAGACAAACATCTGGTTTACAACAATTATTATTATTATTTAATTTGAAGAGGCTCACCTAAAAATAATCTGGCTCTATTTTCTCCCTCTCTTTTTGTTCCTTGTCAGTGAACTATTAAGGCTCCTGAGTGGCTGGCAAGCCTACCAGAATTGTGGGGCTCTGTCCGATTAGTCCTCAGTACGTCTCTGAATCTGAGTCGTTCAGTTCATCGTCCACAGAGACAGAGGACAGCGGGAGCTCCGGCCTGCAGTAGGAGGCATGTTCAGGCCTCACAGGGGTTGGGGTGTCAAAGGCCACGCCTTTGGAGATGTGGTTGGTGGTGGGGTGGTGGTTGATAACTGTCTGAGTGAGGGAAAGCGCAGGTAAAGCTGCTATGGTGACCATGGGGGAGGTGGGCATCATGGAGTTGAGGATGAGGGCCAGACAGTCCGCTACATCACGGTTGGGAGCGCACGCCAAAGCTGGAGTGTAACCTAGGAATAAGAGGAGCGAAGAAGAAAAAAAAAATTATCATTTCCCTCTAGACCTACATGTGTGAATAGTGAGTATGTGTGCCAAATCAGTGACATGGCCGCTGACCGTTCTCATCCACTGCTAGCACACTGGCTCCTTTCCCCAGCAGCTCCTGGACCACCACCGTCAAACCCTTTCTGGCTGCTACATGCAGGGGCCTGCAGGAGGGGTAGAGTGAGATGCACTGTTAAAATAGATCCAGTGGGAACTTAGTGGGCTTTCCTGCTGCACCCTGTGAGTAATACGCACGTCTGGAGAGCAGCATTGGTGCAGTTGATGAGGTTCCTGTCGTTGATCTTTTCCAGGATCAACAAGGCGCTCGTCTCATGACCCTGAGAGGAACAGACAGTGATCAACAGAGAGAGAAAAAAAAAGTATAATCATAGATTATCCTATTGTTGTCCAGTTGTCACCACCTTCAGGTTTAAGCCTGTACTCTCATAAGGCAGAAAAATGTATTGCTTCTGTTCTTTTTTGTAGGAACATGTAGGAAAATACCACGAGAAAATTATTTAAAAGTGTAATTAACCTTTCCACCAGTCAGCAGATTTTTAATACTGAATAGGTAATTACTTTTCTTCTTTTTAGTCAAAGATCGTTATATATATCTGGTGACATGTTAAAATCCATAATTCACCATGGCCAGTTCATAAAAAAAAAAAAAACACTTCCTGTCTCTGTGGATGGTTGTTACCTTGCTGCAAGCCAGATGTAATGCTGTGTTCCTGTCTGAATCCTGTAGCACCAAGTCTGCTTTAGCGCTGCTCACCAACACCTCTGGAACACATGCATGGAGATGATTACATGTCAGTGGTTTAGAAATCAAACGCCAGTAGTGATACCTGTGTGTCAGTAAGCGTACTGACCCACGGCGTTGGTCTGTCCGTTTAGAGCTGCCATCATCAGCGGTGTCCTGCGGTCTTTCGTGTCGACTACGTTCGCCCGAGCTCCATGGCTCAGAAGGAGGGAAACGCACTCCACGTGGTCGGTAAAAGCTGCAGCGTGAAGGGGGGTCCTGCATTGACACAAACGCAGGTGACCTTATGCTAACAGAGCTTGTGCTCACGTTGTTTACAGAAATACGATGTAATTTGCACCTCTTACCTGCCCTTAGAGTCGGTGGTGTTGACGATACTTGTACCCAGGGAGTCAATTAACATCTCAGCCACTCCGTCGTTGTCGTTCATACTGAAATGCACAACACACACTGTCACATACGCTTACACCAGTGCCCATCTACATTAAAACGGAGTGCGCAGACACTGTCTTACACGGCACAGTGCAGTGGACTGAATGAGTTGCCCTTAGTCTTCCTGATCAGTTCCTGGTCTAACAACACCTCCACACACGCATCATAACCTAGAAAGGCAGAGAAAGTTGACAGACGTCAAAAAGGAGAAACAGGTGTAAATGCTGCTTTGATGGCCTCATATAGGACCCAGCTGTTAACTGTGTCTGTCCAGTGCTCTATGCTATGTCCCAGTACCGTTGTAGCAGGCCCAGTGCAGCGGTGTGTAGCCCTGGTTGTCAGTGAGGTGTGTGTCAGTGTGTGAGGTGCTGGTGGCCTGCAGCAGAGCACCCAGGGCACCCACACGGCCGCAAGCAGACGCCAGGTGAAGAGGGGAGCGGCCCCTGATGTCCCTCACACACACACTGGCCCCCCGCTGCAGGAGGGCCTCCACACACTCCTCCTGGCCTGTCACTGCCTGTGTGAAAATTAAAAAGGGGAGAACATTAGAAATGAAACTATAAATGAATACAGGTTTTAAGTTGTAAGTGTTAGCAGGTGTGAGTGACTGTCTCACCCCTCTGTGTAGTGCCGTCCTCCCCCAGCGGTCCTGATTCTCTACACTGGCTCCTTGACTGAGCAGAGAGTACACACAGTCTGTGTGTCCGTTCAGCACTGCCAACATCAGAGGAGTCCTGAAAACAGTGTGGAAATACGACATAAAACAGTTATTTTATTCAGTGTTCAGGTGAAACTGGTTCAAATAGTCTACTCTCACAAACTAGTAGCATAATAAACTTAAAGTCTCAAACCTAAGCTTTTTTGTCTATGCACACACATACACACTCACTGTCCATTGGTGTCTTGTACGTCCACATTTATGCGTTGGTCGTTGTTGCTCATGAGCAGGCGCAGGCACTCTGGGTGGCCATTCATAGCTACGGCAGACAGACGCACACATGCACACATGCTGGGGCATGACTTATTGTTTTAAAGCAACAACATTTTTTCCATTTTACTGCTTATATGTATACCTGCAGCGTGTATGGCTGTCTTTTTGTGTGTGTAGTCATGCGTCATGGGTGAGGCGCCGTGGTGCAGCAGCAAGGAGACACACTCCTGATAACCCCTGGAACAAGCCAGGCTGAGGGGGGTCCGGCCCTCTGGGCTGCGAACGTCCACATCCAGCAGGGATGACAAGAGGACCTCTAATGCTCCACAGTGTCCGTGGTAAGCCTGGATGAATGACAGATACGCACAGCAACATGTTTTTTATTTAAAAGCAGTGGTATTTTACCTTGTCAAAGGTAGACAAGGCAGAGACGGTGGAATCCTGGGTGTGAGAGAGAAACAATGAAAAATCCTTGAACTAACCGCCAGATGCAGTGGACTGACAGGGGCCCGGCTCTCTGAGTCACTCAGGATGTCTGTTCCTGATGTTTCCATTAACTGAAATAGAGATGGTTCACATATTACTCATTTCAGATTCAGATGTGCACGTATTGTAAATCACTGTCTCATTACTGCGGCTCCAAAATGAAGCCATGGTCAGGCTGCTCCATGTGCTCCAAATTTACTGAGAGACAGCAGGATGCAGTTGCACAGGAGACTTTGCAAATGTGTGTACCACAAAGAGTTTAAGGTTAAACAAGTATTTCTTTTCTGAAATGTATATAACCTTGACCTGCCAATTATTATCCAAACAATAACAAGACAGTGGCGGTTTCACAGTGAAATGGAGCTCATTTCTCCAACAGAGGGAGCTACTTACAAAGAAAGAGTGAGTGAAATTTCTTACCACATCGAGAGGTGTCTCACTTGCCATCTAAACAAAACAGAAAATGACTGTTTAGGATAGTATGACAAGTGTATTTCTCAGAGCTTTCCCACCAGTTTAACATATGAAGATTCAGGTTTTGTGACCCCATGTAGGACATGCAACATATTTTCCTTCAGTGTGGCAGCTGTACACACCAATTCCAGGCAGAGCGTGCGTCCGTAGGCTGAGGCATAATGCACTGCGCTGTAACCCTGTTTGTCTCTCACTGCTGGATCAGCATCGTTCCTCAACAGGTACTCCACACACCTGACAAACACAAAGGAGAGAGATTTTTTTTTTAAACAAAAGCCTTTGTCTGACAGTGAGGACTCTTTGTTGCTTAGCCATAAATTACATCAGTTGAACACAGAGTAGGACTTACTTTCCGTCAGTGTCAGCAGCAACAGCATAGTGCAGGGGGCTGCAGCCTCTCTGGTCCAGCTCATTAATGCTTGCCCCGGAGCCCACCAAGGCAAACACGCACTGGTAGTTACAGTTAGCTGATGCATAGTGTAATGGAGTCCTGGGATGGTGAGAGAATAAATGTTATTCTTCACACTCAGGACTTCACACAGGACTTCACACTCTCCCTCTACTCGCCAAAGTGTTTTTTGTATTCAGCCCTAATTTTATTTTCATTCCTACTGAATAAAAGTACATGCTTGGCTCACCTTCCAAAGTTGTCTTTCCTGTTAAAATCCGCCCCTATGTTTAAGAGCAGGTTCAGACACTCCAGGTTCCTAGTTGGAGAGACAGGTTTAACAGTGATGTTTTGTTCACTTGCCAATCTGTCGTAATCAAGTGCTCAGATGGAATGAGAGTATGAGATTTATGTTTGTAAATGCTGTTTAATAAGGAACAGAAAAACAGATAGAGGACCAGAAATTAAATAGAGAGAGTAATGACTCACCCTCCTGCTGCAGCAGCATGTAGACAGGTCCTTCCAAAGTCGTCAGGGGTGTCTATGTCAAACCCTGCGCAAATATGCAATCAGCATCAATTTGGATGGCAAGTAGGTGATTCCATCGGCAAGAATGGTGTCAGCATGAATGTACCTGAGGACAGCAGCTTCCTGCAGCAATCTGAGAAGCCGCTGAGAGCTGCCAGGTGTAGAGGGAACATCCCGTGAATGCCTCTTCTGAAGAGATAAAAGGCAGAGAAGACAAGTTGTTACAGGACATGAAGGGGAAAGGTGTGTAGGTGCATTTTTGAAGAGGGCAAGAAAACAAAAAGAGGTTGAAAAAATGTTTAACCACCTTCAGTCCTCAAATTGTTCCTTTTTTATTTTTTGCTTCTTATTATCTATTATCTTATTATCTATTAAATTCAGCAGATGGTTGAATGTCAATTGTTACTAACTTGGCGGGGCTGGCCCCGTGTTTGATGAGTGCTGTGATGATGAGCTCGTGGCCATAGCGGGCAGCGATGTGAAGGGCGGTGTTTCGGCTCTTGTCCTCACAATCAATCTCGGCTCCTACACACACATAAATAAAAAGGTATATGTGTATATTTACATAAGACAACAAAGAAATGAATCCAGATCCATTTTTGCGTATTGTGCAATATGCACAATGTACTACATTTACAGTTTGAATTCAGGCATGAGGCAGACAGCACACTGTAGGGGCTCTCACCATTTTGAATGAGGGCCTGAGAGCAGGAGAACCTTCCATGGGTAGCTGCCATGTGGAGGGGAGTCTTCCCATCCTTACTCTGGACAGATGGAAGGAGAGACAAGGACACACAAAGAGGATGATTATGATCTTCTGAATAAAACATATATGTGTGTGTTGCAGTAGTGTGTCAGCATGGGCAGCCAACTCACCTGTGAGTTTAATACTGTACTGTTATAAAGCTTTGAATGAACACAAGCCATCTTAAACCCCTTGTGGACCACACACACACACACACCCACCCACACACATATTCCCTGAGCAGCTTGCAGCCTCAGGGAGCCACCCTCTCCCCCCTCCATCTTCCATATGGCCTTACATCTTGAGGCTGTGGGGACCTAATATCAGTTTCCATCACTGCTACCAAAGTGTTAACAACACTGTCATTTCAACTTTCTGCTGGATACTGAGCAGCGTGCACACTGGTAAAAGCTGAGGATACAGGCTCTTTTTCAATGTTAAAACACTCACTTCAGCTGTATCAATATAAAGCAAACGCTAGTTCTCAGCTAAATTTGTATGTTTCAGTGTTTGTGTGAAAGTGTATCTGCGTATGAACACACCCGCATGTTGATGTGGGCTCCGTGGGCTAACAGCTGCTCCTGGCATAGCGCCCCCTGGCGTGAGGAGGAGGCAAAGTGGAGAGCGGAAAACCCTCTCTCGTTCACCTGAAGCAAGGCATAAATTTCACAATTATAAACACACACAGTGACCATGAATGTACTATCTCACACCGAGAGACGCGTACACACCTGGTTGACACTGGACCCTGCCTCGATGAGCTCACTGACCACCACATCCTGTCCGTTGTAACAGGCCAAATGGAGTGGGGTGTTGCCATAGGCATTCACCTCGTTCACCTACACAAAGAGAGAATCTGTGTTTGTGTTTTTGCTTTTTGTTTTTTTTCCAGGAACATGGTGTAAGTTGTAGGGACAATTTTGGGGGGCAATTTATCAACTAAAAATTATTATATCGTGATTATACCATATAATAATTGTATTTAAAACAGCTTATGTATGTACAGTTATAGTTATGCATATTAAGAACTTTGCTACAGTGCATGTGTACTGACATGGACCCCCAGGCTCAGCAGGTAGTGCACTGTGCTGCTCATGCCGCTGGAGGCAGCTGCATGGAGCGGGGTGTAGGCCTTCTTGTCCTTACAGTCCACCTCAGCTCCACTGGCCACCAATAACTTCACCACCTCAAGGTGACCTGAAACAGAGGAAAGAGAGTAAGATGACTGAACTTGGTCGAGACAATCCAGGGCATTCCACCCTGTTCCATTTTTTCTAGAAACTAGAAACACATAATACCCATGTAGGCCGCCCAGTGGATGGCTCTCCTGTCCTTCTTGTCAAATGCGTTAATGTTGGCTCCTCTGGAGAGCAGCAACTTCACCATCTGACACACAAAAGCAAAAGTAAAGTTAAAAATAGGTGCCGATGTATGCTTGTCTGTGTGTGTATAAGAGAAAAAGAAAACCAACCTCTACATGTCCACTGAAGGCAGCGTGGTGCAGGGCAGTGCGTCCCGCCCGGTCAGACACATTGACGTTGCTTAGCAGCGGGACCAAAGCCTCAGCACAGCGTACTGCCTTGTTGCTTGCTGCTACATGGAGCGGCGTCTGCCAGTTCTTGTCCCGAGCATTGACATCTGCACTGTGCTTCAGCAACACTGCCACTGCATCCTGGACGGAGAGGGAGCGTGGGTCAGTGTGTGCCGACAGAGAGTCTGTTTCCTGATAGAGTATTTTCTCTCAGCGTGCTAAAAAAGTGCAGGCCATAGTGTGGCTGTGGGTGGCTGTGTGTGGGAGGTTATAAAAGTCTTATGGGGGCTTTCATGCCAACAATGGCACTGAGGAGAAACACCGCAAGGGGCTGTGTTAGTGTAGGCATGTTGCTCAGGAACAGGAACAATGAGTAAAGACATTTTGAAGGCTTATCAAACACCAACACACTGGTTATGTCCAGTTGACCCTTTAAGGCCAGATTGTTTAAATCTGTAACATTTATCACAGCAGCAATATTTTTCCCCTGGTACATGTGCTCGCAGTTCTAATATCATTGGGAAAGTCCCCTTAGAGGGGTTGAATCTTAAACAGGGATCTGTCTAAGGTATGAAAAGCAGAAATAATTCATTGTTCATTACTGGTGACAGAGAAGATCAGAGTTACAAGATTGCATTAGAGTCACCAGAGTACACATTAGTGTGTGTGTGTGTGTGTTTGTGTAATGTGTTACCTCACTACATGAGGCGACAGCTCGGTGAAGAGGAGTCAACCACTTGTTATCTTTGGCATTAACTCGGGCTCCTTGGATGAGAGGAGGAGAGTGTGTGTGTGTTTGTGTGTGTGTGAGAGAGAGAGAGAGAGAGAGACAGGGAAGGAGGGAGAGATGTCAGAGAAATGCCAACAGTGGCAGATACAGCAAAGACAAACACGCTGAAAACCTAGAAAAATGTCTTATTATTAAAAGACACACTGAAGGCCCAAGACACCTAAATGAGAGTGAAAAGTTGAAACAGCCCACTAAAAACTTTATATGTGACTTATGGAAAGAGAGTCTTGTGAGCCAGTAGTGGCTAGAAGATATAAAACTCCCATGATCCTCATTGGCACAGCTTGGGGGTTAAAATAGACCTGAAGCTGCACCTGTTGCTAGCTCTTCACAATATTGAGAAACACCGGACACACAAATACACACCCTTTCCACTCTACCCATATGTTACAACAGAGTTGGCCCCACTTCCTGACGTGCTCAGCTGACTTCACAGAAAGCCAAGCCGGACTGATAAATCACAAGAAATGTCACCAGTGACCAAGAGAGCAGCGAGCAGACACACAGACATGGAAACTGATGAGGGAACAACATGTGAGGAGTTAAGGAAAAGCACAGAGTTGGATAGGCAGAGGATGAGGTAAACTGATAGGAAACAAGTAAGTAAAATGAAGGCTAACATGGCACTTATGAAATCTATTAAATGTGCTTTGGCACTGAGACTTTAAAAAATAGATAATTATCACGTTTACAATTTAGTTTCTCCTTTCAAGATTTTTGTTCTGACACAGCTGACAGCATCTTTAAATGAGGTGAAAAACTCATTATTTTAGTTCCAAGCTCAAATAATTCAAAGAATTCTTGGAACAAGCTGCTCTGCATTGGCAGCAAATTATTTCAAGATAATCTCACCAATGAAGATAAAAGATTTTAAAACTCAAGAACATAATAAATGACCTGTAAACACAACACTGTGGTGTGAGTATGGTAATTAACAAATGTTTAAATGCACAAAAGAAATAATAAACATAAACAAATTTAGGAGAGGTAATGTGGAGGCACAGATGGAACACATAACGTGGTTGCTGACATGCAGTGTGTGGATGAGTAAGCTTTCCAGTGGAGGTGGACAGATATTAGTTGGAAATGAAATCGAAAGGAGGGCTGAACAGACTGATGGATTGTAGCTCGCAAAGCCGGGCTGCTGTGTTTACCTGAGAGGATGAGCAGCTCAATGATCTCAGCGTCTCCCAGGTAGGCTGCAGCATGCAGAGGCGTCCGCTTCTCATTGTCCTGACAGGAAACCAAAGAAAACAAATTAAATTCTGTTTTTCTCTCTCACACACACACACACGTCATGAATGGGTGAAAGCATACATCACATGCCCCAAACAAAATCCATAGACTTCACACTATTGTAGACCACAAGAAACTTGAGACTAGAGCCACAAGGGGGAAAATGTACATCATCAGTTCACTTGTATTCTTTACTTTGCTCCATCACACCCTGATACTGCACC
This sequence comes from Toxotes lorentzi, assembly GCA_037833715.1. Lineage (NCBI taxonomy): Eukaryota > Metazoa > Chordata > Actinopteri > Toxotidae > Toxotes > Toxotes lorentzi. The sequence goes on from JBBMJY010000005.1 coordinate 12,037,279, forward strand.
CCCCACCTCTCTCTCCCAGTGCAGTAGAGAGCAATCAGCAGAGTGGGGCTATAAACAAATGTCATGTGACTTGCAATAGGCCTGGGCCAGTGTTGCTGACTCCAGGAAGACTCAGTGTGATGACCCCAGCACTATAGAGCCACAGAAGGACAGAGGCACAGAGACAATAAAACGAGGAATAGAAAACAATATGTAAACTGAGGAAATATATTCAGAAAAACTAGAAACAGAGAGATAAAATGATGGGAGAAGACAAAATGAGAGTGATATCAGGTGAAGGTTATGTCCTTAAACCACTGGAGAGATAGAGTGTTAGGAACAGTTCATGTGTTCTGCCCTGGTTGACAGCTATATAAAATGGGAAAGGTAAGAAGCTGCCAGAAGGCAGTCAGTCAATCGATCGATAACCACCCAGATCAATTGTAGCCTGCTGGCTGACTGCTGCTCCCCTTTGTGTTGTTTGTACGTCATGGTGTGTGTGTGTGTGTGTGTGTGTGTGTGTGTGTGTGTGTGTGTGTGGATGCAGCCAAATACACAGGCGTCCAATCAGAACAAAAACATATCTACTGGATTAAAATCTGGGGAAATAGCAAGAACAGCCTAACTTACCTGAATGTTGACATCCTCTTTCTTGAATATGAGGGAGCGAACTTCATCTGGGTCCACGTTGAAGATAGCTCTTAACAGAGACGGCTATAGAGATGAAAAAAAAAAAAAAAGAAGAAAAAGACGAGAAATTGCTGATGCACGCTACTACATCCCTGATTTGCAAGGCAGTAATTTTCTAAGTTGACAACTGTGTTATCAGTGAGAGTTATGAGAGTTACGAATGGGAGAATCTCACACACAGATGCTATAATCCCAAGATGGGAGAGAGCCATAGGTCACAAATGGCTGTATATCACACATTTGTTTATGACAGTAGCAGCTGCAGCATACGGCACACAAACACACGCATGCATGCACAGACTGTTACATAAACGTCTGAGTCTGTCTGAGCAGGGTTGAAGCTGTGCTCTTTTGCCACGTGGTGCGAGGCCACTTGATAAGAATGTAAACAGCAAATGTAAAAGACGACCAGAATGTGGGGGAAAAAATGACAGGCTACGCAAAAATACCAGAGCATTTCCTCTTCTCCACAACTAGTTATTAGGGCAATTCAAACGAGTTACACAAGATATTTATGTTCCTAAGAGGAGAAGTCAAATGTTCACAGAAGAAGAAAGCTGCAAAGGAATGACAGGTGCAAAACACCCTGGGCACACCTCTTGTACCACCTCTGACTTTGGTTTAATCTACACATATTTCTGTGCGTTAATGTAAACAGTTGGCGTGAGCACATGGTGCTGCCTGATACTGAGTGGGATTTGTAAAAAAAAGTGTTGCTCAGCGGTCAACATAACCCTTCAAGAGGTACTGGTGCATAGGCAACAGCACGAGTCCATTCAAATTAAAGGTTAAGGGAAGTAACCCTATATTAAGCTCACAAATCAATTCTGGATACTGGGTTCAAAATGCAGTTCGCTCATGATCTTTTTATACTCATGGTTTATTTATTGTCTCTGTAGCTTTAGTTTTATCTTGGATGACAAGACCTTGGTTCTAAAAACCAAAGTGAAACCAACTCATCTACAACTGAACAACTTTTTTTCCTGCATTTTGTATTTTTTCTTACATCATCTTAAAGTCTAGTCTTAGTCTAAGGTTTAAATGGGGAATAATATTGATATGAAGTAGTGCTTTCTGGTGTGTCCTGCAACATTAATGAAACAACCAAAGAACAAACAAGCATAAGAACACTGATATGATGATGCAGATTTGGGGGATGTCCTAACTGCCTTTCCCTATTTTGCAACACACCAAGTGAAATCCATTGAAATACTGTGTCTGTCTCATTGATAAACTTTTTTTCTCATATGCACCCTTCCCTCTTTCCCAGCAAGGGCTGCCAAGGTAAAGTGAGATTGAAGTTATGCCATTCAGTACTATATAAGCACTATGATCTGAACCTGCCAGATACACTCAGCCTCTCTCTGTTGCACATCCCTCTCTCATTTCGTCCCAAATAAAAATAAGTGGGACTGTCAGGCATGTCGACATCTGTCTCATGCCCATTACACTGATGAGCACTGAAACTATGTCAAAGATCGGAGAAAGCAGACACGGACAAAGAAAAGCAAACCCTGTCATCAGAGCCGGCACATCCTCTCTATAGTGTTCCCTCCTCTCAGTGTACACTTCAAAGAGCAGCCTTCATAGAATGAAAAGAGTTATTACCATGTTTCAATGTTAGACTTGCCCTTTATTCAGCCAACACTGGAAACTACAAAGGCGTAGGCTTTGCTGATAATCTATACATACCAGCAGCCATCTCATGTGGCACAGCTATACTGGTGATTATATTGGTGCTATATTTAGCACTTGGTGACATGTGTTGGTAGTGCATTGTATTTTCATGCAATGGGACGTGAGACTATGTACTTCAGCACAGGTTTAAACTTCAGAGCAGCTATGAGAATTGAAGTGGCCTGTTTGAAATCCCAGTGAATGCTGTCATTTACACAAAAACGGTATAGAGACCTTGAACGTGGAAAAACCTCAGCTGAAAACACGGATTCAGCAAACTCTAATTCAATCAACAGAGAATCAAACAGACGAGCCCATCTCACCTTGTCCTCCTGAGCAGCAGCCCTTCGAGAGGCATGATGGGATCTGCGGTCTGGGGATGATTTGGGCCGAGGAGGTGGGGGTGAAGAAGAGGACTCATCCTCCTCCACCTCCTCCAGCACCACGATACATACACGGCTAGCGCGCTCTGACCGCATCAGGAACAAACACTCACGCACACCAACACAATCACTCACACACACACACAAATACACAATGTTTCCTCTTACATACGTGCACAATTCAGGAGCACAAAGGTCAGCAATAAATCCCAAAAGCAGAGTAATTTCCTCGGAAACAAACACTGTACATCTTCACGTAAAATCCAAAGTGAAACTCGGCTCTGTCCTCTATCTGTCAGTGTTGCTTTGCTGCATGTCTGCTCTCCTCCTCTCTCTAACCCACACTTGCACTCTCTGTGAGCAGCAGTAGCGGAGACAGCAGGGAATTCCTCTGCGTAATGGTGGCGGTAAGCGGCATGCAGCAGAATGAGCTTGGGCTGCCCAGCAGCACACAGGAAGCTACATATCGTCACTGCTGTGCTGCATCCAGGAACACACACATACACACACACACAAAGACCCTGTGATTAGCGTGGACAGGGGGCGTAGCACCCAATATATGTGTGGGTATGCATCGCTCGTTTCAGGCAGACTGCTGAAGCCAGCTCTTTCAAAAGGAGAGGGAGAGGAGGGGGAGGGGAGAGAGAGGTAGAGGGAGAGAGACAGAGAGAGAGAGGGAAGGGGAGGTGTAATTGTAAGCAGGTACCTAGAGCCCTACAACACACAAAGAAACCTTAAGATGAACTGAGTGAAGGACAAAGAGGGGGCACAGGATAGCAATAGGTGTCAACTGGTTCGAAGAAAGTCGGCCACAAAGCATGATCACTGAATAAAAGAAACAGAAATAGAGAGAGGACAGTTAAATACAATAAGGGAAAAACATTAAAAGGAAATGCCAGACCAAAGAAGAGTTAAGACACTATTTTAATACCTAATTGTTTTCAAGCCCCTTTGTGGATAGTACTAATCCACGAGTCCCCCAGAGTTCATGGGTGGAAGAGAAGAGAGAGCGGTGTGTTATCAGTTTTAAGTGTAACAACAAAAGTGACAGTGGAATGGTGGTTTTATAATAGTGCTGCACGATTTGATGAAAATGTGCGATTGTCTGTGATTTCCCTATGTCTTTTTGAGGTCTTTTTGTATGGCGTGACACTTGTAAATGTATCCGTGACTGTACATTTATGATTCTTTCAGGCAGTTTTCAGTTTTATCTTTCACGTTACTTGGTTGGGCTTTTATTTGCATGCACTCGTCGATTTTTTTCTCTGTGTTGTCTCAAATGTTGATAGAGGTTGGTCGTATTACCTCGGGACGTAGCGACTTTAGCTTTGCAGGTTTTACACAGCACTTGCAGCACTATTGATACTTCATTGAAAACTCTGCTATCTTCAGCAACCAAAGCATTCGGCTGTTGACAGATTCAGCACTTTCTGAATGTCTGCGTATTTACGACTGCATCATGATTTTCTGATCCTCGTTTTATGGATTCTGTGCTAATCCTGTTAACAAAGCTCTGCTCTTTGCTACTGTACATTAAATTAATGATGGGAAAAGGCTTTGAAGCTCCCCTTATATGCTATTAAATGACCAAGCCTGAGACAATCTAAAAAAACTGTAACCCACACAGAACGGTACAAACAAAACCACATGTACCACAATGTTGTGTTGTTTTTAGAATTTGCTAAATAAGCTTTTAGTGGTCTGCATCTTCATAAAGTTGGAACTAAAATAGAAGTGGCCTTTCCTTCTGAATGTGAGAGAATAAAAGAAAATGGATACTAGATCTGTGTGTGTGTCCTAGAGTCCCCTTTGGTATATCGGTGGCATAGCTTCAAAACTCCCCATCTCCTCATTATAAAACTGGAACAAACTGGCTTTGCCAGAGAATGTGAGGGTAGCTAACAAGACCAGTCTGTATGTGCATGTCTGTGTGTCTCCTTCATATTCAACACAGACCCTAAAAAGAGCAATCTTGCCAAGCCGCACAACCCCATTAACTCAGAGGGAGGAACGGAGCGAAGGAGGGCGAATGAGAGAGAGAGATTCATTTGGATGGAGGCTTTCTGCAGGCCTAAATTTTGAGTCTAATGGACTTACCATTTGTGAACTTGAAAGGAAACACAGCTACAATCTTTCTGTTCCTACAGAGATCGAACTGACATTACAGAGTTGCATTAAATGCACAAATAAGGAATGATGTTGGGGAAGCAAAGTATATAAACAAACAACCAATGTTTTTTCCATCCCAATTAGGGCTGTGTGACATGATATGTATCATGTGAAGATAGAAAAATATCTGTCTTTTCATATTATGCTATACTGTTTATTTTGTTGTGTCGCAAATCACACTCTTTACAGCCATATTTTTAATCATTTGGACAATGCTTTGCATTCTCCCACACAGCATGGATGCATGCTGGAAATTTGCATGAAGGCAGCACAAACAAACATGGAGGAGAGTGATCGTGACACAGACCGGGGTAATTCAGAAGGAGGAGAAGGACTTCTTGGCCAGTCCTTCTCCTCTCCGAGAACTTGTGCCTAAAAGAGGGGCTATTTGTGTCGCACAGATGTGGTTGGGTATGAAAAGTCTGACATGGACCAGAAAACTCTACTTTGCAAATTATGCCACATACCGGTTCCCACGACAGAGTCAAACACCACTAACTTCTTTTAAAACCTACAGAGGAATCATGTCAAACAGTATGGAGAAAGTCAACAGAAGAGAGCCACAGAAGTACAGTCGAGTGCTCAAAACAAATCCCAGACTCAGATGTTGCAAGAGGGTTTTGCTCGCGGCACAACATATGGCAAGGAATCGAGAAGATGGAAGGAGATAACGGCTGCCATTTCAGAGTACATCTGTAAGGACATGGCTCCAATTTACAGTCAAGATGCAGGGGTTTTGTGAGCTGATGCTAACACTCAACCTAAGGTGCACAATGCCAAGTTGAAAATACTTCACTCAAGCCAAGTTGACTCATTTATATCAAGAGTGTCAGGCCACAATGCATGAAGAAATTGACATTTACTTATTCACTGAATTTACAGAAAAAAAAAACCCTGAAAAATCAAATCTGTAATGTGTTGGACATGTTTTCATGAGGCAGGCAGAGATCAAACGTCTGCTGCATTCATGCTGAGCTGGTACTCGCATAACAATGGGAGCCTTGGAAAAGCATGCAGAAGGCGAACCCGATCTCACATCAACAAGAGGACACAGGCACAGTATTATCACAAATACCCACAATCAAGAAACAGAGCAACCTACGAGCTTTACCTCAGAGTGAGAGATCCAACGTGACAGTGTGCATGTGTGAGCTAAAGTATGGAGGCTTGTGCTGACCTCTGCTTTGACCCTGCGACAGGGGTGCACTGTGTGTAATGTAATCCCAGTCCAGACACACAAAGGCCAGCATGAGTGTGTGCGTGTGCTGGGACGCATACTCACACAGACAGCAGCAATGAAGATGCTGACATCCAGAGATTTCAAAGCTTTTAAAGAGAGGGTGATCTGTAGTAAAGCTTTTCTGTCATGACATTACAGGTATGGTATGCACAGTCTGACCACCACAACATGCCATCCATTAAATGCTTGAACTGAGGATGGGTCAACAATAAATGGATCTGAACTGAACTGATATAAGTATACTGTGATATAAAAAAAAAAAAAACCCAGATGGCGATAGAGCAGCTTCACCTTCATGTTGACTCTTTTGGGAAAGGTACCACTTTTCACTAATTTTCAGTCATATCCAAACAATGTATTTATTACATTGTGGTATATGTGCTTAGCCACTGAATGGCATTTGTTATTACCTTTAATTAATGTTTTAAATCAATTTTGGTGATCTCTGATGACCATGTGTTGGCTGTATGTATCCTAATGATGGCCTGGCCCATTGAGTCTGTCTACTACTAAAGCCACAGTCATGATGATTCATTTTATGGATAAGCCAGACAGTAAAAAATGGGGACATATAGGGACCACTTCACTTGGACACTAACACAAACAAGATGTTACATGGTGCTTAAAGGCTCTTTGGAAAGCATCCATTAACAGCAAAATGCTGACGTATGCATCGTGGACACATGAAAAGCTCATGGGTAAGTAAACACACAAAAGTGCAACACTCTCTCTTGTAAGCCTGACCTTCTGTTTTCATTGTGTGTGTTTTCTTAAATGCCTTTTCCATCTCTCTCCTCAGGGCTGACTTAACCTGGTTAGGACACTGTGGTATCCTCCTAAACATTAGTGCACCATCTAGAGGACAAACAGGACCCTTTTGCTAAAGTGACACTCACTCCTGTGTCCAGTCCTGCCCCCTCTCAGTGTGACTATTTTTGTCCCTTTGTCCATTTCTCTGTCGGCAAGCACTACAGGGAACAATGGAGAATAGAGAGGGGGGATCTAATCACACACTCTTCCGTTTGTTGCATGCCTGTGGCCTGCCCGGAAGACTGGTCAGTCCAGGACAGGCCACCGAGCCGCACAATCGTTGACCCACTTTGATTGAAGTTTGACCAAACACTACAGTTACAAAAGATTATCTTATTATAAGCATTTAGGCCTCTTCTGAACCAAAGTATAATAGGATTTCTAAACACTTGTCAACCGTAATTACTCCCATTTGTACAACTTAGAATTCTTTTGATTATGACCTTGTTATAATTCAATTATTAATAAATCAGAGAGAAGGAAAAAGGGGATGTTTAAAACCTGAATCCAAGGAATATTTGGTATTTTTATTTGACAGTTTGAATGATTCATAATTTCAAAGATGTCAAATTTTCTGTGGATCGAAACACATATTGTAAATACATAGATAAACTGTTAGGATTTAAGTATTGTGTTTATTTTCTTTGTATGAATGTCATACAACACACAAACTCACCCCAATGTGATTAGCTACATTTAACAAAGCGGGTCAAATGTGTGCCTATGAGTCAGTCTAATGTCCACTACAATGCCCTGGGTATGACTGCTTTTAGTTCCAAAGAGTGTTCACAAGAGCTGGTTTGAGCCTGTGGATAGGGTCTGATTCATGAACTCAGCTGGAGACTTCGGAGCCAACACCACCTGCTATTTTAGTCTGACAGCCTTTCTTATCTCCGGCAACAGGTGACTGTCCACAGCTGCCCCGGAGAGGCTGTGCGGGGGGCTGAAATAGACAGCTGGCAAAGCAGGCTCCCAGGGAAGAAAATCATCGGCCTGCAGTCAGTTAATTCGTAAATACGAAATCCAGTTCGATTTCGTATGTAATACGCTGTGCTAACTTTACGCTAATAACCACACAATGGAGAGTGGTCCTACATGAGTTCAAGTTTCTAACTAACACTGACAGACCAAGGGGAGTTAGCCACCCTGTTTCCCTCGTAGCTATCCAGCTGTGTTCACCAGTCCATCACCACCAGAAACGGAAACAAACAGCAACGGTCGGGAAAAAAAATTACCGAAGAAAACCGACAAATAGCCGTTTTACCGCTGATCTGACATGAAACTGCCCATTGCAACGGAACTAAGTTAACGTAAGGCAACAGGTGACGTGACGTTACCACGGTTCTTACGTTAACTGGTTTTCTGTTTACTAGTTGCAGTTAGCTAGTTAGCTAACATGTCAGATGTCAGTAGACTTAACAGCAAGAGCGACAGCAAACCTAAGCACCATTAGCTTAGCAATGGGACCTTTACATTTTCATTTAGTTACCAGACTGGTTTAAGTTACCAAATAAACTTGGCTGTTTAATGTTAGTAAAGTTAAGATATCGCTGAAATGACCAGTTAATGTGACAATGGTGTTGACTATAAATACTCCCAGCAAACTGGAGTCAGTCCGTATTAACGAGAAGTGAAAATAAATGCTAGCTAGCTACGTAGACATGGTTACCTGGTCTTGAATCTTCAACACAGCCATGTTCTCCGTTTAAAACCAAAAGGAGACAGTAACTGGCCCGGGAGCTACTGTAAATTAACCCGGGGGTGAACTCAATGAGGACAGACTCTCCAGAGTGGAGTCAAACGGCGCTGCTTCCCCCGTCTTCTTCCTTCCTTCCTGCCATGGACACACTCACCGCATCATGGGACAGAAATGTCAAAACGGGAAAGTTGAGACAAAAAAAAAAAAAACACACAGGACTCAACACACCGCACTCAACACAATCCCCAGCTGACGCGCTGGAGGGACGGTCCATTCAGCTGCATTAATTATAAGTCCACAAGCTCCCAATATTTTCATTGGCATTTAACCATTAGAGCCGCTCTTATATGGACTTAACATGAGTTTGTCGAGCTTTACAGAAATTCCAGCATAATTTTTATTCCCCATAACTCACACTACAGTTGTCCCTAAAGGGATTACCCAGAAAAGGGATTCACTTGAAAGTATCACACTGGAAGTACACACTTTTATTTTTTTTTATAAAATAAATTAAATAATTTCTAGAATTTTAATTTAGACCTGGTTTCATCAGGGATGATGTTTAATCAATTAATGGTAGACTCTGTTTGATGTTGTATCCACCTAAAACCCTTTTACATAAACTGCTGATTTATGATAAAATACACACAAGGAAGAAATCAGATTTTAAAGTTTTTTTTTTATTGTAAGTTAATTCTACAAAATTGCATGATATGAATAAAATGATATACAATAAACAATAAATATTAACGCACTGCCCCACACTATGACAGTCATTTCTCCTGTTAGTACAACACTGGATTGGCATCTACCACAGTAGATTCTACTGTGGTAGATGAGATTCCAATAGTCACAGCAGGTTTTGATGCATTTATGACATCTGTAGGATTTTGCCCATCTGTGGTTTTTAAGCTGATGCCATGACATTTAGACCCTTTGGCCTGTGAAATCTCCTATGCCGTTTCAGCCGGGAATTACTTGAAAATTGTTTACCACATATTCCACATTTGTTTCTCTTTGTGTGGCTTTGCAGGTGGTGCATTAAACTCTCTGTAGACTCTAAATGTTTTCCACAGATTCCACAAATACAGATTTTGTCCACTGTGTGTGTTTGCGCGTGTGTCCTCAGTGTGTACATGTAATGGAAAATCTTTCCACACGCTTTACAACAATGAGGACCTGTGGGATTCTGACTGGCAGAAAACTGGGTAGATCTCTTTAAACTTAAACTCATGGGGGGTAAAGCTTTTTGCACATGCATTTTCTTCTTTGAACTGAGTGCCTTTACACGCAAACAAGATGTATGGTTCTTCTTCCACTTCTCAGTCTGGCTGCTGCTTCCATTCTCAGCAACAGCACCGCCTCCAGAGGTGCGCTTAGAGTCCCCTGCTGGCTGCCATGTTTCGCCAACACCACTATCAGGCTGAGTTTCCAGACGTCGACTTGAAGAATTTGGAGGAGGACGCCCCTTGCTGCTCTGCACACGGTTGATTTCATTGATATCTTGGATAAAACTGTCCACATACATGATGCTAAAGGCAGAGCCCTGAGCATGATCTGCCCCCGGACTTTGTTCTCCCACTTGACTGTTACCTTTTTGTATCAGTTCACCTTTGATCTGTAGTTGCTCTGGATGCTGAAGCTCTGGATGACAAACTGAAGATCAAGGTTAAAAAAAAAAAAAAAAACTCAGTTATTTGCATCACCAGCTTTTACATGGGTTGTGCTAACTAACTGCAGTGAAGGTGAAGTTCAGTTTACCATGCTCTTCTGCCAGATCGTGGCTCCACATTTCCTCTCCCTCTTCTTCTTTGACTTGAAGCACCTGTGAGGCCTCTTGGTCCTCCTGGTCCAGACTACCAAGCTCCTGCTGACACCAGGGTTCAGGACTCAGGGGGACCTCCTCCTCAAAAACAGAGACTGAGGGATGATCGATGTCTGGGAGGGAAGAACAGAGCAATGCATTTTATTATATTCACAGACTGTGTTTTTTGCAGTTATGAAAGCATTAATTTGATCTCAATAAATGCAGTCTTTGTGGCAATTACCACTTTTAGCGCTAATCAACACAGCACATTGCTTTTGTTTTTATAGATTTTCACTGAAAAATACACACATCCAAAATGCAGGTTATATAAACAATCGAGGCGCATGACACATGTAGTTAACTAACCTGTATCTTGGCTTTGCTGCAGTATTGCATAACCTGTAAAGTAAAAAGACACAAATACCAATAATTAGTCAGTGGAAATAACAATATTATTAGTGGTGGCACTATTACACAGCAGTTACTTAAAGCAGAACTGCAAACATGCTTTTACAACAAAACAGCCACAAAAGTTACGAGAATGCCAAAAAATTGTACATACCGTGCTGTTTCGATATGTGCCCCTCAAAGTTACATTTCCGATAAATGATCTTTTTGCAATATGGGCAGTGCCAGTGACTTCTTCCCTGGATTCTGTCTTTGCACATACATGGTACCACAAATTTTTCTGAAAAGAGAAAAGATAGCCTCCTAAATACAAGCGAACACCTTACATGGTTTTACAGGAACACTGTTTTAGCACATTTCCATGTAATGAAAATCAGTCAGCATACTTTAATCTTGCCTAACTAATGTAATCTATCATAATACACATTTATATCCCAGTGTTTGGTTTTGAAAAGTTTCCAGGGTAATGTGGCTACATCATCTGAGATTTAAGAGGGAAAAGTGTGGTATTAATAAGCCTTTTTTTTTTTTTTTTTCAGAAAAATCAAACCTAGAACATAAACAGTATTTACACCAGCACTTAAGTACATCAACCTGAAGGACTTGACTTCAGTTACATTAACTGAAACCAGTGACTTAGAAAGAAAATACATTTGTCAATCTAAAAAGCTATAGTATGTTTTGGATATTGTCTGGAAGTGATATTAAGTATACATATTTTGTGGTAAATAGACTTAAACATGCATCAGCATGGTCCTTTAAGTTGTCCTGCTTTTTTAAGCCAGCCACTGCATCCAACAGGACGCAATGAAACGCTGCCCTCATGTTCAAATCTTACTTGTAAAGTTCCCACAGTGAAACTAAACAAGACAAAGGTGAAAGCCAACCTCTCTGGTAAAGAACTCTAATCCGTGATTGTGTGCTTAGAAGTTCAGATCAATGATTTGATTTTGATGCTAGTAAAACTTACCAGTGCCATCCTCAGTAAAATGAACGGCGAACAGATAATGCCTCCTCATCAAATGTGTCTCAGTGGCCTGGATTCTCTTGAGGCAGTAGGGACAGTTGTCATTGGCTGCAAACTTTAAAAAGTCTGTGCGTGAGGTGAAGACACACTGCAAGTCTGGAAAAAAAAGATTTCATTTAGTGAATCTAATTTAGTAAACAAGATGAAGTCAACAGTATCATGTTTTTACAATGAAATGACTGACTTAGCACAAAACTCTGGAGTGATTAATGGTGGTTACTGGTGTACATGTTGGAGGAGGCAATTTCACAATCATCCTGTGCAACACCTCTGTTTATTTTGTTACCATTTAATTACATTTAGTTGAGCTTCACAGAGGAGCTTTATGAACTGAGCTCACTGTAGAAGTGAGATGTTAGATGTTAGATGCAAGTCTTACCGCTGGAATGGCAGGAAGTTTCCCTGGCCTTGCGTGTAGAACCTGAATCTGATGCACCTGTGCTGGCAGCAGCGGGGGTACTTTTGATGGCATGACCTGCTGCAGATAAAAGAGCAGAACAAAACAGGTTTGAACTTGGCATCATCCAAAATTATAGCATGTTTTCCTCCTGATGAGCAAGACGATTGTGCAGAACAAAACAGAGGAACATCAGCCACTACTGGTATTATCAATGTTGGTGCTGACAGTGGTGAACTAGTGATAGTGACCATGATACGAAGACATGGACACGGTCAACTGGCTAGCTGCCAGAGTTGAAAGCACTGCTTTGAACATAGTAACTACTGTCCTTTCTGATTTCTGATTTTTGCCTGAATACTAAAAATGTTAAAAGTCATTTTGGACTTGTCATAGTAGAAAACACACAGGTGTTACTAATAACCCAGGAAGCCATGACACTGTGACACAACGCTAGGATCTTGAAACTAAATATTAGTACTGTAAATGTCAAAATGTCTTCTGTGAGAAAGGCCTACTGAAAGGTGAGACATCATATATATTTCTACATCTTCAGGGTTCTACATTGTCTTTTCACTGACATTTACCCATTTAATAGAGTGACTATAACTAACTGAAGTAAACAGCTTGACAAATGTTGGTGATTTGTTGAGGCATCCGGTGAGACATGAACTGTCCACAGCTGGGCCCTCTAAAAACTGCACTTTGCTTTTCCTTCATCACACTACATGTAATGAGCTCACAATTTCTATTTAACCATACATTTTAAATGACATCAAAGGGGCGCCGAGGTGAAATCCAAGAGAGAGGGAGAGACTTCATTTGTCATTTTACACATAGATGAAAACCTAGAAACATAATGAACAGCATTATTATGCTTCAGTGTCCAATTGTGTTGTTGTTTTTTGTTTTTTGTTTTTTTTTTGTTTTGGTTTTTTGGTATGCTGCTGTTGAGTCAGTGGCACATTCCCATATTCCCATTCATAAAACCACTTCTGACTGTAGATACACAGTTCTTGTTCTAGTGTCACTTGACACTTGTAAGCAGCTGCCATGGTTACACTTACCTCATTGCTGTACCTAGACTAGCAACAGTCGCTGTCTTGTTGGTCTACTATGAATACCAACTACGTTATGGATACCAAAACAATGACACTGTCCTGATGTATTCTGAACATAAGAAGTGGTAGAGTTTTCATGCGGACGGACCAACCTCCTGTCTGCGCTAGCTTGGATTTGAGGATAATGTCCAGCAGAGAGCGGTGACGGTCGTTTTCTTCCTTCAAACGGGAAGCCTGCTCCTCGTAATCCGTTATTGTTTTCTCAATAGCTCCTAATATTTCTGAAGCAGCAGCTTGCAGCCGCTCGGAGACAAACACTTTGAGCTCTTCGATTTGGCTCATCTTTCCCCCATTAACACACTCCACCTTCAGCCGGAACCGTGTACATGGGGGGGAAACAAGTGGAAGCGAGTCAGTCGGAATGAAAATGAAGTTTCCGTTTGTTTCTTTCAAAGTAAAAGCCCTGTGGTGAGTTTACTTTTTATTATGGCGATGTGGGAAAGTCAAGTTAAGACTGCATTTTAGACATCAGAGCACGTGAAAAACATTCCACTCACGAATACATCTATTATTTATTCATTTTTTATTTCAAAGTGTAATTTTCGGCTTTACAACAAAATATAAATTGATTTAAAGTTCAGTCGTTGCAGGAAATCAGTTATAAATATACTGTGATAAAAAAAAAAATAACATTAATGATTGTGAGAATGAATAAGAGAAACAATCTCATGAGCAGATAACGGATCAATTAAGTTGTCTATTGGGAGTAATTCTAAAACTGGCCAGTTTCTGTTTTTTGTTTTTTTGGTTTGTTTTTTCACAGAGGTGGCAAAGCATTGTTAGATTTAATGTGTACCAAAGTGATGAAAACACTGTCACTTAAACAACACGTCCTCAGTCTGTTTTGGCGTGTTCCTGTGTTCCTGAGGGGACCTGAGAGTAGAACCTTCTGCACGACGTGTAGGCGGGGTCGCAGGTATATCCATACTGACAGCAATGCAGGCCATCTTTGCAACACTGGCCCTGAAATCAGTGCAAGTCTTGGTGTTAGAAGAAGATACCAACCAGTAAATGACTGCATTAAACAGTGATAAGCTTGTACATTTCAGGACACACTGTAGTAGTATCAGTAGTATCAGTTTGAGATGCCTTTAGTCTGGTGGACAGACGCAGCATTAAAAGATGTTGATTGTTTTATGTTTTGGGGTTTAAAGCCTTTGTATTCCCATTTCCCTGAGCACTTTCACCAAACCATTTACCATCAGATCGCTGTGCAATGGTTTCATGCTGTCTTTAATATCTGATAACCCACCTCAGGTCAAAACAAAAAAAATTCATACCAATGGGTAGGGGCAGCAGTTCCACTGGCCTGTGAGTCCCTTGCAGCAAGTTGACCCTTGTGAGCAGTAAAACCTTGAATCACAGCGAATGACTCCAGCCTTGGGGGTGCCAGCACTGGCCTCTGCTAGAACTGTCATAGGTATCTGAAAAGTAAATACAAACTGACTATCATACTTTGTGTTCTAAATAAATAAATAGTGGAAATGTGTTTTTTTTTTAGCTATATAAAAGCATTGATAAAAGTCGGATGTGTCCTACCTCCTGAAAGCTGGCTTTGTCTTTCGAAGGTGAAATAAGAGAGGCAGGGACTGATGATAGAGCTTGTTTGGGGGTGAAAGGGTATCTCAGGCCTCTCCTCACGCAGTGGGTATATGTGAGGTCACAGTCATACCCATATGGACAACAGTGGAAGCCATCCAGACAGCACCAGCCCTACAAGCCACACATTTTACACAATAATCAATACAAAATGGCAAAGACACTCCTCAGACAGACAGTGTAAGTAGGTCAACTCACAGGAGAGTACGGGCAACAGAACCAGGCGCCTTTTGGGTGTCTGCAGCAGGTAGTGCCACTTGGACAAGTGTAATAGTTGTCGCAGTGGACAATTGAACTCTTTTTTTGGTCTGGGACATGACTGTTTTTGAGCTCCTGAAAGGGAGATAGAGGTAAAATAAAAGGGCTTGGTTCCTCTGCACCCTCTTTCTTCACCATGGGTGTTTTTATCCACAGCTGGTCTTCTTTTTCACACATCTGGGTGATCAGGTTACAACGAAAGCCTGAAGGGCAGCAGTGGGCCAGGTCAGAGCAGCACACAGCCTGGAGACACATGAGAATACAGACAGGCAGAGAATTAGTAAGAGTTATTGGCACCGGTCTTAACGACGACACATGAAGTTACTTAATTAAACTTAGATTCATCTGACTTACATTTGGATATGGACAACAGCTATATCCATGCTTAGTCAAACAGCAGGTGGCATAATCAGAGCAAACATTCCCGTCAGGACATGTGATGGAGCAGGATGCAAAGTCCCACACAAACACCACCATAAACAGCCACAGAGTGATCCTGAGCATCTGCAGAACCAAAGATTTATTTGATTCAGTTAAATGTGATGTGTTATGTGCAATTTCATAAGGAAAAAAAATTGATTCTATTCAGTTCAGTCTGTTAAGTGTAAATTATTGCCCTAAAGTTTGCTCACTTATTGTGCTTGTTACTTTCAGTTTCATTTAAGCTTGCACTAAAAGCTTCCTGTTTTCTAGAACAGCCTCACTGAACAGTGATAAGCAGTAAATATAAGGCACAAGTGGAACTTATATCAAGAAAGAACTTGCAGATTGATTGATTTTAATTTGGCTTATTAAGTTTAATTTGATTTCTTACCTTCAGCCAGTGAAGTGATTCGACAGATTCCTGTCATGCGACTCACTCTTCCCCTGAGCTGAACAATAGACACGGTGCTCTTTATATGGCAGGTTAGACCCTCCCACTGAATAAAATCTGGAAGCTAAACTAACACACATCACACCCAGTGTCCTGTGACTGTCAGAAGAGGAGAGTCTAGGTTTCTGAAGCTAGTTAAAGGATTTTAGTAATCATTTTATCTGGCTGCTAAAACACACCCCCACGACAAGCATTCATGTCAAACATTAAACATTTACAAGCTCACGTTAACCTTTGGTATCATTGCACTGTTTGAATCACAAGACCTGCCTGTAAAGCCTCATTCAAAACAATTGATGCTACTAGGAGTGGAATTTTATTTTGAAAGTGGGCTGAATTTTTCCAAACTTTGTTTTAAAGCAACTTAAATTCATAATGGATGATCAGCTTACTTCATGACTTTATAAGTAGTTACTTTACATTAAAAACATTTTCTTAGTTTTAGGAAGAGATATAATTAACTTCAGTATTTTTGACTAACTTACAGTACTTCATTAATCAAAAACAGTGCTGGTTGATGTCCTTTAAACAATGCAACTGGGTCTATGAACCTCTCCTACTTTTAAAATAATGTACCTTTCACATTATGTGTGTTTAGTCTCATGACTTAATTTTAGTGTGATATGCTGCAATCTAAACTTTGATTGTACAGTGCGAAACTTTGAAAATGGAGCAGCCAAGTGAGGTTTACAGCACACCTGCTGTGTTTGTTACAGTACTGTCGTCCTCAGTTTACGTTTTAAGAAAACAAGACAATGCTAGTTTTGTCACAGTTTGATATAAAATATGGGCAAAGTAACAGGAAAAACAGAGTTGGACCATATGAATGTGTGATTTGTACATATACACACACACCAAAACACAAGGTCTCACTATAACAAGTAACAGCAATAAAGGCTAAAACAATACTTTATTCGTGAATTCCCATTGTTTATACATTTACACTGCAGTGTAACAATTAATCTAACTGAACAATTATCCCTTGTATAAACGTTGACTGTGCAGCTCACATTTCTTATCACAAGTCCAACTTCAATATGAGGCTGGCGAGACATCAGGTGGTCAGGTCTACATGCATGACACAGGCACTAGCATATCAGCCTCATCTAGCAACTAGAAATGCAAGATGGCAGGTATGAAGCAGAGGGAGTAACTCCTAAAGGGCCAGCATACTGAAGGCGAGAGCGAGTGCCGGTCACACAGAAATCTCCGAGATGGGGGGGAGGACCAAAAAAGAAAGATGTGGAATTCACTTGAGTCCTGTCATTGTCTGTAACTCAAAGATCAATTCAAAGCATGGTGAAAAAAAGACAACAAAAGATATGTATCGGTAGTTGCCCCTCAGAGGGATGGGTGCCTCCTTCATTTTCACCCCAGCATTACAAGTCTGTAAGGTCTCCTTGATCAGGTGCAATGACCGAAGCTGGATGGGAGAAGTTTTTGGTGGTCAAAGGCAAAAAAAAAAAAAAAACCCCAAAAAACAACAAAAGAACACTACCAGTGAACGGTCAGGAGGCCGAGAGAACCGTAAAGCTACGGTTGTTAGTTGAGCTCTGAGTCTGACTGAGATGCTGCCTTCTTTTTCTTTTTTCTGCCGTGTTTCTTGTGCTTCTTTTTCCTCTTCTTCTTGGATTTGTCCTGAGAAGGCAAAGCAATTTACATTTAGCAAGTGATGTGTCTTTTATTTTGCACGAAGCATTCATATGGGTTTATTATTGGGTCTAACTATACACTTGCATTTTTGTATTAGTGAATTTCGGGCAGAGTAGACACAAATACATATTGCTGCGTACTGCAGTGTAGGAAATGCTATTTCTGCACTCTAACTGTGTAAAAGGGACCTAAGTGAATTGCTCACTGTGATTTTCTCCTTTTCTTCGCTACTTCTCTTTTTCTTCTTGGCTTCAGCCTATGGGTGGGAAAAGTTGAAATGAGAACATGGAAATAGGGAAGTATTGGGTTAAACCCAAGTAGCTATTTCATTTAACATTATTTCACAACAATGGCATTTCTACAAGCATTTGCAACAGCAGAGGCCGTTGGGTTTTCAACAGATTTCTACACCAAACTCATGGTATCATATCTGTTTTTGGACCAAACTGTCTTCTTCCAAACTATTGAGCAAAACTGGTTAGCATGCCCAGTGTATGGTAAGTTGCTTTGGCAAACTTTCTGCATTCAAAAACATCAGCAATCTGTTTTTCCAAGAAATGCTGATGAGACAAAATTGATATAAAAAAAAAAATCTTAATAACATTCTTGAAAAAAAGAAAAAAGAAAAAAAGAGTGTGACATTAAAACTAAATCAAAAATCTCCATATTATTGAAAAAAGATGCAATGTTCTCGTACTGACATGTAGAAGTCAGGCTGAAATGCAGTGTTTCTGTGTTATCACTGCAACAGCTATATTTAAATTACACATTTTCAGTGCTTGGCTAACGTGAGGTGACGGCAGATAAAATGCATGAGGGGCTTGGTAGGGAAAAACCGGCTGACATTTAGGGTCATTTCAATTTAATTAAATTTAATTACATGATATTGTCATCTGAATTCAATTCAAGCAACTCCCTCCTGAAGAGCCCCGGAACATCTGGACAAGTGAGAGAGCGAGTAAGAGTATGGTGAAAAATAAAACTGAAACTGCACTTTGGTAATGGCATAATATAGCTGAATGCAAGTCAATGGTGGTGTATAGAAATACAACTGTGACAGTGGGCTCGTGTTACACTGACAACCAGCGGTCAACCTGTGACCGCGGTCTCATAATAACCGGGCAGATCAAGTATGGTTGCGTTTACCATAGAAATGCCTAACTCTTTAAGACCAAGACAATTAAAGTATCAACTGTGTTGTTGAGCATATCTAAGCTAAGAAATGTCTAACGTTCGCTTTGACTACATATTTGAAGAAGGATGCGGTTGACTAAAATTCTGAAGTAATTAAGCTAACCCGCACCCCTGACACCCCCAAATTTGAATTTAAAGAGGAACAAAAAGGTAAAAGAGGAACCAAGAGGGAGATAGCAGATGATGGTATAATTAGCGACTTCCTATTTGTGGAGGGGATTTTCTATTAACTGTGTCTTACAGGTAGAGCATCTGGCATATTTGTAAAAAACACACATTGACAGAGGCAGGCAGAGAAACTTAACTTTCCTGTCCAGTGTTTTAATCAAAAACTGCCCCATCAGCTATGTCTATTTCGCCTCCAACAACCACATATGAAAAACACTCACGTCTTCCGCGTCAGAGTCCACAGAGGACTCCAAAGAGGAGTCTTTACAACTTCGCTCCGCCTTCCTTTTCCTTCTCCGGCTCTTATCATCCTGAGGGGACACGAGATTTGCAATAAGAAATGCAATAACTAATATTTGAAAGCGCATCAAATTTATTATCATCAAACAGTGAGATACTAAATAAGTGAAAATAACCTTTTCTTTGTCCCCTTCTTCCTTGATTCTTTTCTTTTTCTTCTTGGGGAAAAAAAACATTTAGATTATACACCGGATTTGAAAATAACTTAAGTCTTTGAATGACAGATGCTTAACTGCACATTTTTACTACCAGAACCTGTTTCTACTCAGGTTCACACAAACAAGGGAACTGTGCTGGTAAAAGAAAGAAAAACCTTGCTTTCAGAATCAGATTCTTCCTCTGAGCTGTCTGATGCTCTCCTGGCTGACAACTTCTTTCTTTTCCGTTTTTTCTTAACGCTCTTCTTCTCATCCTGTACACAAAAACAGAGGTGCAATCAAACACTGCAGTGCTGCATCACGTGTAAAGCAATCGTGAAGCTGCAAGAAGAACAGATCTGCCTTCACAAACTGATCACATATACCAACACCTCACTGCTCTTCATTAAAACATTGGAACCTATTCCTAGAATTAACCTTACAGCAGAGCAGCCGACAGTTTAATTCAAACAATCAGTGCTGTGCACCATCAAAGCAGAGCAGCTTTGGGTCTTTGCCTCTAAATCGAAGCTGTTCAGCTGTGGGCTTAAAACTGTATGAGTTCAGTACTGTGATCATGATGGGGTTGAAAAAGAGGCTCCACACATTCCATCTAAACCTTTTTTTATGCAAAAGTTTAAGTTGGACATACCTTTCTCCATAGATATTACACAAAATACTTAAGGACTCTATACAATCCAATTAAAATGTTTGAAAATGTACAATGGACATCCTCACAATTTAGATCTTAGTCTCTGTGGTTTGGGGTGAAATGTGTGGGGGTCGCAAAAATGTTTTTTCTCTTTCCTAAATGATTTTCAAAATTAACCCTAAATTTTGCTAAGACTCACCTCGTCTTCAGATTCTGAGGAGGAGCTGCTGGAGGAATCAGAACTCGATGAAGAGGAGGAAGATGAAGAATGCTTGACCAAAACACAATGAAAGCAGGGTTCATTAGACTTGAGGTTATTTGCTTGTTTGAAACTGGACCACGGTATTTACTGGACTCAATGAGAGACCATCTCAGAGAGCAAGTGTGTGTGTGTGTGTGTGTGTGTGTGTGTGTGTGTGTGTGTGTGTGTGTGTGTGCGCGCGTCGCACTACTGTGGTACACAGCTGGCCATCAAAATACTAGAGGTCTCTCCTCACCCTGTTGAATTTCTTCTTCTCTTTCTTCTTTTTCTAAACACAAACAAAAAGCCAAAGTGAGTAAAGATGAGTTTGAAGAGTTGAGGCCATTCAAATGTCTGATAAAGGAGATACCATACCTCCTTTTTCTCTTTCTTCTCTTCTTTTTCCTTCTCTGTTGTCTTTTTGTCTTTCTCTTTGTCCTTGTCACTTCCACCTAACAACTTCTCTCGGTTTTTTGCCAGCTCTTTCTTCCATCTCTGAAAAAAACAAAATAACAAAAAACAAAAACAGTAAATATATTTTTTAAGTATGAATTTATTATTTTGCCAGTTATTCCCCATACGCAGCTACACCTTAACCCAAGTATGAACAACACTTTCGTAGTACAGTTAGAGGAATGCCGTGTGTAGTGTAAGTGTAAACATTACTTTAGACGTTCATTGCTGAGACTGAAAATAATGAGAGGAAAGATGGAGATCATTTATAGATCAATGCTACGTTTATGTGATACAAACATACCTCATTCATCTTATCCTCAAAGTCAGCCAGGGCTCGAGAGCCCTTCTTCTTCTTTTCTAACTGCTCCTTTAGCTCTTCCCTAAAGAAAAGACAATGAATCAGTTGTTATAGAGGTTATTATGCAAAATATGTCAACAGAGGTTTGGGAGGATTGTGTCTAACCAACCCGAAAGAAGATCTTCATCTCAATATTTCACTGGCTGCTGCTTCGTCTTTCAACTCTCCTCCTATGTCATGTTTAAAGCTGATCCACCACGAATTTACATTAAACACGACTCTATGGTTCTATTCATTGCACATATTCAAGAGATTTGGGTTTGTTGATTTCAATGAATGAAGATTATTCTGTTTTCCCAAATTGTTTCTGTTATAATAAACTACAAATTATTGAAGCCCTTTAACTAATACTGTGGTGCCAGACATGGTACTTCATGTCCCCTTTACCTCTTAAAATTGCACTGAAACATTTTGGTCTTCGCAAAATGCACGGGAAACTTTTATACTGGCAGAGGTGTTTGGCAAATAATGAAGTAAATGTGCCCCCTTGTGGCTAATCCTGTTGTTAATTTCATTGAGGGTATCCTAGTTATCATAACTATATCAGATATGACATTTTACAAGATTCAAAGCAAAAAGGAAAAAGGAAAAGGAAAACTGTGCAAATTTATCCATATCATTCCATAACACTCTGCTCCTGAGAATTTGACTCAAATTCTCCATGTAGGAAAACTGTAAGGATGCATTAAGCACCTAGAAGTCAGTTATGCTGTGTTACTACATGAAACAGAGATCAGAAAACCCTCATATATGTGAAGCAATCAGACATTATTTCAGTTAGAAAGCTGAAAACCATTTTGTCTGTTGTAACAATCATCACCTGTCCTTCTACTAATTACACAGTTATTTTCTGGATAAGTTCCTGAGCACAGGCTCAGACTGGTAAACATACCAAATTACTTAGCTTGCTGAATAAAACACACCCAAAATATTACAAAGCCCACGTATTCAACAAGTACAACCTACACCAATAAGACATGGTTGGTTTTACTTTCTCTTTAACCGTTTATTTATTTATCTTAGATGAGATTGGGTTCTAGAAAACTGCACCTGTTCTCAACCAGTGTTTTAAAGGGTTACATCTAACTGTGATAACAGAGAGAATGGAAAAAAGGGCAGCTAACAGGGGTAAGCTTCTGTGAGAGAGTCACTCGTATTTATCTTTTGCTACCAAAGAGCAAATATTTAAGTCAGTGTATGCCACTGGGAAGGTCTGGCCTTTACTCACCATGTTGGTCGAGGTCTGCTTAAATAATCCTGTATGGTTGGTCCAGAGTTCTGTACCGGCCCCCTGGCCCTTGCAGCAGCAATGGGGTTAATATAAGCCTGACAAACCAAACAGAGGAAGGTATTTTACACACTTCTGAGGGAAGTTCTTGAAATACACTCAAGAAGATTAAGCAGTAGAATGTGATTCTACAGCAAAACACAATAGATCCCAGACATATGGATAAATATAGGATTAAAACATCTCTAAAACAGTTTCAACAAAAACTGATCCTTGCAACAGACGGGACTTAAAGCAGGGTTGCTGTATTAAAGGGTACCAGGGTAAACAGTCATACCTCCTGATCTGTCAGCAAGCGACGCTATTGGCCTTATTATGATGGTTAACATAGCGCACTGCTAACGTTAACTACAAACACTGGGATAATATTAAATCAAACGACAAGCTAACATTTATTTGTCATTTGCCTCTTGATATTTAGTACACTGTTAGTGTTCACGGCTGTATGTAGCATCGAAAGCATCGACAAACACTGCGCTACATCAGTCAAAACATTGCCCACAGTATCTGTGGGCTAACGTTAGCATTCGTTGCGTGCGCAGCTCCAGAAGTGCAGGGTGAGCTTGAAGCTCGCATTTTGGCGTTAGCTACAACATGCACCAAGAGGTTAAAACCCAGACAATGGTCCACCAACCGAAAAACATTGGGCTGCTTTTCTAAAGGAGAGGATGCGTGTTGATGCGTGGCATAAATGACCACTGTCTAGGCCTACCCTCAAGATACATGGCATTGGTACACTTAGCCATGGCTAGCTGCTGTACAAGCGTTGTTGTTGTTTGAGTTTAGGCTAGCTCGCTTAACAAATGTAACCGCGTATCAACAGTTTGTCAGTTTCACGTTTAACTCACCACTCGATTGTCTCTCTTGCCCATGTCGAATTAGCAATGAGAAGAAATATCCAGCAGAGAGAACAACCATTAGTGTTACCTTGCTAACACTGACCTAGCCACATCAGCCTGGGTTTATGGAAACTACGCTCGTCGTTCTTCTTCGGCTGCTCCCGCTTCTTCTTCGTCTTCTTCTTTGAGGTTCTGCGGCAGCTACCATCCCAATTGTGTTACTGCCATCTTTTGGAGACAAATACAATTTTCAACGTCGTCTAGTTTTCTGATTCATTTGCAGCAGCCCGGTGTCTTAATTTACTGGAATTCAATGTGTGCTGTGGACCTTTTCCGATTTATGGCTCACAAGCCAGGTTATTCATAGTGAAACAGACTGACCATAATGAGTACCGAATTATTATTATTATTTTTTAAATATCATCATTATTTGCTTTTATAAAATTGAACCAGAAAGGTATGTGGCAGAATGCAAGTATTATAACAAACCGTGTGGCATTTACTGTTCATTCATTCCAAAAACAAATTCACTAGAACACTTAATATCAATCACATTTATAAATGACACCAAAACAACATTCGTAAAAAGCTGCTTTTTATTCAACTGGTGCAACACAATAATAAGACACCAATGCCTGCATTCATACATAAGTATAATGCCATGATTGTGGTGTTCCTAGTCTCCATTTAATATGTTGAAAACAAATGTGACACAGGAAACAATGTTTAATGTGAGTTTATAGGATGGATCAAGCTACTATGATGGTTTCAAAACAGTGACAAGGTCTCAAAGCTCAACAGTGGATTTCAGTTTTATGTTATTAGATTGAAATGTATTACAAACTGATTAACTCATAAGAAAAGCTTACAGTGATTGTGTCAAGTGTAATGAGACTAAAGCAGTCATTATTTTAATTGTAAACCTCTATGCCTAAAGTATGTGGAGCTTTCATTGAATTGTATGCACCATTGACACCAGATATGAGTCTTTATCAAATAGAAAATTCACACAGTGCTTAGTCAAGCACACAATTATAAATGGATCTACATCATGTTCACCATCTAACAATTAAAGGTTGCTGGCAAAAACAGTTCATACAGGCAGTTATCTTCAGACAGTAATGACTACAGTAACATATATTTAATAAACAGGAATGACAGTAGATTATGATCAATGGCATGATCGTGGAACAGTTTGAAAGAAAAACCTGAAGGAGTTGTGATGTGGTCAGTTAGTAGCCCAAGGATGTGCAAACTGTGCCCAAAAGGTCTGGATGTCCATGACAAGAACCTGAGAAAGTTAGAGAGGGTGTCTGTGTGTGTGTGTGTGTGTGTGTGTGTGTGTGTGTGTGTGTGTGTGTGTGTGTGTGTGTGTGTGTGTGTGT
>JBBMJY010000005.1:12088764-12103202 GCA_037833715.1 Toxotes lorentzi
TGTGTGTGTGTGTGTGTGTGTGTGTGTGTGTGTGTGTGTGTGTGTGTGTGTGTGTGTGTGTGTGTGTGTGTGAAGCAAGCACATGTGTGGGTGCCCTCTGACCAAGGGCAGGCAGGATGCATAAACAGACCTTCCTTTCTACATCTCCATCCAGCCATGACCTAGCGAGTGGGGCAGCAGACAGACAGGGCCATAGGACAGAGGCAGGCAGTTGGTTATTTTGTGTGTGTGTGTTAAGGGTTGCTGACAAAAGAGCATGCCCCCCCCCCCCCCCCATCAGTTCCTCTCTGCTTTAAATAGCCATTTCACCGTGGTTCCTTTCAGCAGCATTTCCTAGTAAACACTAATTATCTCAGAAGTGTGACTCTTGGACAAACACACAAACAATCTTGGCCCCTTGGCCTGAATGCAATCTTCTCTGTTGTATCAATTACCCTCGCTACTGAGTCATGAAAAATATCTCAGCTATGTCAAACAGCGTAACTTGCAGCATAGCCTGTAGGAAATCCAAAGTTTAAAATTAAAATAGCCAGTCGAATACTGCCTCAAAGTTTAAGGCCACATGTGACACGAGTATGAAACAAATCCACCTCATAGCCAAACACAAAGTTGATTCCAGCAGCAAAGAGACTCACATGAGTTGCTCAACACACAACTGTCTTCAGCTGGCAACACTTCAACCATAAACTACTTGGCCAGGAGGAAACAAAATCACACAAAAAGGCAACAGATCTGACCCTGTAAAAGTAGGAGGACCAGCAAAAAAGTAGTCAGCCCCTCTGCAAGATGCAGTCAAAACATGGCTTTCTGAGTGCACCTCCCTTTCTAATGCAAATGTACCAGAGGCAGCCATATTGTTTATTGTAGCTAGGCACAATATGGGACATCTGCCGGTTAGCGTTAGTGTAATTCCCTCCCCATGCTTCATTAACCTCCCCCTTTATGGGCCCACAGAATGGAGTTGTGGAAGCTTGGACGATGGAGGCAGAGGAGGGTGTGAGACCCAAGCGCTGGCCCGGCTGAGGAGCACTGAGACTGGGGCAGCCTGGCTGCTTGATGTCCTTCCAGCTCATTTGATTCCTGGAGGAGGGCCTCTTTCATCAATGACCATGTGGTGGGTCTTGAGTCTGAGTAAGGCTGAGTGGGTGGTGGTAGGTGGGGGGGCTGAAGTGGACAGGCAGGGCCAGGCCGGGGTGCCTGGTGCTGGCTGGGGGTAGATTGGTTTTGGGGAAATGTATGCCTGTTCTTATTGGTTTAGGAACTTTGACTGAGGGTGAAGGTTTTACCTTGGTTTATGGATATTCAAAGGTTACACCGAAGAGGTGAGAATTTGTTCGAATGGGTAGAGGTGTGCTAAATTTGGGATTGTTGGACATGGATCCATAATCTGGTGTCATCTGGTAAACACAGGGGCAAATGAAGTTCTTGAGGATAGGGGGGCATATTGGGCTTTACTGCGCAGTATCCACTGTCCTAGAAATAATAGGGTATGGTGGCCGGGTCATCTTGTCACCCCATCATTGTCCTTTTGTCCCCTCATGTCCAACAATTTTTGTAACTTTCAAAAGAAAATCCTACATGCAAGCCTACTTCAGTCTGAACTTCTACCTCAAGCTCTTTGTTTCCTACAGTAAAGTCTCAAGTGCAAAAACACGGTTGCTTTCACGGAGAGACTGTTCAAAAGTGTGCACTGTTATCCCCATTTGAATCAACAGCATCTCTCACCACTTTCTATGATGGCAGGTTTTTCACTACGCCCTTCTGTGTGGCCATTTGGAACAGCTGTAAACACTTTTGGCTACAGAAGTGGTCAAACGACACACCATATGAACTATTTTGTTTCAAGCATACCACTGCCTTTACACCACCACAAAAAGTGGCTCAACCAAAGATCTTGTGTGAGAATGTAATGTATAACTGTGAATTAAAACTGCAACTACTGATTACTTTCTTATTCAGTCCATAAAATTGTTATTAATCCACTGATTAATCACTAATCAGGAGCTGGAAACAGTGAACCTGCCATTTATTGAGCAAAATGCCAAACAATCAATCGTTACTTCATTTTCTGTTGATTGACTAAATGATCAATCAGCTTATCACTTAGGCACTACAATTCATTTGGAATGGGTTTAAAATGCATTACTAATGAACAATAAAACAGTTAAAATTACTATGATTACTTTCAGTATCAATCATTACATATTTACGGTTTTATCCAACTAACAATCCAAATCCAAAAGATATTCAGTTTAAAATTAAATAAAACAAAGAACAAAGCAGCAAATCTTCATGTTTGAGAAGTTAAAAACTAGTCAAACAATTCAACATGTCAACTTATAAAGTAACTGACTGATTTTTCATCTCTCAAAACCACAAAATACCTATGTAGTGGCAGGGCATGAATATCCAACAGTCAAAGAGCAAATAGTGAATAATAATAGCAGTCATAGGCTGTCATGTGGAAGGATGTTTCAGTATTGCAGTAGAAGCTAAATATTTGAGGTCTAACTACACATCACAATCATCACTGCACAGAGATATCCACAGAAAGTACAGTACCACATACTGTATCAGCTTCAGCGAAAAACCCTGGGAAAGCCTCAGGTGTGATCTACCTGACCCGTCTACACTTGCACAGCATCTCGCCAACACTGCAGCCCGACACAAAACTTTCAAACATAAACCCAGCCCTGGGGTGAAAACCAACAGTTACTCTAGCTTCCACAACTACTGTGTTTCAAATATGACACTTTAAACTTTGAGGCCCCTCTGTCCAAAAATAGAGAAATAACCCTCGAGTACTGTCCGCGACATATATCTGCAGACCTTGGGGTGAAACATGATGAAGAGAGTTTTAAAAAAGGATTTGTGTGGGAAAGATTAAAATAAAAGAAGACAGTTACAGAGGAAAAGAGTTGGCAACACATCCGCTTCCGACCTTACGGCGCAGTGTAAGTAGACACTCGGTGGATTTATTTAATGAATTGGAGAAACTGAGTTTGAATGCGTTGTACCGGCAATAGAATGGTTGACACAGAGGAGGACTGACTGAAAGACAATTGTTGGGATCAAATTTAGTACTCTTGGTTTTTAAACATAAGGAGAAGATTTTTTAAAACTAGTTTCTCAGACACACACACACTTTTTTTTTCTGTCCCCATCTGTAATACAGTGTAAAGCTGCAGGGAGAGGGTAAAGTGAAAATAGAGAAGGCACGGAGCCTCTAATTTGGAGCCCATCTGCCACATGTGCCGCCCTTCAAAACGCCCCGGTACCTCTGATGTTAGAGGGAGCTGCACTCTGTCCTCCATGTCTCTGGCCAAGAAAGCTCACTCAGTACCATACAGACACAGTTGTGGTCATGCAATGCTCATGCCATAGAGGGATTAACAAATAGCTTCCCTTAAATAGTTCGCATTGAAACTGAAAGCAATATATAAAAATAAGTTCCTACATGGTATGGAATGTGTCCGTTGTTTAAGCATTTAAAACTGACGTGTTTGTCTTCCCAAGTACTCCTAGAAAACCATGGCAATGGTTACCTTGATGGTCTCAGGTGGTACTCCGGGGTCAGGGGCCTTCTCCAGGTAGGTGGTCAGGTCCTGATCCACATGCTCGAAGACCAGAGTGAGTTTGGTTTCCCGGTCAGTTCGAGAGACTGTGCACACGTCAAACAACCTGGAACAAGAGGACCAGGTGGAGGAGATCAATACAATTGATTTTCATAACTGTGCACTATGCTCAGCATGCTGTAACAAAGCTTCTGACTACAACTAAATGTCAGGACCATGTCTCTTCTCTCTTCAATGGTGGTTATTAACATGGAAATAGCCTTCATCTGAAATCACTCCCTCATTCAATAATCCATTCATATTAGATATGCACCATCAATGGCAGGTGTGGGCATCACATCATGATAATCTATGCATCTAGCCAACAGGAAGTGACTTCAGACACAGAAATAGACGTGTCAAACACAGGGGTAACTAATGACAGTAATAATGACGGACAGGACATCTAAGTGTGATGGTTAATGTTGTTTACACCTGAGTGTTTTCTGCTATGACAAGTCAAGATGTCTGCTTAAAAAAAGGGTCCAGGATCTCGATGCATAAGAGATAACAGGACACAAGTGACACACTAGCCTGCATTTCTTAAATTTCTTTGACAAAGATCTAATGAAAGGGAAAGTGCTCTATTAAAACTTCCTTAAAACATCCATTCTGGGACACTAAATCATAAATCTGAGGCCAAAAACCTGAGTCTGGGCTCTTGGGTATTTTTATATTTTAACAGAGCCCTGCCGCAGAACGTAGACACACTTGGAGACAGTATTGTAATCCCCTGCGGGTTATACTGATATCACTCTCTCAGGTTAATCTGTAAAAGTCTATTAGTTTCATGCTAAGCTTTTGAAGATTCAAGACCATCGAGCCCCAAACCCCAGTGTTTATGGTCGTGTTTCACTAGGCAACTAACTAAGGCCAAGAATCCAGATTATGTCAGCAGACCTGCCAAGGCAGGCTTTAGTGAAAAGCTGAAAAGAAAAACCTATCCAGTATGTCCTCTTCAAAGAGCTGGGGACCACAAGCAGCATTCCTCAAACAGCTCTATGACAACCCCTGATGCTCTGTGGGAAGCTGACTGGAGCAAAGACAGCATCTTTTATCAGAATGGCAGAGGAGATGAGGGGATCCTTGATGGATCTCCATCAGACACATGTTGTAGTGTCAGTCATGAGTTACTAAGTCATGGATTATTATAATCACATGACCTTTGAGGTATAGCATTATTATCTTCAAGTGCATGTGAATACGCCAACGAAGTGGTAAATATGTTTTGTAATGTCAGTTTAAATCCGTAGGCTACAAAACTTACTTACAACCTGCAATGAATGGTGAAATTAGAGGAAGTAATGACACCTCAAAGACTAAATCCATGATTATTGCTGTATATATGAATTCATATTCACATCAATACTTTCAATGCGTGTGCTGCTATAATTCAAACTAGCTAATCTACATAAGATGTTTAAAGTTGAAGCATGGAAAGAAATGACTAAATCTCTCCGGAAACTCTTTCATTCCAATCCAGCGAGGCATCATGTGTCCATGCCAACACCCTTGTAATCAGTGTACTTGGAAATGCTAGAGTCAGAATAGCGAGTGAGAGGCGATTCGTTCAAGGTATTAGTACTGTGCATGATGTCACAGAATAGACGGCGCCCTCCTCTTGAAGCGCTGGGGTTAAACGCTCCTCACCACTCGATTGTTAGGCTACAATGGGGGCTCTCAGCAGACACTGAACATATGGAATGAATAATGGGCCTCATTACAAACATCCAGGGGTTGCCTGGAGTCACACAGAAGTCCCACAATGCACTCCTCCTGGCCTGAGCTGCTTGGCAGTGCTGCTTGGCTAAACTGGAGGATGGTTCAATGAGTTTGACAGTTTGCACTCTTGCCCCGATTTGTTGCAACAAATGCTACTGCATACTCTCTGAGCTCATGCTTTCACAGTAGCGCAAAAACTTAATTTAACCACAAAATAAAAACTGACCTAAGACAAATTTAATGCTCACTGATGTATTTGTCCTCCAGTGAGAACAAAACCCATTGTGATCGCTTTAAGAGAAAACCATAAGCATTATCGTCCATTATTCATTTATACGCTGGGGAATTATTGTTAGAGGCACAAGGGCACTAGCCATACTTCTGAAACGTCCATTTAGAACTTCCTCTTCAATCCCAAAGCACTCAATATTCCATAATAAAACAAGTATCAAGGTCAGCCCTTGGCTAGAGCCAACAGATGACGCAGTATCTCACTACTGACCTCTGAGTGAACAATTCATAGCAAAACTGAAAGAAAATGTCCTCCAAGCGCAGGGAAGAGAGGAAGAGGACTAGAAAAACTGTGCTCTAAGTAACTTTAAAATGGTTATATTCAATAAATTCACACTGGATTTACTGGAAATGTATATATAAAGGTGGTCATCTTTGGTGAGCACAGCTATTTTGAATATCTGGGCGTTATTGATCTTGGGAACTAGTTTCTGATAAAATATTCCAAACTCAACATTCGCTTAAGACCTGAAACAAATTGTCAATAAGTTGATTAGTTGATCAACAATTAATGGTTGACAAGTTAGTTGTCAAGTTAATTGTCAAAAACTGTATAGATGGATAATTGATTCATTTAAAGAATTATCTAAATAAGTGAAAGTGACAAAAAGCATTGGCTGCAGCTTTTCAAATGTTAAGTGCTGGCTGTTTATTTTTCCAGTCTTCTTTGGTTTTGTGACTATTGCTCAAGCAAAACAAGCAAATGGATGACCTTAGGAAATTGTAAGGGATATTATACTTTGACATTTTATGGACAACTTGACCAATTAAGAGCACAATCTACAGATTAAGCAGCTGTTAATGGAAACTTCACAGGTTTGATGATTTCCAAGCTAATGTGTGTTCATCAATACCCATTAGCCCTGTCAACGTGCTCTTGAGCAAGACACTGACAGATCACCTACTGACACTAACACTAAATCATTAAATGAAATGGAAAATCATTAAACTCATTAAATGTTTGATTTTTCTTTTTATTTAATCCCATATGAACAGGTAGTCTCATTGAAATCATGATCTTTTTCAAGCATTTATGCATTTAAAATACTTATTAAATTAACATGCGTACATTGCTCCACTCCATAAACCAGTGCCCTTTCTCAGGGAAAAGTGGGACAGAAAAAGCTACCAGTTTGGAAAGTTGTGTCTTATGTCTTTTAGGTGGAGATATGTGCATGAGATGGATCGGTGTGATTGGATCCGGCCAATACCCATGAATAAAAGGCGGGGTTTCAAACTAGATGGGAAACTAACAATGCAGACAACAATTAAAATGGAGGATGATGTGACCTGACAGGTGTGTGTCCACTGTTGCTAACAGTGCTAGCAACCAGCGTGTTGTGCAACCTGCATTTTCATATTGTCAGCAGAAAACTGTCAAAGAGAAGAACTTCTGCTATGAAAACAGTGGACACATATGGGTGCAGGCCTACCCTAAAGGTCATATGAGGCAGCACTGCTACCACCAGATACCATTAAAAAGGAAGTAGTGTCTCTCTCTCTCTGTTTCATACACAAAATCTCTACATGCATCTCTTTCTTTCTTTTTCTTTCTTTCTCTCTCTCTCACACACACAAACACACACACACACACTGGGCTGCCCACCTCTCCCCCTCACTTACCTCACAACATTGGGGTGCTCAAAGGCTTCAAGCTGCCTCAGTACCGCCACCTCCCGGATGGTGGAGAGAGGCATCCCCTCTTCCTCCGTCTGGACACGAACTCTTTTTAGGGCTACAAAGCGTCCCCCGTTCTTCAAATCTCTCGCCTTGTACACTTTCCCATAAGCGCCTTCTCCAATCTCGGCCACAGGCTCATATTGAGTACCAATGCTTTCTTTGTCCATGTTTGCAGATTTTTTTTTCGTCTCTTGTTGAAAATATTACGGGGAATCCCGGCGAGGGTGACGAGCCAGAGAGTTTCTCACAAAGGCATATTCACAGAAAAAAGTTGGCACATGCAATGCCTAGATGACAGGGAGACACAGATGGAGGAAGACACCATCTTTGTCAGATATGGTCAAACTGTGCTCCAGGTAGGCAATAACAGGACTGTCATGTTTTATTCCGACTATCAACACAAGAGCAGCGTTGCGTCCCAACGTCCACTCCTCCTCCTATTACGCACTGCAACTCATGTCCTCCTACCTCAAACACAAAGTAATGTAAAAATGTATACATATAATTCAAATTAACCACATCTGGCCTCTTTTTAAGCTAGCTTTGCGCTGAATAAACTGCCTCGCGCGTTCAAAAACTAAAAGAAAAAGAAAATCACTCGCAATGTTGCTGAAGTTGTGTTCATGTGGGCTGTCTCACTCTGTTAAAAGGAAATTAAACAAGGCAATTTAAAGAGAACACGCAAAAAGAGAGCACAAACATTACACACCGAGCTGTTTTAGGTTAGTAAAACAACTTAACTGCTTCACCTGTCCTGTTTTTATCAAAGTTTACGTCTGAAGCGACGCAAACTTGGCGAGCACGTGGCTGTCTACTGATTGCATTGTCTGAACTTCCTACAGCAACAGTCCATTTAAAACTCTGTAAAACTCGCCTTTCGAGCCTCAAATCGTTGTAAATGTGTAAAACAGTTCAGCAGCAGAGTTTTAGAGATGTTTTCATTAGCTTGGGGGGCTTCCTCTAATTTATTCTAATTTAATTGTAAATGGAGTCACAGAGCCTAATTAAAATAAATGCTAACTGATCAGGCAAAGGCACATTTCGATTTTTCAAATATTATTGGACCGTAAAGCAACATTTCCAGCCTCACAAAAACATTTTTGGTATCAAATTCTGCTAAAAAAAATAATAATAATAATAAAAAAAAAACCTTCCCGCACACACTTTTGGTGTTTACCTTTTTTTATGTAGTCAATAAAATGTCGTAACGTCGGCATGT
The DNA here is from genome assembly GCA_037833715.1 of Toxotes lorentzi. NCBI lineage: Eukaryota > Metazoa > Chordata > Actinopteri > Toxotidae > Toxotes > Toxotes lorentzi. The sequence continues at coordinate 12,097,291 of JBBMJY010000005.1, forward strand.
CCGATAAAATGCTGAGGAAGCATTCGTGTCTCGGATAAGATGTCCTGCATCAAACGCATCCCTGTCCACTGTCCTCCATGCGGGGGCCACACAGGTAGTTGGACGGTGCAGGCTCTAACCCCCCATCCCTCAGACTGCACCAGCCTAGGCAGAGCCACTCAAACGAGGGGGGAGAAGGGGTGGTGTTGGTGGAGGGTTGTACGAAAACTCACACACAGACTCTCACTGGAAGTTTGAGTGGAGGGGCGGGTGGTGTAGGATTTGGGGTGGGGGGTCATAGGACAAAAGCAAACGCGTGATATAGCCCTCCACAACCACGCTCTTCTTTGGATTTTCTCCTTTCTTCTTCTTTTTTTTTCTCCCATATATCCCCGGATAGGCCCATGCAACTGCAGCCCCGCTCGCCTGTGTGAGCTCCGTCTCTGCCTGGCTTTCCCACGCCGGCTGAATGTGGCCTGACCCCCTTCAGAGAGGTTTGACACGGAGCGGGGACATTTCCGCATTCCTCCCCGACTACAAAGGCTCACCGCCTCCTTTTTGCTCTCCCTCGGCCTCCTCGGTGCTTTACCATTCATAGTCCTCTGCGCGGGTTTTGTCTCCTGTGTCAAAATCGGGAGCACCGCGGGGATCGGGGAGGGGAGAGAGAGGAGGTTTATTGGATGGATGGCCACACTATCTATCTCCCTAAAACCATTGAGGAGCTCCTGCGGCAACAAAGTGCCATCGGGGATGCAATGTGACAAGCTCGCCCTAGATGGTCCTAAGGGGTCAGGTTCAAGGCCCGGTGGCTTGATCTGTGGCAGGAGGACTCCTCTGCTCGGGTGGTCCTTTGCAAAAGCTCCATGCCCCACAACAGGCATGAGGGCCATGTGGGATGCTAGACAGCAATCTTTTTTTTTTTTTTTTTGGTGAAAATATGGAAAATTCGGCAAAACATCTTCATTACCATCTCAGGGTATAGTCTACTTTTGATTAATTTCACAGCAAAAGATGGGAAATTCTTAATTTCTGCAAGTAATAATAATAAAAAGAATTGTAATAATAATAATAATAATATGTGAACAACTATGATCATAATGATTACAACAATAATGAGAAAGATTGTCATAATCATAAAATAGAGTTTTTTGTTCATTTTATGGATAAAGTATACTAATGTTACAAGTTATTATCATAAGGAATTTCTTATCACTACCTGCAATATTTAATGAATTGCATTGTAAATTTTTAAAACCTCCAACTTCATATGTTCTAGCCTACAAAAATAAAATTTTACACACACTTTAGTTCTTGGCTTTTTCAACTGTTTTTAATATTTTGTTAAACATAAAATGTCTTTTGTTTAAGTTTCTTTTCTTTTTATTTTTTTTTTAAATTTGGTTTTATTTTGATAGATTCATTTATCTTTCAAATTCTAACTTTATTTATATATTATGACAGGTATAAATATTTAAAACAATAGCTTCTGTCCGTTCTTCAAACTCTGACATAAAGTTTGTACCCCCCACCCCCCCCCACCCCCCCCTCCTTTCATGCCAGACACGGTTTAGACATGACAAGACTTGATGTTAGATTAACCCAATGAATAGCCAATTACAGGCGTGTAACCAAGCTCCATTATCGTAACTTCATTGGTAGGAGGGTATTAGAAATGCACAGGAGATCAGAGGACGGACATTCCCCCGGTGCTAAGATTTACATGCAAACCTGTCTTGCATGCTGCTTGTGGAATCCACTGATTTCCATTGAAAAGGTGAAACTGTAGGGGATAATGACATGGAAGTATGTATGGCAACCTCCCCTGCCCAAATTTACAGGCAACCTCAAATTTAAACCATTTGCATCACAAAACACACAATGCAGACAATGTGCCCAAGACCAATTACTGTAAATGTGGGCTTACATTTTTTCATCATCATTGTTCATGTGAAATCAGCTCTGAGAGCCATTGCCCAGATTGAATACATTAGCATCCATACTTCTTATCTGGCTGGAGAACAAACCAATTTGATCCGTTGTGTGCGGTATAGAGATGAGAGCGAGAACGAGAGAGACTTACACCCTATACATTCACAAACACACATTCCGAGACACGGTGGCCGTTCTATGTAACCTCGTGCAACAGTCATTCATTAGTCAAAATCTGACACATGGGCTTTTTCAAGTTTCCACTGCATGTGTTTGTCTCGTGTTTACCTTGATGGGGCTCACGCAGGGGAATCATTATAGAAAAGATGCAGAAACAGGATGGTCCAATTATGAACATCCTGTTCTGGGAACGTTATGGTCAGAACATCATGCAATGCATCTTGCAATGGGAACATTATATTAGCAATTGTGAGCCTGTGCTCACAATTCCCAAATGTGGACAAGATGCAAAAATGAAAGATTAAACAAATCTAAAACAATTATTGTCATTTAACTGGCAAATAATCTCTTATATGATTACATTTAACAAGTCTGGATTTCATTATTTACAATTTTTATTTTCTAATTCCATTAAAATTATACCTTAATTTATATATTTGCCAAGGAGTAGTCACTGTGAACTAGAACAGCAACCTGTTCGTCTTGATTTTCAGACACTTTATTTAAAAAGTAATTATGTGGATTTTGTGACCTATGGTACATTTACCAAAATGTTACTCAATGAGGACATTTGTCATTTTGCTGTCGGATTTTCATGTTTCTGTTTCAATTTAATGTTAGTTTTTGATACAGATATGGTGTGGTAATTGATAAATACTCCATTACAAGTCCTGCTTTTATTCCCACTAACATAACAGTACACAAAGCAAAATGTACTTAAAGTAAAGCACTTAGGTACTAATTCTGCAGAAAAGTTGTCTCTGTGAGTGATATATTATGTATTACATTATTAGGTTTTTAATATTGATGATGCATAAATGTGTAAGCAGCAGTTTACTGTTGTTGCTGGTTGGGGTAGAGCTAATTTTAACTTTATTTGATCCAGTGGTTTCCAATGAAAGGGTCAGGCCCCATAAAGGGTAAATCTCTCTGTGGTGGTATTGCACCTCACAGACATCTGAAATGTGAAAAGGAACCCCCACCAGGTACTGTTTTTTGTTTTTTTTGTAATGGATCACAAGCCAAGGCTGGGAATCACTGTTTTAATCCTCAGTAATGTTTTGTCAAATGTTCTTTATATTAATTATATTTATATTAATTCTGAATCTGAGCTGTCAAAACAAATATAGTGGAGGAAAAAGAAAAATATTTGCTTCTGAAATGTAATGGAGTCAAAGTATAAAGTAGCATAAAATGGAAATACAAAGAAAATAACATGGATACTTTCCACCACTGGTGTTCATTGCCTGTGGCTGCAGACTCCAAGTAAAGACAAAAGTAGGTCTTGTGGTCAATCTTTATCAAAACATTTAACAATCTCAAATGACAGTTAAGAAACACAACACAAGTTGCTGCAAAGCCGAACATCCCAACTGGCATTTCAGCTCTGTATTCCTAAGAATCCGCCACTGGCATTCATAGCGTGGTGGAATGCTGCTCGACAGAGCCACTCCTTCACATTTTATGATGAAGTGATGCTTAAAAAAAAAAAAAAAAAAAAGGTGTTTTGACATTTTTTTTTAGTAAGCATGTGAGTTCATTGACAGGGTGATCTAATGCTCGCCAGAAAGGTTGTCCAGACAGTTCCTCACACATGTCTGATCAGATATTAAGACGACAACTCTTTGTGCTCTTTAGTTATAAGATATTGAAAGAAAGGTGTGTTGCGGTGGAACTCCTCATGCCTCAGGATTGAGTGAGACCAAATAGGGAATCAAATATCAGGAAAAGGAGAAAATTACAACTCACCTTGCTTTCCTGGTTCTTTTTTTCTTGCGAGTATTTATCACTCATAATTGGACTGGTGTTTGTAATCGAAAGTAAATTCTTTCAAATGATCAGAAATGGCAATATTTACTCTTTATTTATCTATTTACTCCCTTTTTAGTTTTTGGTCTCCACCCCGGAAAATATCTCACTCTTTAACTGATAAATGCTCCACTATGTTTTACTGTTTGCTCTTTGTGCTGGGCATGCAACATACAGTTACCTGCTGCGGCTGGACAGTAAAGTTGCAGTCCAGAAAACCAAAGCAATGACCTAAAACATGCTAAAAATCTCCGTAGAGCTGAGAGATGCTCACATGTACAGTAATGTCATACAGCTAAATTCCCAATAAAAGCTGTTCTCATTTGTTTTTCTGTTCCTGTTGTCAGACAATGAAACAAGTATGAAAATGTGGCCCATTAAGATACATGTTAAGCAGCAGTCATTTCCAATCTGCTGCTCATCTCTGCTAAAATCCTGATTTCACATCCGTGACGTCATCTGACAAAATCACAACACACACAAGTTAAAGACAACGGCTGTGCTGTGATTTCGCCTATATTTACTAGTAAAATGTTCACTCAGAGAGAACGTTCATTTACATCTCCGTCAGCTGCCGTGTTGTCGACTCTCTTCGATGGAAAGTAACTTGGATTGTTTTTTGGAAAAAAGAAAGTCACTACACGAAAAGTCAGTAAATTGTAAATGGCAACACTCCTGTAATTGCCCTCCTCATGACGTACTAAAAACTGTTCGAACCATTTCATTTTAAAAGGGCAATGACCAATGGTGTAACTTCATTTCAGTCTTTGACAGACATTCACGTTCATATGTCTGGCCCTGCTGTTGTGGTGGTCCAGCCAAAAATACTGATTAGTGCAGCTTTAATTTTTCAGATATGTGACATTAAGCTACAAGACTACGTTAGTGTTTTGTATACTGCTCTTTAACAGTAATAAAAGAGATTGGGAAACTAAAGGACTTTCAAAGCTCATGAATTTGCGGTTCACAGGGCGTCAGGCATAATGTACTGCTGCTTTTGAGCACCTCCAAAAAGGCCAGCTCAATCTTTAACTCTGCGCTGCGAAAGAAAACGTATGATGTTTGTGTGTCTGTGTGTGTGTGCGTGTGCGCGTGGCAGCTGCTGATCAGCCCAGCCAAAAGAGAATTACAGCCCTCCCAAGGGGGACAAGAGAGGCCAACAAGGGACAGGTGACTCCCAGTCTCTCCCAGATCTCCTTACACCCACCCACCCACACACACACACACACACACACAGCAGAAGATATACACACATACAGAGAGAGAGGGAGAGATTGATTGTAGGCCTGTCTACCACGTCCCACCTAAATAGAGGGGGATGTCCGTGCCACAGGGCATAGGGTACAGTTGTAAAAAGCCGAAGTCTTGAGGCAGACAGATGTCACACCTGGGGAGGAATCTGATAGGATGTGTGATATTGGATTCCTTTTTAAGTTCTCAGTCCCATTGTCAGGATTTACAAGCATCACTTAGGCCGCAGTGTTTCATGTGAGTCAGATCTCATCCCCCCGTCAGCAGCTTAATATTTAAGCGACATTTTGAGCATAAAGACAGAGGCCGACTTGATGCCAGCCGACAAACCGAGCCCGCTTTGTGTCCCTGACTTGATTTCCTCTCGTCCTCTTTCTTGTCAAGCCAGACTGAAGTCCATAGTGTTTGGTGCAAGTAAAGCCCCTTCTCTCCTCTTCCCTTGTCCTCCTCTTCTCCCCGGCACCGGCCCCCAGACACAAGCCTCTTTCTGTTGGGGCATCGCCATGGCAACCAAGCCACTAACTTGAGGAGGCGACATAAAAACCTGCTCTTTTAGGGGGACACAGGAACACCTGCCACCTCCGCTGATGGGGAGGGCCGAGCTGGACACACAGCCACGTGCAGACACACACTTACATACAAATTCATGTGGTCACAAATGCAGAAACACACTCGTACACATACACGCTCACTCTCTCTCACACACACACACACACACACACACACACACACACACACACACACACACACACACACACACACAC
>JBBMJY010000005.1:12109673-12143716 GCA_037833715.1 Toxotes lorentzi
CTTGTCAAGGGGGCCCCAACATTCTAAATTTCCCACTGTCTAGAAATCTTTGTGGGTGAATGGAACTTTTTCATCCAACCAAACCACCCCCTTGCCAGCCAGACACACCCCCCCCCCCCCCCCCCACCACTTTTTTTGTTTTTGCTCCTTTTTTGCTCCTTCGCTGCTCCACCCCACTCTCTCTCTCTCTCTCAGCTACACTACAGGCTAACATTTCTTAATATGAAGCCAAAAAACATTTCAAGTTGTCATATAAGGCGTGACATCCTCTTATCAGCAACCTCAAAGGAACAACTGTACTTGCCCGCTTCTCTGAGTGTTTCCAGCATCATACACGGGCTTCAGAATCCTCTGTGACAAAACCGAGAGGCCCTTCAACGCAGCTACAGTTGCCCTTTTTACCTCATTTAAGACGACTAAGAAAGGAATATGTATGGGAGGCTACAGTATATCACAGTAGGCCACTCACACCCTATGTGGCCCCACTGTAACGACTGCTCCAGACACACACGCACATGCAAACACGTGTGCCAATAGCGTGGCCTTGATGTGGGCTGGTGTGCTGTGTCTACTCTGAGCGTCTGCAGCTGGAAGCCAAGGCTGCTAGAGGAGAGGAAGAATGAAAGCAGAGGAAAGGAGGTATCAAAAAGTGAAGAAGAAGATGATACTGAGTCAAGGAAAAGACAGATACATGGGGTTGCGGAGGAGAGGAAATGATCCAGCAGGAGTTGGGCAGAGTGAGGAGGGGTTTAGGTGGGTGTAATTCATCAAACCTAACTGGGAAATTGATTCACCACCACAAGAATAAGAGGGACAAGATGATACGTGATGACAATGAGGTGGAAGAGTAGGAGGCAGCTGGAGGTAGAGACTCTAGACGGGTTGAGTGGTGGCAAAATGTGGCAACAACCACAGCCATGCGCTGGGAGGCTGAAAATGGAAAATGTGACATGTTTTAGCACAGCAAGAGGGCCCCCATTTGAGGTTGTGTGTGTGGGTGTGGGTGTGCCACTCAGTTGCCGTGTCCTGGTTTTGCAAGGGCGGTCCAAAAGGGCCAGACCAGGCCATACCATACCGTACCATAACTTACTGGTTGCACAGTGCCAAGCTGGACTAGACCAGATCATTAAGATTGCAGGCATCTCCTGCTGACTGTTTCATTCAAGTTACTGTATGAACATGGACAGGGACAGGGCTCAGGGATTGCAAACTTTTGCAGACATTTTGAACTTTCTGTCACAAGTGAACATCCATGCTGCTGTCAAGAAAATCCTAGAATTAGATATGGGTTTGTGTCGATATTATTTTGACCCTGGTTCAAGTGTGGATGTACTTCCTCATCACTCACTAGGCGGAGTGTGTCAGGGCAAAAGGTCAGAGTGTGAGCCAAAAAACATCCTCAACCAGCAATTAGGTAAGCTTTCCTTGTTTCTCAATATTCCTGAGTCTTATGACAATACGTTGTTGCATTTTAAATTAAAAACATTTCCCTGAGCTGTGCTGTAATGCTTTTGTTGTTATTCTGTGCTCTTAAATGGGGCGATTTCACTTCAAGGAATAATATAAAATTCTTCACTCACCACTGATCCAAACCATCACAGGGAATCAAAGCATGGTGATATGATATAATTTGATCATGGTGACATGTTAAACTAAATTAGTGTCCTGTAATTAGCATAACAGGTGTCTTCAATCTTGCAATCAGTCAGTCTGCCTATTTGAACAGTGAAAAGTAGTCACTCTGCTGTTTGGTACCATGGTGTGTACCACACTGATCATGGACCAGAGAAAGCAAAGGAAAGAGTGGCCTGAGGACATCAGAAAGAGAATTATTGACATGCATGTTAGAGGTAAAGGACATAAAACTGTGTCCAAGCAGCTTAATATTCCTGTGACTACAGCTGTGAATATTATTAAGAAATTTAGGGTCTAAAAAGATCACAGCTAAAAAGAAAAGACCCAAGAAACAAAACATTGGACTGTTCTGAAGTCAACTTCCATGAGTCCTGATCTAAATCCTGTCAAGAAGGCACCCTTGTGAAAGACTGGACAGGTCTGCTTCTTAAGGCCTCTAAAAGCTACTTAAGAGCTGCCAAAAGAAAAATCTAAGAGACGAGAAGAGCATCACTCTTGTCAAAACTCACTGATGTGCAACCTGTGTCAAGGGCTTTTAAGTTGACATTGTTTCAATTTAAAGGGTCACAAGTTAAAAGGGTTGGGAAACACTCTCACAGGGCTGAGCTGTTGCAAAGCAGACTTTGTCTAGTAGATGATGCACTGCCTCCATCTAAAGGTGAAGAGGAAATTTGCAGGTTCAATTGAGAAAGCTGGTTTTATATATTGAAAAAGGAACGAATAAATACAAGTTTAAATACAGTACTTTTTTTCTCTCAGTAGAACAGTAACTGAAAACATCCCTGATTATTTTCTGTGAAAAAGAGATCATTTGTGCTACATTAATTTTTAGTCTTTAGTTAAATCTGTCAAATGTGGATTTTATAAAAGCCTCAGTTATAATAACTATGAATCATTGTATTTAGTTCTCTTGGGCATGATGACACGCTGGACAGCAGAGAAAATAATCACTTTCTTTAATGGTGCCATCACCAAACTAGGCACTGATTTACACAGCCTACAATGGCCTAATTCATTTCACCAGATCCTTTCAGAGGATGGACCATGCAGAAAAAGAAAACCCTTTTGCACAAGTGACTGAGGGGACATAGTGAGTGTTTAAGTGTTTGACATGTGACGATTTTGCATCTGTTGTTTCCTGTGTAACAGGATGAGAATAAACTTGCAACAAGAAATTCTTTGAAAATGATCAGCACGAACGCTGCCCTGGAACCATCTTTTCATGGACTCTTGGTTTTTGTGGCGTCTATAGCAGAAACAAACAAAACCCAGTTTCCTCATGGGAAAAGGAATTGAAAAATGTTCTCTCAGACTTATGTCTAAGAATAAAACACTCACAGACTGTGGCACAAACAAGTCTTTGTCGGGGTGTTTGGAGACAAGATTTAGCTACTGATTTATTTTTCTCTCTTGGAATACATTTTCATCCACACTGTCTCCTTGAGGGCTGAAAAACAATATGAAAATGACCTTGATGACAGTCTGCATCCTGAAGGCATCTGAAAGGTCAGCGATACCTGTTGGTGTCAGGACACCATTCCTCATCTGGGTATCAGTCTCTTTGTCTTTTTGTCCTCTCATTTCTTACTCACCAAAATCATTACAAACAGAATAACTGATTGCAAACCATTCTGCCCTCTGAGAGCTCTGTAACTTAACCAAAGTGTGTGCCGTTAGGAGTTAAAAGCTCTCTGTCTGTCTGCCTTTTCCTTGTTTCACAGCCTGACGGATTGAAGCAGCAGACAGCTGGTGTATGATAATGTAAAGAAACAGTTTCCATTCTGCTCTTCGACTATCCTTTTACACTTTCATGCCGCTGTTTCTCTGTGACAGAGTGAAACCCTCAGCCTTAGGGCAGTTCTGTGTGTGTGTGTGTGTGTGAGAAAGAGAGAGGGGGGGGCATACTGTGCTCTCTCTCTCTGCCAGGTGGACCTCTTCTTCCTCCTGGTGTCACATGGGAGGGGCCTGGGTGCATGCAGGCTAAAGCTAGCTCCACTTATTTCCCTGGCAAATGTTGTCACCACAACCAGTCACATTTCTCTCCTCCTCCTCCTCCTCCTCCTCCTCCACCTCTTTCTCTTCCACTCCTCTCCTCCTTCCTCCATCCCTCACTCCCTGCCTGCCTGTCAGAAGTCCCACACATCCCTAGAGGATAAGATGCCATGGAGGCCACAGGAAGAACAGCGCTCTTCGTCTGCTCTGTCCTGTTCATTCTAACAGGTAAGCGTTGTGTGTCAAGGTGTCGCGGTGGGATGCTGTGCTTGAGTTGTCAGTGTTGTGTTGGCTGTTGGTGCAGCTATAGCAGTTGCTGTGGTTGCTGTGTTTGCTTGGTTGGCAGGGTAAAACTAAGGGGTGAGTTGAGGAAGTTTTTTTGTTTTTTTTTCTTTGTGGTGCTCAGTAACAAAATGTTCACTGAAAACTTGTGAAATAGTTCAAAGCGTTCAGGTCAGAGATGCAGTAATGAAACTGGGTCGCAAAATTTAAAAACGCAAAAACAGATCCTTTGGCAAAAGAATAATAAAAAAAAAAAAAAAACGTTAAACTTGTCACTCTGATATTGTGACATTTTGGTGGACGATAAGTTCTTTAGACTGTAATACCTCTACTCTCCAGAGTCTTTTTTTTTTTTTAACACAAAGCTGAGTCTTTAAAATGTTCCTTAGTGTCTGTCTTGGTTTGTTTTGCATGTCCTTTCCATTGTCATAGCCGTGTGACGGTACAGAATTAGCTTTTCTGCTATTGTTGGCTGTTAGGTGAAAAAAAAGAAGAAGTGACTTAGGCCACAGCTCTGTGACTCAGTGATAACAGACATGTACCAGCGTCTTTCACATGACCAGATAACTCTTAACAGAAAAGTTCCTCAAACAAACATGGACTCTCCCGTGCTTTGATGTTTGTATCATCAACCTCACACGAGGAGCACTATTTGTCTTATCTGAAAGAGGACAGAAGATGGTGGCGTTCGGACATGCACCGGGTGACTTTATTTAGAATCCAAACAGCTTGGGTGTGTGTGAGGGTGATAAGAGGCAGGTGCTTGTGGGTCTCCACATGTAGTTGATTGAATGTGTGTGCGTGAACACTAAACGAAGATATCCTCTCACCTCAAAGACCATTGTCACTGTGATCCCCTCTCTATCACCGCAACAATATCTGTGTTGTTTGGGGGACAACAGTGAAGGAGCGGGCTTGGCACACTCCTCATTCTTCCTTTTCACCCGATCTCAGCTGTTGTAAACACAGGCACACTCCTGCCCCTGACACACACACACACACAAACACACACAGAAACTGGCCTCCAGGCTTATGAGAGTGGAACATGTCACGGGGGCGTCTGCTCTACATGTATTACACAAAAAGAGAAAACAAAATCCACTTTTCTGTTCCATTTTTATATCAAGACGTTTTTATTTTATGCATCATCTAAAGATTCAGTTCAGTTCCTTCATTACTATTTTCCAGTCATTTCTTTAATGCTGAAACAGAGAAAGAGAAGGAGTCAGTCAGAAGCGAGACCGACTCCTTCTCTTTCTCTGTTTCAGCACAGTGCCACAGGAGAAGCTTGAAAAAGATCACTGTGAACAAAAAGTGAGAGGTTTTAGTGAATTTGTCTCACAGTAATTCTGCCTACTCACATGCTGCTGCTTAACTCAACCTAGCATCCAAACAGTGGACTGCAGTCCACTAATTCACCTCACACTTAAAACTTGAGAATGAATTTGTTTTTCAAATATTCCTGCCAAATGACACAATCAGGTCATAGCTCAAATGAAATATTAATGATATTAATATTAATGATGGGTCGTTTCATCTTTACACCATACTGAATAAAAGGATTCTATTTTTATTCCCACTTCTGTTTTGAGCCTGTTACCACTGAACAAGCTGCCCTGGCAACCAAACATAGCTTGGACAGACAGCAAGGTGCAATAGATCAGCAGTTATTTAGTTACTTCAGAAAGCCCAAGAGTTTGTTTTGTGAACGAGTCAGGATCAGAGAGACAGGACTCGTCCTTGTCTGACAACAATGACGCTCTCTCTGTAGTAAGCTGGGTCAATATTAACTCACTACAGTTTCAGGACTTGGACAATGTGAAGACTAGGATATAGATTATAAGATTAGACAGTCAAAACAGACCTGAGTTCATCTTTTAAATTGTCACTCTCACTCTCACTCTCACGTCTATTCCACTGCACAATGCTTTTTCCAATATCTATATAATCTAATTCATGATCAAGCGAACACATGCAAAGTGAGTTTTAGATTGTAACTAAGTTTCTAACAAAATTTTAGTTATTGTTTAGTTGGTTAGATATTTTAGTGTTGGTAAACTAGACTTGACTAGGCCAATCTATTAGTAAAGGATACAGTACATGTATACCTTGATGTTGAACTCAGGTTCAATATGACTGCTAACGTTGCTCCATATCTGGAGTTGGATTTTATGTCATTGTTGTGTGTGCAGCTTGCTGCTCTGCCCCCCCCCTCCCAAAAAAAAACAAAAAAAACAAAAAAAACAAATTAACCAGCCGGTCCTTGTTCACAATAACTACTTTCTTTACAAACTTCATTACGTAGCTTCCACTACCACTGAAACTGGAAGTGAAACTGTATTGTCACCCTATCTGAGGGTGCTGTTAACCACCTACAAGAATTCTTTAGTATACACTGGTTTTCCAAGAAACACTAAACACTTGTACCTTTTTGACATAAAAATGGTTAAATTTAAAGATACTTTTTATGGCATATTGATCACCTAATTCTACACTGTTACCCATAAAGTTGGAATAAAACATGTTTGACCTCTTCTCGTGAAATGATTGTGACGATGTGATTTATTCTTGATACTTAAAGTGTGTATCTTCTCAAAACTTTATTGATCAGTCTCTTCCAATGTGATTACTGATACGTATAAATAGGAATAAAAAGAGGAATGTGTCTGAAAACAAAACTATTCCAACTTTATGGACAACAGTGTATTTAATGCACTGGTTTGTATCCCAAAACCCATATTGTGCTATGTATCACAAGAGATGAACACTTAGGAAAACAGAATCACAGTCAACATCTAACAGGCATTCTGGACATGAAGCACCTTGAGTGTTTATCCCTAAAATGTCCAAATGATTGTAGATTATTAAAGGAATTAACCCACTTTCTGAAACAAGCTTTAAATCAGGAATTGTGCGCTGTATGAAGCCCACCGCCGATTATCCTGCAGCAGTTGTGCAGTAACTCTCTTTTTCTTTTCCTCCCTCTCACTTCCTCCTGCCATTCTTCCATCTTCGCCACCTCAGGGGTGAACTCCAGTTTCATCCACATCCCTTCATTAGTCCACCATGGGATTGAAGGGAAGCCTCTGCTCCTGTCTGTGGAAACTCGCTTTCCATTAGACAAAGCAGACATCCAGGGAACTTGGTCCTACACCAGGCCGAGCGGCACCAGGACCACACTGGTGACGTTTACCAAAGATGCCACAATCACTGACATGATGTACCGCAACCACCTTGTCTTCAGAGGACCCAATATTTCTTTGCTAATCCAAAAACTGGACCAGGACAGTGAAGGGGATTATCATCTGAGTCTGAACATAGAGTTTCATAACAAGACAGGACTGGTCAAGGAAGAGAGAACTGTGCATGTGACAGTGGATGGTGAGTCTTTAAACAGCCTGATCCGTATTGATCACCTTAATTGGAGTACAGTCCCAAATTTACCAGCATTTCTTATTTTTTCCTCAGTCCCTGTGTCCACTCCAATCATTGAGAAGAACCCGTCTCATGCAGTCGTCGAGGACAAGGCGAACGTAACCTGGACTTGCTCCGTTGAGAGAGGAACAAGAGTTGTGTTCCAGTGGCTGAGGGACAATGTCCTGTTGGGTCCCAGTGACAGATACCACTTCTCCCGAGACAACTCTACCTTCTTAATCAGTCCTGTGAGGAAAGAGGACAAGGGAACGTATCACTGTGTGGCCAGCAACCCAGTCAGTCAGGGTCAACACAGCATGGACGTAGACCTCAATGTTTACTGTGAGTACATATGTCCTTCTGTATTCTTCCTCTTGTCCTTCTCCTTTTTTTTCTCTGCTGACACAGAGTAAGGAGACAGATGTTGACATCTCATCATAACCAGCTGCTACTTTCATGTGTAATTCAATCCTGTGAACACCCTAAAATATCAACTATAGCAAAAAAGAAGTTCATAGAGCCCAGTCAATATTACAGGGACTGAAATCAGAAAAATGTCATAACGCCAAAAATGTAGACAAAAGAAATCAGCTGTTGGTGTGATTGCTTTCACTTGCTTTTAATTTGGCACACATTTTGACCAGGTCTGTTATCATCACTGAATCAGAGGAGCCCAGACCTTTGAAGTTTAGTTCCAATTATGTTCTTTCGAATTTTCCCTACAACACATTTGGCTGTAGGAGGTTTTTTTTTTTTTTTTTCAGTCTAAGTTGTCACAATAACAATATGTAGAATACTTCTAAATTTGTTTTTTCTCTTTCACACTGGTTTCCTGGTGGTACTAAGCTCTATGTAAATTTCTGTGAAATTGGACTACTCACTGACAACTGAAAACACGTGGCTGTTAGAGGATGATATTTGCATGGGAGTAGACTCATCTCACAGAGCTCCTCTGTTCTACTACAGAGCTTGTAGATACACTGATAAACTACCCTGGTTGTGTGAGTCTTAGGCTGAAAGTCAGAGTTCATATATAATCTTTCCATGAAATAATTTGAATGTATTTAACCAAACTGCAGTTCCTGTATTGATGGGACGTAAAAGACGTAGTACATGTACCTCTGGGATGTGCCTGTAACTTTCTTCATTTTTTCATCTTTTTATTCAGCGTGTTCAAACTGCGAACGTGTTATTATAATAACTTGGCACTGAGAATCGCTCCACTAGTATTTTTAGCACTGTTATTATTTCTGTTTGCATAAATAAAGCATGTTTGTGTTAGCATTCACTAGCACCCTGCAGCAAGTAAGGATCTACTGCTGACAGTTAAAACATCTCCTTCAGGTTTATCATGTTCAGCCTCTATTCCAGTCAGTCTTCATGAATGTAAATGTGTAACTAACTAACTAATGTCTTGTTCATTTTGTAAATGTCTATTTCCAGTCTGATACACATGGCATTCATGCTGAAACAGACTTATGCCAAGAACTAGCAGTGTTCTTGGACAGATTCCCTTGGTAGTGATATAAATGTCTATCTTAACATTACAATATAGTTTACCCCATGTAACCGTGTTGGGAAAATTAATTAAATTAATTAAATGTTCTTTTCATTTAACTTTAATGATATCTCCACGAGAGCCGTTTGGTAAGTTCAGTGCCTTTTTCAAGGGTACCCCGACTCTAATTCAGGGGAGCATGTGCTGCTCTGCAACCTGGGAACTTGTAGTCAGTAGCTCACTTCTTTGACCTTTAGTCTGACCTTGAGTTCACTGCTGTCCCATCATGCATTAGAATAAGACAATTAATAGTAAAGTAACCATGTTTTATGACAAAGTACCATCTCAGCAGCAAATTGTCATGTTTCCCCAAATCCCATGTTGGCCCCCAACAGATGGCCCCTACAATCTGGAGGTGAACTCAGGCCAGGGCCTGCGGACAGGGGAGGTGTTCACCATCAACCCAGGGGAACTGGCCTTCTTTGAATGCCAGGCTGACTCCAACCCACCAAACAGCTATGTCTGGATCTCTAAGAGCCGCAACGCAACCCAGGTCATCACTGAGGGCCCACGGCTGGAGGTGCTTTCCTACAGATTGGCCCAGGCTGAAGAGTACCTGTGCCGTGCTTTCAACAACGTGACACAGAAACAGGACGAGGCCCAGTTTACTCTGGTGGTGGCCAGCTTAGGAACAGGTGGGTAGAGGGTGGAAGATGGCAAGCGGGAGCAGAGCGTGGGTAGGTTATGGGAATCCTCTGAGATAAACACTCTGTAAACAGTGTGTTGTGCCAAAAGCAGAAGAGGTTGATGAGCTATGAGAGATATGGCTTGACAATGACAAACACTAGCCAGCTTCGGGAACAGCTCGGCAGATGAAACACTGGGTGCACAGCAGGTGGGAAGTGAAAGCAGGTTATGGGTATAACATGAAATATACATGGCTGTCATGAAACTCAGATTTTATCCCTGTTGCTAGGTTCCAGCGCCTGCAGTCTGTATTAAAGTTCAGTGGCTGGGAAAGTAAACAGAGAATGACAGCTGTTGTATTTGTTGACTAAGTTTTATAGCATGTGGAGTTTCTGTGTGCCAAATGCGACATTGACATGTTGTCTTGGTGACAGTGAAAAAGGCTTACTCATGGCTACTGCTGATACTGGCTATGATTGAAAATGCTGTTTATAGAGTCAACAGAAGTCATGACAGCATTCAGGTTTTTTTAATGACATCAGAATCACTTAATAACATTACCAATGAGTCCTCTGATGACTCACCTTTCAGTAAGACTAGGACTCTACAGCCGTGTTAGCTTAGAGAGCGAGGCTGTACTTATTCACGCCAGTGCTTTAAGCTACTTGCTAACACGAGCAGGCTAATGTGCTCTCGGTCACAATGCTTGACCTTGAATATCTATCGCAAATTTCACAGCAGTACACGCTGCGTACCTGTGTACTGCCAAAATAAATGTTAATATCAGTGTACCTCCTGTGTTTGTTTACAGGAAAAGAGAAGCATACCCAGGAGGGTGGCTCTGTGTCTCCGCTGGCAGCCATTACTGTCAGCTCTTTGTTCATCATTGGCTGTATGCTGCTGTTCTTCCTCAGGAGAACCTGCCATCCTAAGAGAGGTCAGATAATCACTCTGTATCATTTTGGATACCTCCATTAGTTCACTCCAGTGAAGTACACTGTGAACTTACTTGCGTAGTGCGTAAGTGGTTTCCCAGCAGTAGCACTAGTCAGCTAGCTCATCCCTTTGTTTAACGTGCTCCAAGCTTGAAATCTAGGTGGCTGAGTAGCTGAGATCGGAATATTATGGCTGTTAAATCTTTACCTTTTCCTGGTGTAGATAACACTAACGGCTCGCTGCACCAGGGTTTTACATGTTAACCTTAATCATAAATGTAAATAACTTGCAAATGTAACTACTGCATTTGACTAAGTCTAGGTAATATTTAAAAAAAAAAACAAAAAACAAAATAAAAAAAACAAAAACATGTTATTTCTGTATTTGTGTATAATTATTTCCTTCTGTCTTTCTCTCCATTACCAACAGTGCTGATGAGCATTTACAACAGGTAAGAGGCTTGAATATGAAATAAATACAGACTCTATTCACAGTGATTTTGATCTGCATACTGTATAAGCTTCAATTAACTACTTTATTTTCCTGTTTTCTGGCAGACCACTTTCAGAGCAGAAAAGACCTCATCGTTCAGGTAAGACTGTTTGTTCACATTCAATTAATGCTGTTACTGTAACCTAACTGTTGGTCTGATGTTAAAACCTGCGCATCAACAGGTCACGAGGATGCAACAGAAGACTTTGGCATCTATGAGTTTGTCTCCATACCTGGGAAAATGGAATCTGCACAGGTACTAAACAAGTTTTACATCAGCATAAATTTACAGGATAGGCAGCAGCCCTCATTTTGTCTAAATTTGTATTTTTCTGGTTTTAATGTTCCTAATTCAACTGTCCCCTAGGTTTCATGCAGATCTCTGGCCCGCCTAGAGTCACTGCAGGATATGCACACCACCATCTATGATGTGATCAGACATGTTCCTGAAACCCCGAGTCATAGTTTGCTGAAGTAACTTGAGATGTAACTCGCAGTCATTTCACTTGAAGACTGTGTAGCTTTATTTTCTTAAGTCTCTGTTATCAAAGCCTGAAACACCAGTTTTGGTGGCCCACATTTTTGCACAAGCGATGAAGGAGACAAGTGTGAGTACACAACCTGATCGTGCACTGTTATTGTCAGGGGTATGGGACAGATTTTAAATGTCCTTTGCCAACATTGTTGTGAAAATGAAAATAGATGTATGAATGGCCTAGTTTTTTATGTGAAAGTATAACTGGAGTTGAAACTGTTTTGCTTTTTCATTTGAAAATGAAGATCATATAAAACCAAGCCAGTTAGTAGAAGCCATCTTTACATTATTTGGAAGATCTGCCTACAAGGTATCCCGACTTCCGCACCATGATTACTATTTAAAACACATGTTTAATTTTAAACACTAAAGTTTTATTTATCAATTGAATAATATCTCTCTAATTTAATATTTCACCCTCAAGAGAGTTGGTTTTGTGAGAAGACAAGTGTTATAATGAATGGATTTTATTGTATTGAATATGTTTAGGTTAAATGTATATATTGTATATGGACTTCGCTGCAGATTCTTTAAACATATCATTCTATATCTATGTTTTGCTGAAATCTATTTATTCCTATACAATCTCTTAACCCTGTTTCCTCATATGTAGCATTTGGTTTCTGCTCACCATGGATATAATGAAATACTGAAACCAGGAAAATGATTAATAATTCTTAAATTATTGTACAGTTTGCATTCACAATTGTTTTATACTCTATTAAAGATATAACTGTTTACTATTCTGGTTCATATTTGAACATGTGATGGTTATGTACAGACTTTTATATTTTCTGCAGTTGTATTTTTATACACACATACATGTATGTCTTTTTAACCAAATGGTCATATTAGCTGAAGCCAGCAAAGATGTCAGTTGCTCTGCCGCTTCACAGCCAGTCTTTGTCTGATGTCAAGGCTGTGATCTCTCTTCTCATAAGTGTATGAGTTGTGCTTGTTGTCTGGAAATTGCTGCAAAGTGTTTGTTTCTCTCAGCCTGGCTGTACTGGTTGCTGTGTACCTGGCGAGATATGGAGACAGGCAGCAACAGACGGATGGTTCAGCATGTGGCAGAGTGCCCTCCACCTGCTCCTGCTGACACCTTGTCACGAGTAGATAAAAACGTGCGTGCTTGTTTGGCTATGTGTGTTTAGTGTGTGTATGGGAAAGAGAAAAGAGGTAAAAGGAGGAGGAAAGCTAGAGATACAGACAAGCATGGAGAGAACTTGACACATTTTTTTTACAAACTTTTTTTAAGGAAATAGAGGTCACAATTTATCTGCAATTTACAACATTTATTAGAGACTGAAGCAATTAGTTTTCTATTAGTTTTTTTTCTCACCTTGAGCAGAGTGTCACTTAAAGGCGGCAGTCTCCTTTCTGCTATGATTCAGCTTATTACCAAAACTTTGAGTTGTCCCCATTATGTCGCTCACACGCTGAATGCTTGTATTCAAATTCATGACGAATGCTGTGGCACGAAACTTTAAACTCTATTTGAAGGAAATCCACTAATAAATCATGGTAAAATCATGAAATGACTTATTTTACAATTTTGCCAATATACATCAACATGACAAATTATGACACTGGCGTGTTTTTACTTGTTTACTGGTTAAGGATAACAAATTGTCTAGAGGTGACTCTCATACTCAGCCATAAAGTGCTGCTTATCATGAAGCCCCCCCCTGCATAACAAGCAGTTTATTGAATCTAGCTCTAATTATAGCACATGAACTGACCAACTGAGTGCTCTGTGTCTTTGTGGTGGCATCTCCGGGTAGCAGTTGCCATCTGTTCCGTCTCAGTGTATGCTTTAAGGGAGAGGCTCAGACTGCCTAACAAACAACAGTGGAGTAAATTCACCTAAGGAGAGTGACCTCATCTTCATTTGACTGGGAAATAGCCTGGGGCACCATTAACCAGGAACTAGAGCTCACAGCGCCTGCTGTCTGCTGCATGCTGTCTGCTTTTAACCAAGTGCTGCTCAAAATAACACCTAAGGGGGCAATTACAAAGCAGGCTAAAGGGGGGTTTTAATGTTGCAAGGGGTAGAGATGAAGAAAATCCATTCAATCTATTCCATTCAGGTCATGACAGTGTGACAGTGTGACAGTGTGACGGTGAGCCAGCATGAACAATACCAGGACCCTGAGTGTAATTGAGACATCACTGATTAATTATAGACTTTTCCTCTTGTGACAAGCTATTTCAAAATGTCTCACCTGAGAACAGAGAAGCAGAATGACATTTTTCAGGGATGCAAAATTTAACCATTGCCGTCAAATATCCTCCTGTATACTCTTTCTATTCTGTGATGTTAAATTACCACCATCCAGTGGTATGTTATAGCACATGTAGCAGTATCACAGTGTTAATGCTTCACACCACTTTTAAATATAGTTTTCTTTTTCTTTTTGTTCAGAGCGGAAAACACTTTTAATTTAATGAAAGCATTTTCTGTATATTCACCCCGAAATATTCTGACATTTAATATTACATCAACGCGCAGCAAAAACAACGACAACAAAAAAACTATATTTCCCATGATGCCCTGAAGTTTTCCGGTCTCTGCCGTACCAGTCACGTGACGGTCAATTATGGCTTCCTTCTCGTAGTGATGGAGGCTCATCGTTAACAACAAAACTAAATTGTGACTTTATTCACTTATTTGCCCACTGACACAAGTTGGATTCACGATGCAGAAGATCAAGTCTCTTATGGCCCGGCAGGTGAGAAAAGCAGGTCCACACGAGCTGAGCCGCGGGCCGTTTGTCTCTGACAGCTGCAGGTAGCTAGCATAACAGCTAGCTAAGCTATTAGGCTAATTTGACAGCTCATGGTTCTGGCTCATGAAAGCGCATATTCAACCGGCGCAACAGCCGCTTGTTGAACGACTATAATACAGCGACGACCTGTTTACCTCACAAAAACAAAATACCTATTTATGGGCTAGTTATACCCACGCCCTGGTTGTAGGAGTATACCATTATACAAGCACAACAGCATGGCACACTGGAAGCTGGGCGTTTGGGGAAGTTCTCAGTTTGCACAGCAGTAATGTTAGACTTCACCACTGGACACAACAGAGCGTATCGCTCACAGAAATCTGCCCGTCGGTTTCACTTTTTACTGTATTTACTGATGCGCTGATGAATTGCAAGCTATGTGACAGCGGGAACAGCGTTAACGTTACTTGGCTTTGTGGGGATTTTGAAGTGTTAACAATAAGTGTGGTTTTAACAGGGCCTGAAGAGCCCCCAGGAGAGCATGGCAGACCTCAGTCCCGTGGAGAACCTGAGGATCCCGAGCAAGGTAAACTTCATCACAGGGCTGAAACTGGCTGACATTTTCGCTGTGATGTTTGTAGCATTCACGCCGCTCTGTGCCTAAGACCAACCTCTCTTATTGCTAATGATGCGCCGTAGTAGTTTTCTACCTGTCCTTTAAAAAAAGATTGCAGTGGCTGAATGCTTCCTGTAACCGTTTTGTTAAATTGCTGTTCCGTCATTCTTTTCAATACACAGTGAAAATTCACAAAATCTGCACTTTCCTAAATGTGCTTTTGAATGGTCATCTTGTGCATTGCATGTTTTCTGTGTATGAAATGACCATTTTGGGCAAATTCACAATGCATTTCATTTAAAGAAATCCAATCACAGTCCAATCACACTCAGTAAAAGTTATATTGCTAATTGTGTCACAGAAAGGTTGAACGTGTCAGGTTGGTTTTAGAACTGAAGCACACTTCTTGTATAAATTATTTGTCTGGGCTTTGTACACCGTATATGTATTGTATTTTGAACTGCAACCTGCAAATTGCATTAGCTACATCACACCTGCGGGTTTTCCTAAAAGGTAGTGTAATAGTAGACTGAAGGCTCCCATTTATATCACTTAAGGGTACATTTCACATCAGTCTGAACACCAGCATTGTGAAAAATGATCCGCTGTAACAGTGTTTTAACACTTTGTCATGGCAGCGTGTGAAAACGTAATCAGTCATGCTTAGTCACAGCAAGCATTTGTCATTATCCTCTTGTACAAATTCAATTTGTAAAGAGCAGACAGAGCGAAGCAGCAGAGTGGGTCTATATAATGTAAAATCACCTACTTTACACCTCATGCTCTGCTAGTTGCTGGCCTTGTGTTGACTTTGTTTTGTAGTGGTGACCTTCTATTAATGTGGCTGAGCAGAGTTTGGAAGGTGACCAACTCTGTTTATCCACAGTGCAGGGTGATATAAGCCAGGTCCACTCAACCAGATGTTCAATTTCTCTCTTTACAGAGATCTCTCTTTTTTTTTTTTTAGCTTGACGTTTTGCATTTTGCCCTGGTTTGGCTTGAATACTTACATGTGAGTGCAATTTTCTTCATGGCGTGGTTTTGCTGATTTACCATTTGAGCACTTGCTGGTCAGGTTTAGACATACTGCAGAAGATAAGACTGAAAAAGGAAGTGCCTTTCTGTCAGTTCATCTATGGGAGTTGCGAAACATGAGGCAGAGAGGATTTTGATATCTTTTAGTCTGTTGTCAGAGACAGAACAGTGTGGTAAACACGGACTGTCTCTTTTGAGAAGCTCATACATAACAGTCTATTTTTTTCTGTCACACGTAGGGCTGGATCTTGGCGGTATTCTCACAACGAACAGAAGATACAGGCTTATGAAAGATAACAGCGATAGCATATAATAACTTAATAATTTTAGGTCATTGTATCATATTAGTTTGATGCATTGTAGACAATAACGCACTGATGTCGCTAGACCTGTTGTTGCGGAAAAGCACTCAGTGACACAGATGAAGCTCAGATAAGATAAGCAGTCATTTACCCTCCAAGTGTAATTAGAGCCTGAATGAAAGCAGGTGGGAGTGCCTTGGGAAAGATTTGTTTCTTTTCATAGGATGCATGTCTCCCCCTGGCTTTGGGATTGGTATCAGTTGATGTGGCCAAACTGGATATGCAGTAATCAAACACCCTTTTGTGTTTTAGGGCCTGAAATATTCACCTTTGTTCATTCTGGACTCTCTGCCTGCATGAATTACTGTGCATCTTATCATGTCTGCTTTGTTTATGTGGTATGAGGCAGTGTGGTATAGTAAGACAGAAAAATTGGCCAAGAGTTAGTATGGATTTGAGGGTTATGTGCACTAACACCTACGATTCCAGATGACCCATGAATTCACTTTCCTGTGTGCACTGCAAACACCTCCCTATTGTGTGTTCAACCAAAACACACGGCTTATTATTTGATGATATTATGCTTTGACTTTATTTATTTTGCCTCTGGCCTTTTCAGCTTTCAGGAAAATGAGATAGTGCCCACACAGGACAGGCTTTATACACAGAGGCAAGAAAAAGTAAGCAAACCGTTTGGAATTAGCTGCAAAATGTGCTCAGATATTAATCTGAGTTGCAATTATGACCAAACAAACAGTTTTAATTAACAGCGCGCAAATAATTGTACTCTTCATATCCATACTGAATAAATCATTCAGACATTCATGGCGTAGGTTGGAAAAAGGTATGTGAATCCCTCAGCTAATAACAACAACAGAAGATAATTGAAGTCGGGAGCTAGCAAACCTGGAGACCAGTCAGTGAAACAAGATTAAAGGAGTGGGTTAAAGCGACTTTGAAAAAAAAAACCCATTTTGACCCTGCTGTTAACCATAAGCATCTGCAGCGTGTAAAAAAAAGGCACTGCATACCAACATGAAAACATCATACCAAAGGTAAAGCATGGTGGAGGGAGCGTCACGATTTGGGGCTGCTTTCCTGCTGTAGCTCACTGTCATTTAAGAGAAAACCATTTCCTAAGTTTATGAGGGTATCTTGCAGGATGCTGTCAGGGTGGCTGCCGCCAGCTGAAGCTCAGTAGAAGTTGGGTGTAACTCTGCTACAGAATGACATCAAGCAACGAAAATCCATCTTTTGAGACCAGACCTTAGTGTAATAGAGATGCTGTGGATTGGCCTCCAGAGAGCTGTTCACACCAGACATCCTAAGAGTATGGCTGGGCTGTGGCAGCTATGAAGAATGGTCCAAACTTCCTCTTGAACTCTTCGCAGTTGTGATCTGCAGCTGCCGAACGAGTTTCTTCGCGGTTTGAGGTAGTTCAACCCGTAGATCCAATCCACTTACTTTTTCTACCAGAACTTTAACAGATTAGAATTTTTTTGTGTGTTATTAGCTTAAGCACCATGTTTTTGTCTATACTTGTGAATTGAGATCACATTTAATGACCAGTTAATGCAAAAAAAACCCCAAGCTACACATACCTTTTCTTGCTCACCGTACACTGAAACCCCCAGGTGCTTCTTGATTAGAGGCGAATAGTCCTCTCAGTAAGCCATGACCACTGCCTCTGTGGGCAACAGTGAGACGGTGCTTGACTGCGTGTGTATATTATTATGATACTCGATATGATAGCTACTGCTTGGAACCATTTCTGTGTTTTCGCTGTGATTTGTGTCATTTATCATCCTCAAGGAGCTGACAGCAACATCTGGCTGGCTGTAGGGAGGGGGAGAACTGATGCGGGGGATGATAGACAAATGATGCCGTCGAGTCATTATTCGGACATGACTTGAGGGTTTGATAGTGTTTGAGTTATAAGTAAACAAGCAGTCTGGCTAGCTTCTTAGAATAGGCCACATGACTGTGCACTGGCCTTTGACCGAACAAGTTCACAAGCATTCTGTGGTGGTTGTCAAACCATAGGAGAATTACCGTCTTGCTCAAATCCCACTGTAGGAGACAGAAAGTATGTGAACTGTACGTGATGCCTCACAGCATATTTAATCTTCCTAAACTGTTATGACTAGAACTAAAGCTGATGATTATTTTCATCATTGATTAATCTTTTGATGCTTTTCTCAGTTAACAGATTCCTTCGCATTTGAAAGGATGAAATCAGTGAATTTCTGGCATTTATGCTTGAAAACTGATTTAAGCAATCAGTTGACTAATTGGTTATGTCACTTTTTACATTTTACTGTAGTCACTAACTGGAACGTTTCCTCAGTAGCAGATGATGCTATGCACCTTCTCATGAAGTTTAGTGTGCTTTGTATTGTTGAGACATCTGTCAAATCATTGACAGGCCATCGTCTAATTTTAGACCAAAACAGGTTACAGAGGCAACTTCCCCCTGACAGATCCACCCGTTTGCCTCCTTTGGGTAATTACAGAAGTTAATGAACTTTAGATGACTGGTGCAAAATGCACGATGCTATTTCTTTAATGTAGTGTTGCTGATAAGGTGGAACATTTGATTTTGGTCGCTTTCACAGATGTCAGGTCAGCTATGTGTGCATAAAGAGGTCAGATTGTTGGCTTTAGCAACAGTCTACCCTCAAGGGAAGCCATTCTCTCAAAGAAAACTGGATCCCCCTTGTTCACCTGCTGCTGTGTACTTAATGCCCTCTATACATTTACATGTACAATGAGCCAAGGACCTAAATTTAATAAAAGTTTGACCTTATTCAAGAGTTCAATGTGATATTATCCCAAAGAGTGTGATTTAAAAAAAGTAGATCCATGGGATTCAAGCCTTTGGTAATGATATGGATTTTTTTTTTTATCATTTCATATCATTTCAACATTTAAATAAATCACAGCCTTGGCACATTTTTTAAAAAATACATTTTTATTTAAATGACTCCAAATGGCTTTGAGCTATTTTTGACCACTTTGATGTTTTTGTTCCTTTTCTTAATCCCTCTTGATTCCTGAGAAGGTATAAGCTTCTCTGCGGGTTCATACTAAAAAACAAACAAACCAGCAAACCTTTTCCCCCTGTCCAATCCTTTTCTATTCAAAGCTGTTGTCCCTCTTCGAGTCACTTTTACAGATTTTCTTTGTAGGGGTTATCTCACGTTATCTCTCTTAAACCCTTAAACCCTGTGGAAACACTGATGGTTTCCATCGCTTTAAGCAAAAAGCTAAAAGAAAAATTATACTGACTTCAATTGATGCACAAAATATCAGTTATTTTCCAATGTGCAACCACAAAAATAGCTTCTTATTTCACAGATATAATAGAGCTGAAATGTTCTAGTCAGCTGATTAATGAATTAGATGTAGAACTATTTATGTAACCGATTCGTCATTTCAGTCAAATGTCAAACATGGTTTGGTTCTTGCTTCTCAAATGTGAGCATTTACTGCTCTTCTTTGCCATACATCATTGTAAATTAAATCTTTAGGCTAATTTTTAACATTTCATTGTCTAAACAAGCAGGTATGTAATATCGGTGTGATCATTTGAAACGTCACAGAAAAATATTTTATTTAACTTTGAAGCTGCTGGAGGAAGGTCTTCCTGTAGGCTTCAGTTTACCTGAGGCAAACAGTAGTTCTCTTAAAACCCTCCTGTTTGTGCTGCAGCTTCATACAGTTACCATTTCCCACCAGCAGGGGTCACCCTAAGTTCACTCAATACACAATTTTTTTTATCTCAGTGTTAAAGTACTCTGCTCACAGAAAACATTCATTTACACGGGCTGAGTGCATCGCCTGCTCATTACCTTCTAAAATTTTTTTTGGACTAATGTTATTGGCTGAGTGCCTCCAGCGGGCAATATGTATCTGAAGATAGGGACTGGGGCTTTTGCTGGCAGGAGAGCATGTGTGATAACCTGTCAATAATTCTCACAGGAATTTCTTGACGGGGGAACAGAGCTCAGTTTGACAGTTCACATGTGTTGGCCTTAGGTCACCCAATCAGGTTTGTTTCTGAGATATGCTATTGACTTATTATACTTTTGAAGGCCTGATTATGCAGTCGTATAACAAAATAGCTGCACAACTCTACAGACACAGTGTACACTTGCTTTTGACTCAGTGAAAGGCAGGGCTGAATGATAGGTCTAATAATCACAAATTTCCAAGTGAAAATTCAATAGCGTTATCTGTTAACCCGGCAGCTGACAGCAGTGTTGAAGCCTGGATATTGCTCTGGGCTGTCATTTTATCCTAATGTCCCAGAAGACAACTGTGTTAAACCCTTATTTAGGAGCAGACATGGATATACACCCAGTTAGGCTCACATACATATTCAGCGCTGATTACAATGAGGGGGTTTTGATTTGTTCATCTAATGAATGATTCCATAGTGGAAATAATTGGCCCTCGTCTCACTCTCCACATCCCATCCTCTTTCTCTCCCTGTGTCTCGCAGGAGTTTCCATGAACCTCCTATTGTTTATTCAGTCTTTTGTTTTATCAGAGCCCCGTGTTGTTAAGCACCTTTTTTGTCCCTCGCTTGATTTTCCACATTCAGTGAGCGCTCCAGACGAATATCTGCTTTGATTCTTTGATAAGGCTTGTTAAACATCCCGCACTCTGGATGCAAATAGATGTCTGACTTCCTCAACAAGATGAGAATTTCATTAATTTGTGGAGAGGGGATGAAGGGTGGTTTGTTTGTCCCTCATCCTTCAAAGTTGAAATGTGATCAAAGCCTCACGGCGGCTGATGTTGGGTTTCACATGTGGGGCACAGGGGGGGTCTGTTTTTGTTTTGTGCCTGTGCAGCAGCAGGAAGGGAAGGGAATTATTTAACCCGAGGTAGCCTCTCAATGAGTCATTCACTTAAAGATGTTTAGACTTTTGCGCGTCAATGCAGGTGGGAGACTGAGGCAGAGGGAGGGGAAAAAAAAGAGAAAGCCAGCGAGACAGGGGAGACGAATTGCTCTAACCATACTGGAGTGGCTTCACTTTAGAGACACATCATTGCCTTTTGTTTCACTCATTCTTCTCTTTTTTTTCTTTCTGCTCTAACTTCCTCTACCAGTGAGTCATCCACCTCATCGGCCCCCCTCCCCTTTTTGCTTTCCTTCTCATTTGAGCTGATTTCCCACCCACCCTTTTGATGGCAGAGCGTGATCTCCTACCTCCTACCTCTACCCCGCCTTTCCAATCTCACGCACTCACCCACACATTTCCCCCGCGGCTCCTGCTCACTCCTTTACCTTATTTTAACATGGCAACACGCGCTCTTGCCTGAAGGTAGCTGTCGTCGCAGGTGCACGCACGTGCAAACGCACACATTTTAAACACGTGCGAATGCTTTATTTTCATCTCCCCAGTTCCTGTGTATGACTTTTGCTCGCAATGTAAAAGGTGGGTTCAGTTTGTGTAATTGAATTAAATGAAGCTAGATTTTGCTGCGAACATTAAAATTACTCAAAGCAGTGTTGCCTCATATAAATCATCAGGACACACTCTCACCCACATAAGTAGATTCAGATTCACAGGGTGACACACTTCATCACCTTGCTGCACATTTCTTGCTGATAGTAGCTGGGAGAAGATTTAGGCCTAGGCAGGCGTGTAACAAGGTTTTTTTTGATCAGGGTCTCTTATCGGATGAGGTCGGTAATGCATTGTGATCCCTACCGGAGATTTCTATGTGTTTATTTAATAGAGTATGGATGCATATAGATTGCAGTTATCCCATAATTCCACATCAATCCTGGTTCACCTCCTTCCCAAGCCTGTGGTCTATTTTTAGCACCATTATACTTTTATGTGCTGATGCCACAATGTATTGATCACACACAAGCAAGAAGTTAGACTCAGCATTAACTTCAATAAAGGATTTCCGCTCAGTGCATAAAGTGAAGCCACTTTACATGAGATGCCTTCTTTAAATAGGACGCAACACTGGAATATGATGTTGTATTTAGCTATATTTAGGATTTTCAGCAATGCTAGCAGAGTTGGCCTAGGGATGGCACTGCCAGTCTGTTGGCTGGTCGGCCCACCACTTTGGTCCAGACTGAAAAATCTCAGAAACTTTGTGATCCCTCCTTTTCGTCTTGTGCTAAGACATGCTAACTATTGACATTCCCATTAGCTTGAGCTGCACTTTCTGCTTAGTGCTAATTAGCAAATGTTAGTATGCTAATATGCTAAAGTGGTTAACATGGTAAACATCAAACTTGCTCGTTATCAACATGTTACCCTTGTCATTGTGGGCATGTTAGCAAGCTGATAATAGTATTGAGTATTATGCTAAGAGAGCTGTAAGTGTTGAATCGTTGACATTTTGCATCACCACTTACAGGCATTGACTCATACAAGGTTCATTTTTGCATTCATAAAATATGATGCATTACCTTGTGGGATTATTTGTTACACCGGTGGAATTTCTGAGAGAACTTTGTAGAGCATGAGTTTCACACTCAAATAAAATGGCCGAGGGTAAATATAGTGCAATATATGGTAAATAAGGAGTGATTTCGTACAGCTTTAGCCTTGTTCTACTTTGACCTAATGTTCAGCAACTTTTCCTTGTTTAATACTGCTTACATAGTCACCAATATGTTATTCACCTGTGGCTACATCTCCGCTCATTAAGGCACTCAGGAGGGGATGTGGGCTTAATACCCTTCATCTGAAAGACTCACTGCAGCAATAAGCCTTGATGGATGCACAGCATGTTAATCAATAAGGCTCTAATGTTTCTGAGAGAATCTTTGAAGGGGAATCTCTGTTGAATTTTTTTTTTTGGTCATTCGTTTCTTCTCGTCTTTCCTCTGAAGGCTGCCTGTTATCCCCCATGACGGCTGTCCAACGAAACAAGCTGCAATCTTCGTCCAAACCCCACGATTAATGTTTTTTTTTTCCTCCGCGTTTTTCCCAGTACAGATCTCTTCTTTCTCTCTTCTTTCCCCTTGTTCTCGAGCTCATTTATTTTATTCTCCACTCTCTTTGCCCTTCACCCTTGCCCTTGCCCTTAAACTCCTCTTTACCACTTGTTCTTCTAATCCTGTTCTCCTCCCTTACTGTTCTTTCCTCCACCTTTTTATCTGCTTCATCCTATTTTTCTATCTCTTTGCTTTTCTTTATGTTTCAATAGAGTTTTTATTAGTTGTTTTCATTGGTTGGGAAATGATGTAATTTTCTGTTTTGGAGATTTTCTGTTTCTCAGGATGTGTCTGGAACTTTCAAAAGTTCTTTTAGAAAAAAAAAATCTTTGTTAATATTTTTGTCTCTGTCTGTCTGTCTCTCTCCATCCGTCTCGCCCTCTTTCAGGAGGAGTTGCGGGAGCTGAGGGAGCAGCCCATTGACCCCCAGGCGGAGCAGGAGATCATCGACAGCATCGAGGAAGTCTACTTCTCTAATGACTCCTTTGACATGGTGCAGCATGAACTGGAGGTCAGATACTCACTGTATGAATGTGCGAGCCCTTGTGTTACTGACTGAATGAGCACCGCTCACCTGTGAAATGATGACAACAGGCTCACTCCCAAATTCACACGCCCCCTCAGAGAAATAATAACTCCAGCAAACCCACCACATTTCAGTAATTCTGATAACAGCAATATTGCATTTCTAATGCGAATAAATATGGTTTCCTGTGCTTTGAACCCCATCTGAGTGGCAGAGTTAAAGCTCTTTCTCACCTTAGCTGCTGTCTCTTACACTTCTGCTGAGCCGCGCGCATACCATTGACGTCCGGATTGATGGATTGCATCCGCTCAACAGAAGAAGGGTGTGAGATCTCATTAGATTTATCTTGGTATAGCTACACCATCTGAAATGAGACTCTCAGTCAAGGGGAAAGTAATTACCTATCATCCTTTGGGCCATGGATTTGTAATATCTTCTTTTCCTAGCAGAGTTTGTTTGCTGTTTACTAAATAACATCCTCTACCTTCTTGACTAATCTGACTTATGATCTGGCAAAGTGTATTTATTGAGCAAAATCTTTTTGTTTTTCTTTTTTTTTTTTAGTGGAGGAAGAGCTACAGCTATCGTCAGTCACACCAGTGAAACCAGCTTAAGCTCTTTCAAATGCCTAGCGAGATATCTTTGAAAAAATTAAGATGCTCAGGAGTGAAGATTAGCTCTCTTAAGATAAATGAAATCCCTGCTGTGACCCTGAGCTCCAGAACTTGGATACTGCCGTAGTTCTACTTTGAATAGATTTCCTGTCTGACACACATGTAGCAAGGACTTTTACTACGCTGAGTGGTAGGCATGTTTGGAAGCAGCACGCTGCTGTATAGAAGTAACACTAGCCTACAGACAGTGTTTGTTTGTGCGTATGTGTCTGCAAAAGTCGCGAGTTCTTTCACCGGCGTAGGAGGATGTATTGTAAACAAACAATAAGAGTTGTGTGTTCGTATCTCTGTGTGATTACAGAAACTCCCACCTGAGCTGAACCTGCAGGAGCTGGAGGAGTATAGAGACAAGCTGAAGAGACAACAGGCAGCAGTACGTGTCTCCCTCTCTATCTTTATATGAAAGCTCATGTGTGACCTTGAATATTTATGGATTTGTTAACAAAACAATTCAAACTCAGTGTCCACTTGGCTTTTTCCTGAGCTTTTGACTGTATCACACAGTCTTCATCTTTTGGCATGCAAGCTGTTATATTTTCATCTATAAGACTTTTAGAACTTTGTGTTAGCACAAACATCCATTCATGTTCTTATTAGCCAAAACACTATCTACTGATGAAGTACATGCTATACAGTTGAAAGCAGCTGAAGAAGCTAGTTTATGGACCTTGAGTTGGGAATGTTTTGTTGCTTTATAAATATATTTAAATACAAATTTTTGCTTAGCTTGGAAGCCCCTTTCCTTGATTTTGTTGCTAGTGCCTCAGTTATTTGTGCGGTTTTGGTGAGAAGTTGTACTTAACTATGGATATGTATAGTGGGTGAGAATTACAGGAATTGTTTGACTATAGTAGTTGTTCTTAAGCTGCAACGTTTTATTTCTTACAAGTGACTGAGTGATTTAATGTGATTAGAATCTTAAAATTTGATACTGATCACTGATTGATTGCTGTTCTGAAGCATTTTTACAGCGAGCTCAAGTGACCAATGTCATTTTGAAAGTCTGACTCACTCACTCTGCAACTATAATTTTATTGGGAGCAGAGTGGACTCAAAACTGGATAAAAAAAAAAAAAGGTTCAAAGTTTGTTCATGACTTCAGAAACCACTTAGCTTAGCTTTTCTGGGAAATGAAAGTAATGAGAACTGTTTAAAACCTATAACATTGTGGACACACTGTACATTATGAAACTCTGCCCTCCTAAAAATAATACTGGAAAAGCCTGCATTCATTTAGATAAAAGCTTTTAATTATCTTATAGCAATGCATCACATACTCCTACAGTTTGCTTGGCAGCCCAAAGTTCCTGTATCCCTGCCTGACAACGACCTACCTGCTCCACCCAGTCAATAACACATCATGTTATTGATGTGTTATTGACATCATGAGGCTTGACAGGAGCATTAACAGCCCTAAACGCCATGATTTTTTTTTTTTTTTTTTTTTGTGTTAATTGGCAGTTTTGGTGGCTGAGTCTGACCTGCACTCAGCAGCCTCAGTCCGTGCTTTGTGCTTGAACTATGATAGCAGACTCTA
The DNA here is from genome assembly GCA_037833715.1 of Toxotes lorentzi. Taxonomy (NCBI): domain Eukaryota; kingdom Metazoa; phylum Chordata; class Actinopteri; family Toxotidae; genus Toxotes; species Toxotes lorentzi. The sequence goes on from JBBMJY010000005.1 coordinate 12,135,540, forward strand.
TGATAGTGACGCCTGCGACTGTGTTTTCCTCCTGTGGCCACAGCAGGACCGTTTCCACAGTCGCCGTCATTCTGAGGTCAGTCAGGTAGTCGCTGTTTGAGACTGAAGAGCCGGCCTGTCAACAGATTCTATTTATAGAAACACGTGGGAAAGAAACCACCCTCTGCTCCCTCAGTCCCCACAGTCCAGTGCAGATTTCGCCCACTTACCCTGCCTCTGTACTTTCGCACACCTGTTTGTCTCCATCACTCCCTCTGTCCTACTTTTGGTTTTTTTGGGACTTCTTTTTTTGGCCACATCTATTCCCTCCATGCCCTCTCATAACCCCCCCCCTTTTTTTTATACTCACTGCTCTTTCTCCACATGCCTTCTTTTGACATGTTTGGCAGTTTCACACAGAGCTGTCTGCTGAGTTGAGAGGATGCTCCAGTCTTTGTGGCCTGGTGAGACCTACAAGTTAGTGAAGCCTAAGAGTACACAAACGCTCTCTCGCACATCCCCTCTCTCTGTCTCTCTCTTCCTCTCTCTCTGGCTGTGAGCCTGCAGGCACCTCGTGGGAATAGCCATGGTAATTGGTCCAGTGTGCTGTCAGGCAGAAAATCCACAGCTATGTTTCTCAGCATGCTTATCAATGCAAATGCAAACCTGCAATCCTAAGCCTATATAAGCAAACCCTCTACCTGTTTGTCTGCCTCATTGCCCTCAGGCCTTTGTAAAACATCTTCAGTATATAATTCTTTTGATTTCCTTTTATTTAGTTTTTCATGTTATCTATAAAATGGACAAATATTAACAGTTTTGAAAATGAATTATCAAAAGAAACAAACAGAAGAATGTATGCATGTAAAATGCATTTACGGCACGTTACATGAGTTTACATACACACAGTGCATAATATACACAATTAGATTACACATGCAACAGCTGTAAGTATATATACACATATGCATACATTAGGAGAAAGACTAAAAAACCCTGAAGCAAAACAAAAAATGTCGAAAAATATGTTCGTGTTGTTTGTTTTTCCACATTCTCCCAAAAAGTCATACCATCTCATCCATCTGTTGGACATTTTCAGAATAATGACCCGGAGATGGAGATTACACCTGTAGCCGTTTATGAATAATGGCGTTCTTTTTTTTATGCAGTTAATGGTTTTAACAGATACCATAACTACTGCTCCCATTCCTCCAAGAAACAGTAGATGGGTACTTGGTATTTCTAAACATGGAGTTTGATGCCATTTACCTAACCTGATTTAAAAAAACAAAAAAAAACAAACTCACTTTTTCATTGGTAAAACAAGTAAAAAAAAAAATCTTTGTTGCTGTGGATAAGCACAACAACCCTGTTGCCATAGCAAGGAGCCCGTGTGACAGATTTTTTTTTGCTTTCATTTGGTACAATATGGAGTGTTCTGAGGCTTGATATTCAGTAAAATCAGTGTTATTTTATGCCACTTGCTAATAGACCAAAGCTTAAAGACGCTGCTTAATGTTTTAGAATTAGTTTGACGATGTACTGTTAAAAAAAAAAAAAAAAAAAAAAAAAAAAAAATCAAGTCATACACGTGGGTGATTGTGTACATATTGCGGTTCACCAAACTAGAGCCGATCTCCTGCTGCTGCTGCTGCTGCTGATGGAAAGTCCATCTCGGCAGGTGGGCAGTTCCACACATACCGACTCGCCTACTCAGATGCACATACACATCTGAGCCTACAAAGACACACAGTCCTCAGTGTGTGAAATAGAGCATAGCCCTTTGAAGAGGTGATAATGGTGCTTTCATTTTCTCACCATGACGCTGTCCTGTGTCGCCATTAGTTAAGCTGTAAAGCAGCTCACTGTAGGTGTGTGTGCGCCTCTTAGCAGGAGGGAAGGGGGGGTGCATGAGATGAAAATGAGAAAGATGAAGTACTGTATGTTCCTCTGTTTACCACTTTTTTTCACTCCTGTGTGGAGGTATGTATATGTGTGAAGCCGACGTGCTGACTTACACTGACATTACATGCTCCCCCCCCGCCTGAATCATCTGCTGTAGGGTACAGCAGGCTTTCTGTGGTATTGGGAAGGAGAACAACTGCCCTGTTTCTCTGCCACAGTATCCAAGCTTAATTGGCATCTCTGACACACTGACACACGCCTGGCAGACCTCGTCTCAGGGCTAATTGCCTTTTCGCGCTGCGAGACTTCAGCTCATAGGAAAAATGTCAGGGTTCAGAGACAGTTTGGTTGTGTGTGCGGTTGCCATAATTCCCATGTCAACGCACAAAATGCTAAGAAGCTTTAATTAATGTGGACACACATGCTTGTGTCATACTTCTGAGGGCTTTTATCAGCTGTGTTCTCAACTGATGTAAAAGCTGGACAACTGCTACCATTAACATTTAAGTGAAGACCTAACTTAAAATCTTAAAATAGCCCCCAGAGATGTGAGGCCCAATAATTTACCTATACATGAGGATAGCAAAGTACATGCATGGTGCTTAGTACTTTTTATAGGAGCAGCATAAGAGCGCTGTCGCAACATTTCGCATTTCAGTTCCCATCCGTGTGAAAGTGACTTTCTTTGTATGAATGTAGGCTGCAGAGATGTCGGGGGAAGTGTTAATAACGTGGATGAGCACATTCAATTTTTAATGAAACTTGAAAGCTAGCGATGACTAGTCCTCCTGCAGCGGTAATGAAATTCTCCCCCTCTGCTCAGTTTTTTAAAAAGTTAGCAATGCTTATGCAACCTTTGCCTAAACCCTGCGTGGCTGCCAAATTCCTCCCTGTGTTTAAATCAGGCTGAAATGATGTCCCGCTGTGCAGAGGAAGTTTAAGGTAGTGTGTGTGTGTGTGAGTGTGTGAGTGAAAATAGAGCTTGAGAGATCACATCATTGCATGAAAAAGTGCCACACACAAACTGCTTCAAAGCCAGGGGGGGTTTAGTGAAGCAGGGAAGTGCCCCAACACCCCATTTACTGGTCAGTCTGAATAGGACACTACATAAGACACACCGAACCTTTGAAATAGGTTTTCCTAATGTTATTTTCATTTGGTCCTTAGCTTTCTTAATCAAGTAAGACTGACCTACACTATTTGTTTGCTGCTTGATACTTTTCACTGCTAGCCACCCCTAATTAGTGCAAGATAATTTAGTTCTAATTGCCTCATACATCTCTGAGGAAGTAGCAAACTCAAGAAGTAGCAAACATGTTCTCACTCAGACACATTTATTATGAGCCTAATGTATGTCTATAGTGTGCAGCCATACAAACAATGTTCAATCTCTGTTAGCAATCCTTGCATTCATTAGCACTTTCCTCCTAATAGATGATATGTGTGTGTGAGCTCTTTGTGTCCCAGTTGATGATTCTTCATTGTCAGCCATTAGTTTTGGATTAATTTACTCCATCTGCTAAATATCACATGCATGCTTTGCAGCCCAGTTACTGCACAATTAGCCTCCATTTGTGAAAGTGAGGGCGAGCTTAGAACTAATGACTTTGGCCTAGTGGCTCAGGTAGGACGGTTTGGTTACTCACAGTTGGGTGTTTTCATTAAATGTTTAGACTCGATAAAGGCGGTGGGTCTCCAATAGGTGGCGTAATGGCATTATTTTGGGACACTTCTCTGAATTGTTGTGTCTTTCTTCTTCAGTGTGACTCCTCACTGTTTCCTCACCATTTCCTTGTCCAATGTTTTGTTTTTGCACTTCTTCCAAGTTAAGAATATTTTTTTTACCCCGTGACCATCTTATTCATACATTTAACTGTTAAAAGACAAACAGACACTCAAACTCTGTGGGATGAACAGTTTCTGCTGAGCTGCATTCGCCATCTGCTCAGGTCTCCAGTTGGCTACCATGCATACTTAACACATGTCGAAATGCCATCCCCGCTCCTAGCCTCATCTACTGCATACAAGCGGATATGAACACCTCCTCACTGCTTTGAATAAACTCACACTTGTCGTAAAACTGCACTTGGTGTATGGATGTGTTCGTGTTGATGATTGCACAGTGATAAAAATGGAAGAGAGATGGCTCAGTCTGTGTCTGTGAGAGAGATAGTTGGTTAGTTGCATCTGCTGTGTGAGTGTTTGTCCTTTGTCATTATAGTGAGGGGCACACTCATTTCCAGCTCATGTATTTTTAACAGCATTTCAAAGACATTAGCTTCAAAGTTCATTGTTGTCTTTAACAATGAAATTAATTGTTTTTCTTGTTAGTGATGCAGCCCATGAGTTATAGAAATTAGCCCTCACATAACTAACATGTAATTTTTAATTAAACAGACCTTCCTGTAACACTGGGGGGAGGAGGTGGGGGGTATTTTAAAGGGGCACTCAGCACGATTTTACACATCAAAATGGGTTTAATTGTTGGAGTTAGTATGACTCAGCCTGTGAAAACCGTTGTATAATATCCTCTGTGGCTCTCCATGAGCTTCGTCAACAATCCCGATGTCTCTGTGACATTATCAGGTTTTATTCCATGTGTGTTTCAAGACTGCACATTTATAACAGAAAACCTGCTTTACAAACTCAGCCTGTGGTGTCTGAAAGATGTGAACTTTTATCAGGCAGGGAGACTCTAATGAAAGATCCTGTTATTGACTTGCATTATGGGAAAATTTTTGGAGCAGTTAACATCCATGCTCTGTGGCATGGATAAAGCACACGGACCAGGGCCATCGATTCTGATTTTGTGTCTGGATTGCGAGAGGAAAAGATCTAGGTGACTTTTAGAGAGGGTTCATTGTTGGGGCACGGATGGCAGAAGCCTCAGTCACATAACCTGCTCAACTCTCAAGTGTTTCGACAGGAACAGCGACTAAAATGACATCTCCTTTTGGATCTGTGGTGCTCTTCAGTTTTTCCATTCCTCACTGAAAGTAGCGGTAGGCAACACCCATAGCAGGAGGGTCACACTGATCTCATGACCGTGCTTAATACTGTACTTCATGTCATAAGCAGGGCACATGCTCTTTAAATAATTACAGTTTCACCTCTGCTGTGAGCCAGATTGGTAAAAGGCACAGAGGAGAGGTGAGGGGAGAACATTGGGAAATACAATAGGAACCGAAAGAACTGAGACAGTTCTGGAATAAATGAGAGTAATGCTATTGTGAAAGACATTGAATGAAATGAAGCTGAGAAAGAGAGACTCTCTTAAAAGGCTTTGGTTATATTGCGCTTTAGATACAGACATCAGTGATTGTTATTCTTGCTCCATCCTCAATAGAAAGATTACGCTGTCTAAACTATTTTTGTGGGCTGACATTTGGGAAGAACATCAAAATGGCTTTTTTCTTTATACAGTCGTGGCTGGAGGCATTATGTTTTCGGGTTGTCCATCCGTCCGTCCCGTTATCGTCAATGCGATATCTCAGGATCGCCTTGAGGGAATTTCTTCAAATTTTGGCACAAATGTTCACTTGGACTCAAGGATGAGCTGAGTAGATTTTGGTGGTCAAAGGTCAAAGGTCAAGGTCACTGTGACATCATGATTGTTCTGCAAGAACATCACGATGGCCATTAATCAACGACATAACTCAGGAACAGAAGGGGAGAATACTGAATTGGTGACACTGATATTTTGTGCCCACCTTGAAACTGTGGTGATTGTATAAATCTTTTGTGTTACACATGAGTCTGGATAGACATGTAAACTGCAAGCTGACTGGTTGGCAGAGGCGTACAACCATGAGGCGCTAATTCAATTTTTTATTATTTTTTTTTTAATATTCTATTTCTCATCATAACTGTCACTCTCTTTTTCTTTGTCTCTCTCTCTGGTTTTAGGTTTCTAAAAAGGTCGCAGATCTCATTCTGGAGAAACAGCCTGCTTATGTCAAGGTAAGCTTCCAACTCATGACCAGATTAAGGAACTGTTTCTGTCTTTTCTCTGGCCAGACGCTTGTCATAAAAACTATTTCAGCTGCTGAAGTTTCATCCCATTACATATACTAACTGGAATGGCATCTATCTCAGCTCGTGACATTATACTATTGGGTGTCGGGTTATTTTCATGCTTTCATGGTTTCAGTGGATGTCATGTCTCTTCCAACTGATTTTATTCACCTGAATCATTTAACAGTGTTCATCTCATTCTGTTTGGAAATGCACGAGCAACTTCATTGACCAGGAGTACATTCACTTCACATCAAGGAAGGGAACTTAGTCTGTTTCCTTTTTGGAGGTTTAGTAAGCTTTGGATGTCAATGGATGTCAAAGCTTCCCCGCGACGTTGACGGATCAAGCGTTATAGAAAATGGATGGATGGATGCATGTCAATGCATCAGAAGGTGGTGCAAAAGCTGAACTCAGCATCAGTATCTGTGGAAGTCAGATGACTGCTTGTCACCGCATCAAGTGGGCTTCAAAATGAAAATGGTTTGGCCGGAGATCAAAGATCTTTGTGTGCTAAAATGTAGATATTTGTAAATGTAGATATGTGTTTGTGTGTGTTGGATTTGACTGAAACACTTAGTCTGTTGATGTATTGAATTTGCAATCAAACCCTGCCATTAGATATATAACTGCTGGTCAAGTTTGGTAGAAATATTTATTTAGTCAGTGAAGCTTTGATCCTGGCAAAACAGCAGATGACTGACAGCTTTAACACATTTGGTATGTAGTGAAATTGCAGTGATATTGCCGCCATTGTTAAGCTATCTGAAGATCAGTCTATGAATAGTAAATTGATCATTATTTCTCTGACCCTCCCTGTGACTCTGTAGAGCGCAAATGAGAGCGGGGCTTATTAGTAGACGTTGCCAGGGATTTCTGAGGCATTTCCACTGACCCATCTCAACCCACATTCAGTCGGTCTACAAATGCCCCATGGAGTTCAGAGGGCGCTTCACTTTCTACATCCACTGCATTAATGTCACTATGAGAAGGAAGACAGAGTTTTACGACATCATTTCATATCATTTAGAAAGGCTTAGAGACTGAAAAAAGCCTATGATGTACTTGATTTAGTCACTTGATTTTACAGATTTGTTTAATATATACAAAAATAATATGCAAATATGCTTTATCCTGCCCTTTGACCACGAAAGGCAGCTGAAAACTGGGTACATGCAGTACATCTTCACTTCTCACCGGTCTGTGTTTTCGGCACAGTACCTGCGTCTGTATGGGGTTTTATCATCTGTTTTCCTCCTACTATTTCCTCCAACATTCTTATTTCCCAAGTCTTATTTTCTCCTCAGTGTGAAATTTTATCAAACATGTACACAAAGACTCACAGTGCTGCAGAGAGACAGAGCCACAGGGTACAGTGCCACTTCTCCACAGTGATCGCCTGCTGTGTGCAACACATCGGTGAATGCATAAATTGTGCAGACACATGCACTCATGCCTCAGCGCTTTAAGTGAGAGCCTGCTAAGTGTGATGATGTGCTATGGAGTGACTAACCTTTTTTTTCTGTTGTTGTCTGTATCTGTTTGCTGCCCACTAGCCACACATGGCTGCTGCTTGCCCTGAGAAAAGAGGTCAAAAGTTTGATTGGGCTTCCTCATGTGGAAGGTCCTTGTCACAGATTCATTTACAGCTGCCGCTTACTTATTAACGGGGTTATTTTTAGGTTGCCCACATTTTTTTTTTTTTACTCTTTCATTTTTCTGCTTCTAAATGTGAGTTTTTAAGTTGGCATGTAAAATTGTTTTCCATGGGTTCAACGCGTGATCCAGTTAAACTAACTGCTGGATCAATAAAAGAAGTAGTGCAGTGATTTAAAGTGATTTTCTCTTATGCCTCAGTTAAAAAGAGAACGTTTAGAACTGAGTGGCCAAACTGCATGACCCTTAGACTTGTCAGGACATAGAGATTGCCTTATAGGAGACCAAGTTGAAATGGATTTGCACCAGGTAACCCTGACCAGGTCATTCAAAAGAATGGAACTGGACTGGTATTCAATTATTTCCCACTGGAAACACTTATTCTTCACAGTTACTGCCGGTGACTTTGTTGTTGTTCCCCGACTGGTTCCTTTAAGAGAGATTGGTAATTTGTCCAGCCTTGGTGGTCAGACCTGCCAATTACACAGCGGTCTTAAGGCTGTTTCATTGGGGAGAGTACAAATTGACAGGAAATGGATGTGGTAGGGTAGATAGATAGATAGATAGATAGATAGATAGATAGATAGATAGATAGATAGATAGATAGATAGATAGATAGATAG
>JBBMJY010000005.1:12143816-12190838 GCA_037833715.1 Toxotes lorentzi
AGATAGATAGATAGATAGATAGATAGATAGATAGATAGATAGATAGATACTTTATTCATCCCCAAGGGAAATTCACAGTTCCAGCAGTGTCCAAAAATAGACATGCAAAGAAATTAAATACAATGAAAGCACAGTAAACAAATTAAAATTCGAGTTCAAAAGTCCAGTACCGGGCTGCAGGATGTATACTTTACTTTAAAGTACGTGATGACCAAGTTCTTGTGAGCAGTGAACAGTACAGAATCTGGTACAGAACTGTAAGGAGTGTTCATGCTAGAAGAGCTGCATGGTATGGGGGAGGAATGATCTCAGTCTGTCAGTAGAGCAGCTTCAGTGACAGCAGCCTGTCACTGAAGCTGCTCCTTTGCCTGGAGATGGTGCTGTACAGTGGATGCAATGGATTGTCCATGATTGACAGGAGCTTGCTCACCACCACAGTCTGGTAGAACATCTGCAGAAGATTTTTGCAGATGTTGAAGGACGCCAGCCTTCTGAGGAAGTTCAGTCGGCTCTGTCCTCTCCTGCACAGAGCATCTCTGTTGTCTGTCCTGTCCAGTTTGTAATCCAGCTGCAGGTATTTGTAGGTCTGTACCAACTCCACACAGGGCCCGCTGATGATCACTGGCTTCAGGTGAGGCCTACGCATGGAGATGTGTATGCTGACATACCCCTTAGGTAACAAAAAATGTCAGCTCCAACTGTGAGTCCCTGCGCTTGCATGTCCTAAATGCCATTCAACATTTTTTTTTTTTTTTTGGTTCACCTCAATATGAAAAATCAACCAGAGCAGGGCCCAAACAGCAGCATCATTAGAATGTGTAGGCAGGAAGGGTAACAGGGTGCCAGTGCATAGTCAATGCGCTGGAGGGTCACAGGGAAGGACCTCTTATGAATATATGAATAAAGAAGCCTGGAAGAGAAAAAAAACTAAACATCTCCTCCTGCTTGACCTTCACTTCTCACACCATAGTTATGTTTGTAGTGCATTGTGGGTGTTGGGTTATATAGTTTGATTGCACATGAATAAGCTCACCTTTCTTGTATGTGTGTACTGCATAGAGGTCCACACCAGTATTTCTATGTTTTGTTAGACAATGGAATTCTGGCTTTCTTTACTTTATATCTACTGTTTAACCTCTGTTAGCCACTAAAACCTGACGGTACAATTGCACCACTGTGCACAGTTACTGTGTCTCCTCTTACACAAGCCAAGCTGATTGAGCCCATTGTCTGTCAAGTTAACTGTAGCTTACACGACAAGATAGACGGCTCAGAGCTGTGGTATAAAAACAAACTGGACCCTCAGGCTATATACTGAGCACTCAGCATGTCGGGCATGTGTGTGTTTCTTTTTGAAGCTGCATGTGTGTGGCTGTTTTTGAAGAACTGAATGCACGAGTGTTTCGGCATTATACATCATGGACCGAGTGTTTGCACAACTGCTCTGCTCTGTTACCTGTGTGTTGATAATGGCCGTCATAACAAGGGGTGGAGAGTGCAAGACAGGCTGTGTGTGATCGTCTGGTGAAGTGAAAGCTGAATATATTTTGGACACAGAAGAGAAAAGGATCCTTGTTTTGACCCGGTTTTCTTCCAGGTGAGAGTGTTGAACTAAATGAAACCAGCCTGCAGTACTCTTGGATTAATTAGTTTTACAACTGTGACTTTTCATCATTTCCAGATGGTTTACGGTTGTTAATGGTTCAGGTACTAAAACGTGGCTTCCCTGTTTCCAGAATATGAATCAGTCTCCTGGATTCAGGCTCTAAATTATTCCTCAGCCGGACCTGGTGAGTCAGCCCAGTTTCAGCCAGTTCCTGCTTCTTAGTGAGCAAGGACGTTCTCTGGCAACATACTTTAATGTACATGTGATTGTACGAAGGACGCCATGTTACCTTCATGTAGTAAGAAACTGTTCTGACCAGTGCACATAAACTTCTTCAAGAAATCGTCAAGGTTTCACATATGTTGTGACTTTACAGGCGATTGCTTAGAGATATTTGAGTAGTGTTTGAGCTGCAAATGCATCAATGTGTTATATCACGAAAACGCACGTTTTAAAAAAAACTAAATTCTGATATTTATAATAGTGGATGTGCTAGTACCTGACACTAATACCAGCTGTTTGGGTTTAATGTTATGTTTTCTTGAGTTGTTGGTACTTCCTGTGTTTAGTTTGAGTCCCGCTACTTTTGTTTCTGTGCTTGTTTGGTTCTACATTTCCTGTTTTATTTTGAAGCCTTAGCCCTTGTGTATTAGCCACAAGTCTACTTCCTGTCTTTGTCAGGTTTCCCTCCTTAGTGATCGTCTGCCCCGCCCTAATGTGATTCACCTGTTGCCCATTACCCCTGTGTGTATAAGTCTCGTTGTTCCCCCTGTAATCTTGTCAGAATCAAAAAAACTTTATTGATCCCCGTAGGGAAATTCTTTTGTTATGTATAAACTCCCAATTGAAAATGAACAAAATTGCAAAGAGCATGTGTACACCAAGAGATAAAAATGTTTCTAAAATAAATAAGATAAAATGAAGTGAAAAAAATAAAAAGATGATCTTATTGAGTCTGTTAGTGTCCTTCACTTTCAGACTGCTGCCCAAGCAGACAACTGCCCCAGAACAGTCAGTTGATCTGTGCCCCTGCCTGTGTTTGCACCTGTTCATGTCCTGAAGTTTGTGTTGGTTAGTGTTTCCTTGCCTGTGTGGCCTCCTGGATTTGTCTTCTGTTTCCCTTTGGAGTTCCTCTGTTGCTTTGTTCACCCACAAGTAAGGTCTTTTGGGTTTTGGGACTTGAGTTTCTGGTTCTGAAGTTTTTCTCTGTCTTGGACAATTTTTAGTTGTTTTAGTTTTGTTTCCTGGCCACAGCCTCTATGCCAGGGAAGATGAGTTTACTAAAGGACATTGTCAGTATCCATCTGTCTTGGGTGTTTGCATTTAGGTCCTCTCCCTCGTGTCTAGGCTCCAGCTGTAATTACAACAATTTGACTTGATAAACAAACACTAGCACTGCCAATGGACATCAGTCTGTATGATAAATATGCTATATAGCTTGGACTTGAAAATAGCCTTCTTAAGGGTTTATGAAATATTTGCGATTGGTTGTCATGACATGGAAATGTTGTGTGAAATGTTAATTTTCTACTGCCCGGAGCAGAAAAGCATAAGACTCGCATGGTGCATGTCCCCTCAGAGTAAACCCCGGCTATTGAATCAACCCTTGCAAACTGTTCTGAGGGCTTGTCAAGGTCTTCGTCAACACTCGAGATCATGAGGGCAGATTGGGTTGAAAGGGATCATTGATCTCGCACCCACAGCTGAAGTGGCACTTTGTCGTTGTTGTTGTTTATTTTATTACCGTTGAAAATGAATTTCCCCAGTCTATATTCTGTTGGTAAAAGGTTGTTTTATCTCTGACAGTGTTATGAATTTTTGTGAACACTGGACCTCTTTTCTTTTTTTTTCTTTTTTTCTTTTTTTTTTGCAGAGGGGTGATACAGCATTAAAAAAAAATAAGATCAAAGAACAAGCATCTCCCACCTCAGGCATGACATCTGGAGGATCAAGAAAATAAAAAACACAAAGAGGACAAGAAAAGTCAAATTTATAACAGTGATGCAATTTGCCCATTGGTCCTTCTTTGGCTTGGAGTGTTTGTTCTCTGTGGAGGTCACTCTGGCATAATAACTGAACTCAGAGTGCTCATTGATCCTTTTCTAAAAGCTCTGACAAAAGGAAGGTTTTATCAGATTTTTTTGTTTTTTGTTTTGAAACTTGTTCTCTTGAACTGTATTACACTTTGGCACTGATGATGCATGCCTTACCATAATAACATCTATAATGTCTATCTTCAATTGCCCACAGCAGGATGCATCTTAGAGAAGAGGGCTCTAATACGTGTGTGTGTGTGTGTGTGTGTGTGTGTGTGTGTGTGTGTGTGTGTGTGTGTGAGTGTGAGTGTGTGTGTGAGTGTGAGTGAGTGTGTGTGTGAGTGAGTGAGTGAGTGCAAGCGTTGCCATTTCATTTCTATGTGGTGCTCAGTGGTGAAAGTGATTTGCTCGGTAAATGGTATAATGACATATCTCACTGACAGCTCTGTAAATTAACAACTTTAACAATCTTGCCGTCTTCTGGATGTTACAGTAATTGAATGGGCTTTTGGGGCTTTTTCTCAGCACTAAATAGATATTTAAGCAGTTTTAGTGTCTAATAGTTAGTAATTCCTCAGAATCTTAAACATTAACTTAACTAATGTTCTGTTTAATAGATAAAGTATGCTGCTTTATGTTTAACACGAAATTGGGCCTTGTTTACAGGAATTGGAGAGAGTGACGGCGTTGCAGACCAACCTGCAGCTGGCAGCAGTCATTTGCACAAATGCAAGGAGGTAATATTGGTCTGTTACGTGCTGTATATTCACTAAACGAAATAGCCCCTCAAGCTGCATCTTCATACTAAGTGTTTTCCACATACCAACCGAGATAACTGTTCCTTCCTTTCATATATTCTCATTCTGTTAAAATGGTCACAAATGACAAATGATTCTGTCTTGTCGGCCCTTGAAATAAAGGAGATATCAAACACATACCAATATACATAATACTCTCTGTTCTACAATATATTATTTCTTTGTTTATTGGGCTTGTAATTATCTTGTGGGTAATAAGACAAGAAATCTTCATATTGGATATTGTAGTGCAGCTATTTCCCTCGGCCATATTACTTCTGTAAATTTGAGGACAGTCTGCATGTGTCTAAACCTGAAATATCAAAAGCTTAAATTATTTATGGAAGTGATTTGTCCAAATATGGAAGTTTCAGTAAAATGAGTTTCTGGTGCTGCCACCTCTGCGTTAATTATAGTAATGGCCTCTGTAAAGAGACCAAGACCATATGTGTATGTATTTTTCTGGATATACAGTATAGTTACATCATTTGCTACTTTGTACTTAGTTCTACTGGTGTATCAATTTAAATATATATTTATATATATCTTATATTATCCCTGTGCTTTGACGTTTTGTTTGTAGACAACTGAGTGTGGCGAAGGAGGGCTTCACAGAGGCCAGCTTGGGTCTGCTGGCCAATCAGAGAAGGCGACAACTGCTGACAGGCTTGCTCAAGTCACTGAGAACCATCAAGACTCTGGTAAAAAAAATTTACACACACAGCGTTTATATACAGAATATTTTGTTCTAAAGTGCATGTTGCTTTAGTGTTTGGCCATGAGGACCAGAGAAACATCTGCCCACCGAATTATCCTAAAATTGTCCCAAGTAACTGCATGCTTTTTGGATCTGTGAGCTAGAACCCGGCGTGGATTATTATTCTGGTTTGGATCAACTCCAAGACCGAATTAGTACCTGCCAACATGGCTTGCCACACCCTGCACAGATTGTTCCAGAATTCAATGTGATGCCTGTTTAATTAAATGAAAGCCAACTCTGTTTGCGAGGGATAAAACTCAGACAGCAGCCTACAAGCTATCGTTTGAGTTGATTTTTGGAAAACTGTTATTTGTGTTAACATACCTTTCTGTACTACATTTCATGCTTATTTATGTGCTGTTATATTTTATTAATGTGTGTTTCTGACCTGCAACATAAATCATGTACGCTGTGGAAAGTTTTTAATTTCCCTGTCAATGTTTTTTTCTTTTTTTTGGGAGTTCTGCAAGACTCTACCCTGAGCTGTTTCTGAAACACTGTGGGACATGTCTCTGTTGTGAAATAAATCAATGCCGTGTACAATGATCATCACAACTGTTCCTCTGCACTGTTTATAATTAAACCATACATGCTCTGTTTTAATCATTTCTTCATTTGCTTTGATCATTTGCTGTAACCATTAAGAGATTTGCCCGACATAGTCACAGCAGGAAAACATGTAACTAATGCTGAGCTAGTTGTTCCTTAATATTGTGGCCTGTTAGTGATTTGATGTTGTATTCCTGCCCTTATCTTGTCATTCTTTCCTTCACAGCAAAGAACAGATGTGAGACTCAGTGAGATGCTTGAGGTATTGTAATCCACTCTCTACACACACACACACGCTTACTTGCAGAGAAATTTTCATAATTGGCTTGAAAGGTCAAAAATCAGTAGGGATTCTACACTGAAAGCCAAACCCTCAGAAACACTAGATGCCCCGACAGATGCCTATCTATTGTGAAGTTCAGCTGTGGCACATGGAATGGATTAGACTACCACCAGTTTGATCCTTGGTGTTTTGGTGTGTCAACCACTTTTTGTATCAAACTGGATCAGAAAAACAAAAAAAAAAAAAAAAAAAAACAATACACAGGGAGGAACTTGCACGTAATGCTTCATAAGCCAGAGTTTACTTTTGACATGGTATTTTTAAAATGGTTACAGACTATACTATACACTAAACCTTATGTTTTTTTTTTGTTTTTAAACATGGAATAAATAAATTAAAGGACCTCACTTCTGTTTCTCTAGGAGGAAGACTACCCGGGTGCAATCCAGCTCTGTCTGGAATGTCAGAAGGCTGCCAGCACCTTTAAACACTACAGCTGCATCAGGTACAGGAAAAGCCGTTTGAAAGAGTGATATTTAGCTGCATCCAAATGGCAATAGGCTGAGACTTCACTTACTATGGCTGGATGGAAAGTTTTCGGATCTTTATTGATTAAAATGTGACATAAATATGATCATTCTTAGTCTGATGTCAACTCTAATGTAGAGGAAACTAGGATGTTGGTCTCCTTTCAACTGTAACTATGTTTTCTTTGAAATGCAGATCCGACAATGTCATGTGTTTTTATTTATTTATTTTGTACCTTTTTTTTTCTTCTTCTTTCAAGTTTGAAATATCGAAGTGCTAAGGGGCTTTTTATTTCCTCTTGTTTTGCTCAGCGCTGTTGCCTTGTGGCAATTCCACGGCGTTGACTATGACGTCAAAGTGGCTTTCTTGAGTTTTTGCTATCTGCAGATGTTGTCAGTGAGCTCTCTTGCTTAGTGAAAAGTGTCTATAGCAGGACATTCTCACTGAATATAAGCTTGTTGCAGCCACTGTTTTTCTTTGAGAAGTTTGAGACTGGCATGTTTGCATAGCATAGCATATTGCTTATCTCTGGTGGCGAATGAACTCAGTTCTAAAGTAGGTGTTGGATTGAATGGTATGGATTTGTAAGATAAAGAGACACAGGCAGGGCTGAAACATTAGGGTAACACAGTGAGGTTTTTCCATGCCCCCACATGACCGTAATAACAAGCATTTTTCTCTCTGCTGTCGTCTTTTTTAAAAAAATTTTTTCTTTTATGAGAGCCAGATTAGAGAGGGTGCTACAAAAAAATAGGGTGAATTGAAGGTTGTTGTGTATAAGCATCTGTATGTTAGATTGCTCTCCTGAGCACAGAGGGAAAGCTGTTAAATACCTGAGGGGGGAATCATCTCCGTGCCTTTGATTTCCTGTGTAATTTGTGGCACTAAGTGGGTGCCTCAGTATGTATCGATCGATTGATTGATCACGGATGCATGTCATCATTACATATAACCACATGAGGCTCCATCTTTGTTTTCTGTGTTATATTTTTCTTTTTGTTTCAAACCAGCCTTGCGGGCATTGTCAATACTTCTTAAGGTGGTAATGTCACAGTGAGAGCAGAAGGGGTTTTTGCTCTGATAATGCCAATTGAGTGACAGTTTGACTGCTGGGAAATTGTGATCAATAGGGCAATATATTATGCACAAGGGAATTGTTGTGGTTCGGAAAATTCCTCCCACCGTTCCCTCCCACTTGCAGCTGCTGTTTATTTGTGTGGATATCACTTTTGTTTTCAGTGTCATTAATTTACCATTAATTGCCTTACATGTCCATGATGAGACTCTGCTGAATGCGCTGGGGTGGAAGTGTGTGTTATCGATCTGTGCACCATTTGCCACCAGTGATAACACCCACTGGAACCAGCCTATCAATGTGGGGACATCATAAAGAGAAGCCCTTTTAGCTTTCTCTTTTATTACCACCGTAGCCACTGTGTTCATATACAGTATGATTGTGTAATCAAACATATGTTGTTACAGCTGGATAAAAATTTGATTGCTGTCCTCACCTGTGCTTTCTTGTGCAATATGCTAATGCCACTTATTGAATTTAGTAGTTTTTAACATTGGTGCATTAATCACAGATCTATGATGTGTGATACTGTGCTTCAGCTCTCTGCCCAAAATTGCTAGAACCATGAGTGCAGCATTGCCCTCTATAAGCAACTATTGCAAGTCTGTTGCACTTTGATTTAACCTTGTAGCAAATGCTTTTCCTTGCACTGCTGAACGTCCTTTGTTTCATGCCTGCCCTTCCTTTGTCCCTGTCCCCAACCTTTTAAAACTCAATATTGCTTTCCCAACAAGGCACTTACACAGCCTCATGCTCCTTCTGAGCCCATTTTCAGCAGGCGGCCCACATGGCCCAACTGTTGGGCAGCTTAAGACCCCCACATGTCAGCACAGTGTTCATAAACTGTGATCTCTGCGGTGTCCTTAGAATAGCACAGGTGTGATTCATTTTTAAAATTTGTTCGTAATTACTCACATGTATGTTCTGCTAAAAAAAAAAAAAAAAAAAAAAAATAGAGAAATGCAGAATATATTGTTTAATACAGAATGGCACCTGTAGGAAGGAAGGGCAGAGGGTGTCTGTATTAATATCTGTGTCACGGTTGTTTGCGATCTCAGACGCACAAACAATTCTGTGCAGGCTGCCCAACCACTGCGCCAGTTCGCCAGTTTATTCAGAGCAACAGTTCCCTCCTCTTTGGCTTTCTGGTTGTAGTATATGTTCTTTTGGAGGCTGGATGACTGTGTCCCAGGGCAGACTTTTAAAGTCCTCCATATGTAAGAGTTGTAATAGTGTGTCACTTGTATTTGTGTTTACTTGCAGCACTTTAGACGTTAAAAGCCCCCCCCCCCCCACCCGCCACACTCACAACAACAGCAGGACGTTAGGACATTTTCAAAGTCAGGTTGGTTACTTTGGTCTGAACAACATGTTATTTTTGGGGTGTTTTTTTCACGTTGACAGGTTTGCTTTCACACATTCAAAACTGCCTGAACCACAGTGCATTTCTCTGCCTCTGTTTGTCACTAACATTACTTTTCCAGTTATGCCTGTAAGAAAGAAGATGCTTAACATTTTCATCTTTGTTCATTTGCAGCCACGGCTCTTTTCACGATGAGCAACAGTTAAGACAGGATGCATTAATTATTTGCCAAACCTGTTTTAGTCGGAGGCGTTATCTCCTGTCCAACTGTTTGTATTTAATTGAATGTTCACTTAAGATACTGGATTGTAGTCAGTGTAACAGACATACTAATCACAGCTTGTTCTTATTAGTGGGCAACCACATATTCCAGAAAAAAAAAGAATGCAGTACTCTGCCTGATAGTAAGGGCATGTCTACAGTGACATTTGCTGATATATTTTTATTTCTTGACTGTTGATTTGACTGTTTTCACATCTGGTGTAGTATTGGCATCAAGCAGACAACAGGTTTGCATTGTCATGTGACACTCACACAACTTCTTTGGGCTGCATCCGAGTTTTACATGGACTCCTATCTAGAAAGCAAACTAACAAATAAACACACAAACAAAAGCAAGAACGCCTTTGGTGTCATGGTCCATGTAACCTTTGGGCCCACAAGTCTGAACCCATGGAGAAAGGGCCACAACTCTTCTAGAGATGCCAGAGCTAAATGAATAAATAAATCTAATAATAGTAAACATTACATTTTGTACTTGAGGAAAACAAGAAATCAATCAGTGCACATTCTTCCAGTCTGTTGTGATCTACTTTTCCCAGTACTCTTCCCCCTAACCTCCCCTGCTTACGCGCTTGCATAATTGTGGCTGCTGTTGTCCCTTCTCACTGTGTTTCACTCTTTGAAGCTCTTCCCCATGCCTCGCAACACGACCACAGCAAAAACCGCATTCTCATAAAATCTGAGCATCCGGCCGACCCTTGAAGCACAGCTCACACTGACTATTTAGCAAGTCAGCAAGTCACTGTGGAGGGACTTGCCTTTAGGCCTCGCGGACACCTATTGCCAGTGATAATTGTGGTGGGTGGGAAAAAAAAGCCTCCCCAATTTCTACGTAACTCTGCCTCAATCCTCTTGTTCCCTGCAGGGAACAGATTGTTAATTAGGTTTCTCTCATCTGTTATTTATGTATTCTATCTGATCACGGAAGGGTGTCAGTATGTTGGGAGGAGCTGCATCAATACACGGACACAATAACAGCAGGTGACCTGGGGTGTTAGCTTTGAGTTGACCTCTTGTGTTGTTATTCAAAAGCTCGGTGAAAGTTCCTGAAGAAGATCTAGATTCTTATTAGTCATGGATCCATTTTTGTGGCATTGAGTAATCTAGTTGGTCTTCCAGTCCCATTTTAACCACTTTGAACTTAGCTGATGCACAGTGAAGTTTAGCTTATGCTTATGAGGCGTAATTGGAGTTTTGATGACGTGAAGGGGGCAGGTTATTGACCTGCAGTCTGATGGTTGGATAAGCGATCTTGTTTTGCTAGTTTTTGAAATAATATCTCAACCTTTTTTGGAACTGTTCTCTTTGGATCTATTGTAACTATTGACAAGAAATCAGATAAGCAATATTCTCAAATTCTCAACTATTTCTTTAATGTGTGTTTTAGTTCCTTTAACCAGTAGGTATGGGTCACATTAAGCCCCTGTTGCCTCATCTGCCATGCTGTGATGGCGACAGGGTTCTATTCTGGGAAACTGCAGTGGTCCTCTTCACTCTCAGGTGTGTTAGCTCCTGAGTGTTTTTCTTGTGGGAAGGTTTTTCTTTCGTTTCTCTTTTTTCCTCTCATGTAATCTTCCAGCACTGTTCACTTTGTTGCTCGGCTCCTTTTACTTTACCACACTGCTGTGTGGGAGTTCAGTAGAACATTCTGTGATGAACAGGGCATTTATCCTGTTGGCCTCTGCTCCTCTGCTGTATCTCCTTAGTCTGGCTGCCAGAACTGTAAGCCTTTTGTTTAGCGCTGTCCTGGGCCTTGCATATGGATATTCACATTCAGTAGCCAGGACCTGACATTGATCAGTTCACCTCTCTGTAGTTGAGCCAGCTTACTAACTTCTTTGTGTGTTTTCTTTCTCTTGGCATCCAACTGTAGTTTCCACTAAGGATAGAGGCTATGACTTTCCTTACTGATCTTGTAGCTGAGAATGGTGTTGTCATTGCTGTGGCTAATGACTCCTCATTCGATTCCATTATGCTATGGTAGTCATGGAGATGGTGTGTAGTCTGATGGTACGTCAGTATCTTCCTCTTAACCTTCATTGTAGATGTCAGCATCTTGACCACATAAAAAAATGCGTTTGTCTCATTTCATAATCATCTGTCAGTTCACCCTGATCCCCCTTACGTCATTCATGTAGTAATATTTCCTTCATATTCCATCAGTCTCCAGAGTGTTAGAACAGGCTCTTCTGGACTGTGTTTGAACATGTGGTAACAGCTGTTTTTCACTTGGTGTGGATTCCTGTCCTTTACTCATCCACAGTATTTCTCACACTCATACAAACACACACACAGGCAGATAGAAAAAGGGTTACAGTGCATCGAGTTTTGAAACGGCATGCTCATTTTGTTACCTGGTTTGCAAATGACCTGTGGGACTGCAGTCTCCTCTCAGGTTCTCCCTCCTCCTCCTCCTCCTCCTCCTCGCTCTCTTCACCCTCTATCCCCAACTGAGGCTAAGATGCTTAATTAGCAATTTGTTAAGGACACTTTGTCCCTGGGGCGACTGCGGTCTCACAAGGCACAACATAAGAGCGGGCTGACCTGAGAAAGACCCCTAGCAAAGCAGGGACAGAGGCAGGGAAATGGTGGAACACAGGATGATTATGAATGGGCACAGTGCAGGGGGAGTCGCAAGGGATTTGAATCGGTGTCTTGGGATGGGCACAGTAGTTGGGATTTCTGTCGCTACTTCTCAGCTTTTGAGTTGAAAGCAGTTCCCAGGATGTGGTTAAATCTGAGGACGCTTCAAGGAAGTGCAGGCGTTTTGTGTCTTGAATAACACATGCACACTAACACTGCTTATACACTGGATTCAAATGCAGGAATTGAAAAGGAACAAACACTTTAAAGCACAAAAAAACTTAACACTTCCCTTCTGAAAGTAATTGTTCAGAGGCATCTGTCATATTTTTTTTTCTACCTTGTTGCCCCATTTGAATAAAGAAGCAAAATTTCATTGGTGTTTGTTTCATATTCTGGTTGCTATAAAACATAGTCACTTAACTGATTCACAGTAAAATGATGAAATGCATTTTTCATAAGTGAAAGATCAGAATGAATGTCATTTTTCTAGTAAAAAGGTGGTTACAGTTTCTTACATGGGACAATTTGCTTTTTTTTCTGTTTCAAATAATTGAAAGTTGAGTATTTTTGGTATATTTTACTGTTGGTCACAAAAAAAAGATTATGTATGTGCTTGAACTGTAATTTTGACATTATATTTACAGGTGATAAGTGTCTGAAAAAAACATAACTAATAGATAAATTAATGATAAAAATAATTGTTAGCTGGTTCCATATTCTGGTCCAGAATTGAGGAACTAACCCTCAGTAATCTCTTATTTTTCCTCCTCCCACAGCGAATTGAATTCTAAACTACAAGACACATTGGAGCAAATAGAGGTATGTGCTTCTCTGATTTATCTCTAATTCCATTATTTGAGAGCGATATCAGTAAAGAGACTTTGCTCTAACCTTGTAATTTTCCAGAAGCCCTCATCTGAAAGAAGCAATTTATACTTCATTTTGACATTTTGATAGTTTGGCTTTCTCATTCTGGGTCTGGCAAATATTGACACTGAAAGTCATTATTATGAGTGTGCAAGCACAATTATATCGGTTTCATCTCGAGCTGTGTTGTGATACTTGTGTGTGATAAATGGTATGCAAAGCTATTTTCTCTGCACCGCTGCTGCTGCTCTTGAGTAGATTAATTACTTACAGTTTCATCTGTACACAAAAAGTGGGCATGCATGTGCGCACACATATATATCCATGCACCAAGGGGCTTCTTTGTTTACCTGTCAACGCGGGTTTGTGGATAAGCAAAGAAAACATTCTCTCACTATAGATATGTAGCCTGCTCCAGAACTATTGGAACGGCAAGGCCAGATAGTTTTAAAGTAAATAACATTTAATATTTGGTTGCATAAACCTTGTTTGCAATAACTGCATCAAGCCTGAGACCCACTGACATCACCAGACTGTTGCATTCTTCCTTTGTGGTGCTTTTCCTGCCTTTCCTCTTAAAGTTCTGGGGGGGTTTCTCCCTTCAGTCTCATCTTCAGGAGGTGAAATGTGTTCTCTGTTGGGCTGTCCAGTCTAAAATCTTCCACTACCATTCCACTACCCCCCCCCCCCTCCCCAGATGAAGTCCTTTTTTGTGTTGGCAGTGTGTTTTGGGTCATTGTCTTGCTGCATGATTGCCCGTTCAGTTTGGATGCACATCTCTGTAAACTGGCAGACAAAATGTTTCTGTGGACTTCTGAATTCATTCTGCGGCTGCCATCATGAGTTACATCGTCAATAAAGATTAGTGAGCCCGTTCCAGAAGCAGCCAGTGCAGAGCCATGACACTACCTCCACCCTGCTTCACAGATGAGTTGTATATTTTGGATCACGAGCAGATCCCTTCTTTCTCCACACTTTGGCCTTTCCATCACTTTGGTAAAGGTTAATCCTTGTCTCATCAGTTCATAAAACTTTGTTCCAGAACTTTTGCAGCTCATCTCTGTACTTCTTTGCAAATTCCTATCGGGCCCTGATATTTTTTTTTTTACTGCTGATGAGTGGGGTATGGCCTCTATATTTCTTCTCTCCTTCAAACAGTGGACTGTGATATCTTCACCCGTGCCCTGTGGAGGTTGGTGGTGATGTCACTGACTGTTGTTTTGGGGTTTTTCTTCACAGCTCTCACAATGTTTCTGTCATCAACTGCCTTTTCTGTCCTTGGGCGACCTGTTCGATATCTGTTGCTCAGTGCATCAGTAGTTTCTATCTCTTCTCATTCCAAATTGTTGTATTGGCTGTGCCCAATGTTTTTGCAATGGCTCTGATTGATTTTTTTTTTTTTCTTTCCGCTTTCCTCCGCTAAAAAATGGCTTGCTTTTCCCCCTTAAACAGCTCTCTGGTCTTCATGTTGGTTTATCCTTTTTAGCAACCTTTACCTGCCCCTGGCCCCGTACGGTAGCTATACATGTGCACATCTATATCTAAATCCCTGGTCTTAACGTTGATAATCCCTCTCTTTTCTCTTTCCCTCATTTTGCCCCTTCTTTCCCTTTGTCATCCATCTATTTCTGGCTCCAGGAGCAGCTTGATGTCGCCCTGTCGAAGACTTGTAAGCACTTTGATGTTTCACACTACACCAAGGTCCAGCTGGCCTACACGCTCCTGGGCAAGACACAGGTCAGTGGTTTGACTCGTCTACGGGGTCACGGGGAATAACTAAACATGAGTGGATGTGATGGTCTGCTTGTTGTCTTCACTTACTGCGTATGTCCTGTTATTTGCCACTGTTTTGTCTTTCTCTTATATGGAGATTTTTTTTTGGGGGGGGGGTGAAAGATAACGTCAGCATTTTTTTGTTGTTTAAAAGTGTGTGGTGTTGATCTTGGCTCTTCTTCTCCTTAACTTTATTTCCACAGCGTGTCCATTCAGCCACCAAAATACTTTCCTTATTTTCAGGACCTTTCGCCACCATTAAGATTAGAACAGTATCTTCAACAGACAGGCTGGTTAAACCATCACATAAAGCATAAGAATGTAATTTGTTTTAGTCAAGTTTCTCTTTGTCTTTTTTTTTTTTTCTTTTCTTTTTGCCTAAGTGGAGTGTTTTCACTCCAGTGAGTGAATTCAGGCTCTTCTCATTGGAGCAGAGATTATTTTTGGCTCTCTGGTTGAATGATTGAGGCTGCAGGGCACGCATGTCATCCTTTGTAATGGAGTTATTTCCTGCTTACTGTCAGTCAACAGACACCCACGGAAATCACCCACGCAATGAAATGTAATTCTCAAAAATCATTCTTGGATAATGTACAATAAGCTCTCAAAATATCAAAATGGCAGAGATGATAGAGTGAACGGATGAACAACGTATGTGTTTGTGTATGTGACATTTTTTTTGGCCAGCAGTTAATCTGAAGCTGTAAAATCTTGATGTCAAGGAAAAAATCCTGTAGTTTCTGTTAAAATTGCCTGGGGAGAAATCAAATAGAATATAAGCTGAAGTGACAAGGATAATATCTTTTATTAATGGCTTCTTTCTTTCAGCCTTTGTTCCTCATGTTTGATCCCACCCCCATATTTTTTTAAATCAAAAGCTGCAACCCATGAACTCCACAATCATCTCCATTATCTCCCTTAACCCTGATGCCTCTTCTCTTTCTCGTAGCCCTCTTTTGCTTGTTGCTACTTAGGTGTGAAACTACTAATTATTTTCCAACTCCCTACTCCTCTGGACCAGTGCCAGTGAATTAAATTAGCCAAGACTTGAGTTGCAAATGAGAATAATGAACTTTGTGCTTACATTATCTTTGTCATCCTTGAATTATATATATACACACACACACACACACACACACACACACACACACACACATATATATATATATATATATATATACACACACACACACATACATAATTTTTTTATTTCCTACTCCAACAAGTATGAGAAACTGTGGCCCAGAAACACTTGAAATTAGTAGCCATCCAGCTATGCGTGATCAATTTTGAAGTTTCTGTGAATTAATGGGAAAGATAAAAAAATATAAAATCAAATCATGTCACCTTCTCCGCATTACACTTGGCAGTACTAATGTTTGGGGGCTATTTGAGTTATAATACAGACTGGAAATCAGAATGTAGTTGTTAATACATTGAATGGATGCATAACCTGAGCAACAAAAAAAGATCCTTGTTCACATCCTCCCTTGCACTGGCAACAACGAACATAGTGCTTCATTGTTATTTGAAATTTAAGCCAATGTTGATTTTAATTAAGTATTCTGTATGCCTCTTGGTATTAACAGCCATCCTTGAGGTGGAGACTGTGTCATCAATCAAGGCTTGTTGAGAATGAGTAATGTTTTTGCTATTACTCTGATAATGAGCATTTTCAGACTCAGCTAACTAAGGATCTGTTGCTGACTGGCTCTTGCCATTGCCCTTAAGTGCTGTTATAGTTGTTGTTTTCATCTCTCTTTCCCTTTTTTCTTTTTGCTCCTGCTGAATCTGTTTGTCACGCTCCCTGTGCATCTGTTTCCCATTGTTAGCCATGTACACACACACACACACACTTGTATTAACACTAAATCTGGACTTTTTCCTTCTGCAGTTGATTAATAATTATATCTAAAGCATGGTAGTTGGAAGCTATTATTATTATTCAAATTATTATGAGAGTTGCCGCAGTTGTCTCTCTTTTCTTGTCTACTTTGTACAGCCACTGTTTCTCATGGTGTGTATTTGATGTGAAAGTCCCTCAGAAAGGTTGGAAGAAATGTTTAAATTACTTTTGTGGCAGCAGGCAGTCAGAATGGATGGGGGGCAACGTTTCGCGGTCATGAGCTTGCAGTAAGAAAATCCATTACCCATTACCTGTAGGGCTTTGCTGTGCCCACATCTCCTGCGACTCTGGTGTCCTCAATTCACTGGGGTCCCATAGAGAGACTGTGGGTGCGGGCTGCAAAACAGAAGAGGATGGTAAATGTAACTTGACTTTGAAAGAGAATAGACTCAAAATGGGAAGGCACAAACAGAGCACAGTGCAGTGGAGCAAGATTTTACTGGAGATGTTTTTTTTTTTGTGTAGGTGTAGTCATGGTCATCATATGCTAGAAAATATAAAAGAAAGCCTGCTGCAGTGTTAATTTTGGCCACTGGTTTTAGTCTTAAGTCTTTTGACAAAAATGTGGATTAGTTTTAGTCAAATCTTAGTAAACTGAATTATGTTAATTTTGGGTTAGTTTTGGTCAGTGACATGTTGGTCTCATTTCATCATACAGTTTTAATTGTTATTGCCATCTTTGTGTACAGTTACCATGGTTACAGATGTCTTTCCCAAGGTGTCCGTGTCACTCTGCTCTGCAGTAGTACACTGACTCACCTAACCCGAACTCTATCTGTTTGAACAGAACTGCTGTGTCTTATCTAATCTAGTCCAGTTGTTCCTGCTAACTTAGCATTACTGCAGCTACCTGTGGATTCTCTCACCTATACATAAAATATATCATTAGATGACATCAGTACTGTGATCTTTGATCGAGAAGATGTTTAATAAACTACACATGTAATAATTGAGTAATTGGTTCTTAATAATTTTGATGAAATGGCTCAAGGTATTCCATGTGAGATTAATGGAGCCACAAGTGCTGTGCTGCTATAGCTTACCATACATGTCAATATGTCTCTGCCATTGTGTTTTTCTACTTCTTCCTTGTCCCTACTGCCTCATTAGCGATACTTTGCACAGGAAAAAAAAAAAGGCTTTGATATGAATCATGGAGACTGGAAACTAAATTACCCATTTTTTGACTTGGCTGTGAACACTGCAGTTCCTAGGGTAGCCAGCTATCCTCATTTTCACTCCTGCCATCTCGTGTAGCAAACATAATATGCCTGCAAATGATTCAAAATATCGAATACACAGGATGCGACTCCAAGAAGTTTGATTCTGTTGTTTGCCTTTTCACAGATCCACACTGTCAGATGACAGTGACATCTTGACATAATGCTTTTCATAACAGTATGTTTGGTTCTTTCTTCAGACTGCTATGGACCAACTGCACATGCACTTCACCCAGGCCATCCACAACACGGTGTTCCAGGTGGTGCTGGGATACGTGGAGCTGTGTGCTGGCAACGCTGACACCAAGTTCCAGAAGATGCAATACAAGGACCTGTGCACGGTAAGGAGATGAGTCTGTGTGTGTGTGGGGGTGGTTCTTCTACACACACTGTTCTTCCACTGTTTCCCGTTCTGTCAGTAATTGAACAGCTTTCTGCCAGAAGATTCAGAGATTCAGTTCACTTGTTTACATGTCAGTGTGAACACTAACCACTTCTGCAGTCAGTTAAATGAAAACCTGAGTAAAATACACCGCCTGGATAGTGCTGTGGTGAAATGACATATGATGCACTCATTTACTCACAAGCCTCCCCTGCTTTGTTATTGCCTCCTATCCAACCAAAAATGCCTTATTGTATGACAGAGGATTCTTCATAATGGAGTGAAATGAACGAGGAGAGTGACTAAGAGAAACTAGGAAAAAAAAACAACATAATTTTAGTGAGAAGCACAGTGTTGCCCCTCCCTACAATATTGTATGCTTCTCACTAGCTTTCCCCTCACAGATCCAAATAAATCATATTTGCATACCCAGTAAGCCATAACTTGGTCAATTCATCATGAACTGGCTGGGAGTGAACTTCAGGGTGGGCTGTGTAACAGTGTGGAAGGGTATATAGAAGTGTAGGGTAAAGGTTATCACTGCCTGATCTGAGGGTACAGTTTGTTTTTTCTTCTCTGATATGTCAGCTGTCATAGTTTTTTTTGTTTTTTTTCCCCTCCCTGACCGTTTAGCTCCATGTTTGGCCTTGCTGTTTTCGACAGCAGGGTATTTCCTGCTGTGCTCGTATCTTCAATGCCCTGCTCTTTACCTCTTACCTTCGTGCTACCTATCCCCTTTTCACTCCTCATCTCTTCTTCCCCTGGTTCTTTTTTGTCCCTGTTTTCCTACCCCAGTAAGTGGTCTGGGAGGAACATAGTTCCATGTATAAAGGCTGTGGGCAGGTCTTTCTTTTTGGACCCAGGTTGTTGAACCAGAGGTGTCTGTCAAGCTCACATTCAGGCTGGCTTGCAGGATGTCTTCAAGATTTTAGTAGCATCAGTTTACCTGTCACGTCAGACTAAGTTTGAGACTATAAATACAATGAAGTGATGCTAATTAAATGTTAATTATTTCCCAGGTGTCGTCTGAGGAAGGGTTGTTCTCACTGTTGTGGGGCGGAGGCTTGCTCGCAAGGAAGTTTAGCTTGTTAGCTTGACGCCAGCGGCTGCTGATGTGCTCTACTGCACTCCCCCTTTTACTGGAGAACACAGGGTGGCTATGAATGCATCAAAATAGTAACACTTTAAATATACTGACCAATTTCATATTGTAGCTGTCGTTCCACACGCCTTTGTGGTGCTGTATGTAGCAAATACATTTCCCTCAAACTATCCTTACCTTTCTGTTCCTTTCTCTCTCCCTTTTTCCATTTTCTCTTGCTGTAGACCTAATTCTTATCAGCCTTACAGGAAATCTGTGTCATGGATCCTCTGAATTGCTGTGCGCATGCAACTGTGCATTAGTTATAGACACATCCTAATGTTTACTTGTGTTTGATCGATACCCTGTCAGCACGCCGTGTTGCCTGGATGATCCGGCTTACACCACAAACACACACACAGACACACACTCACATATACTGTACAAACTCTCTCACCAATTTAAGATTGATGGGATATGCCGTTACACTCTCCGCTGTGTGATCGTGATTGATGGGACAGCACACACACACATGGGCACACGCTCATATGAAGAAGTATGTGAACACCCACACGCAGTTCCTCTGTGTCGCTGACAGCACTTATAGCCTGTATGCCGTAACTTTTATGGCAAGATCAAGTGATGTGGTTACTTTTACTCCTTATGGTGGGTTATTATTTAAAGCACTTATGCACCTGCCATTAAGATTAGTATTATAAGCCGTTGATTTCCTCATGATCAAGACATTGAACCCTCACCTCCTCCGGTGGAGCTGCTCAGCAGAGGAAGCGTTAATGTTGTGGAACTGTATCGATAGGAAATTTTGTGTTTGTGGAAAACGGCAAACTCATCCAGTTGTTGTTCCCCTGATAAATAAAGATTATTTTAACGTTAGAGACCCTTTAGACCCTCTGAACTTGCGTTTTTAGTTACGCGACTTAAAATTCAAGAGAAAGGGGAGCACTCAGAAAGGTCAGTTTTGATTGTAAGAGGGTCTTATTAATTTTACATCAAATTCTCATCATTATTGGTTAGCCTCACTCCTTATCAATCCCCTGCTCTATCTGATTTTTCTCCTCATGGAAATAGGACAGTTCACTCCCAGAATCATAGGAGAGGAGGTGACTGTAAAGGCTAGGCCATACACTGTACTACATACCAGCACTTCAGTAATTCATTTAACTGGGATGTAATAAACTTTGTTGTCTGTAGAAACATTTTTTTTTTTAACCAGTGTTGTAAAAAGCCTTTAGCTTTAGTGATAATGGAGAAATCACCCTGATAATGATATCAAACAACTGCTCATCAGTAACCCACTGTGATCCATCCCACTCTCCGCTGTGCACTGTTCCATTATTTTGAAATAGACTGACCAGACTGGTCCATTTTGCGAGGCTGTGGAGTAGATGCAGAGATTGGTACTTTTCCATGTTAAGCAGTGTCATGGTCTGAGGCAGTTTTTTGTTTGTTTGTTTTGTTTTGTGTTTAGTCTGCTGTTGCTGCAGAGAGCTTCATTACAGAATGAAACTAATCTACTGCCAAACAGTTGTTTATCATGAAGAGTGGATTTTTTATTTATTTATTTATTTATTTTCTTCCCCCTCCAGAGGAATGTTATGTTTTATTTTTATCCTCAGGCCAGGATGCCCCATTTATTACATATTTTCCTCTTCAGTGCCTTGGATGATTGTTGTTTGATTCTGGGGAATCTGCGTTTTGAAAAGTGACAGAGAAATTGTCCCTGTGAATCCCACGGAGACTTGTGTAGAATTTTCATGTAATTTGAACATTGTTGTGGCACATGCCAAGTTTGTGCGATGAAACAGTGGGGTTGTGTCGCAGTGTCAAATCTCCATCCTCTAATCTGGTTTTAAGTCTGATAAAGGCAACCAGACCAACTGCATGAAACGTGATGATAATAAAAAGAAGCAGTGACTTGCACTGTTGAGTTTTTGTTTTTTTGTGTGTGTTAACTGCTCCATTTGCTTTGATAAGCCTAAAGGTTTTGACTTTGACAACAGAACCGGTAAGCGCTTCGAATGCTAACTGAAACGGATAATGGCAGAATAGCACAAAACCTGTTTTTGTTCTGTTTGTTTTTTTGCCAGGGGATGATTAGATCTGATTCCAGCGATAAGATTCCGAGCACCTTGTTAGATTAAGACTTTGCCTTTAGGAAACCTGTCGATGAATTGGCAAAAACTAAGGAATTTAAAATATTCATGTACAGATTAGATTCACTGAGATTAATGTCAGTGTATCTGCTGCACTTACGAACCACAGATTGTGATATTTGCATGAAGTGACCTAGTCTCAGAGTCACTTCTGCACTTCCCTCAAATATTAAACTGGGCTTTCTCTTTGCTCACATTTGTTAAACATTGGTAAAAAGTGATTCTTATTTTTAAGACTCGTGCTCAAAGTTGTGTTCAAGTGTGTGTATGTGTGTGAGTTAGAGAAAGAGCTCTTTAGGAGACCGTGCAGTACTTTTTTTCTTTGCTGGCACAGCAGGTCCACAGATTGCTGACTATGTTTTTGATGTCTTGCAGGTTAATCTGTTTATTTATTCTTTCTTGAAAGGAGGGGGTGTGATTGTCTTTTCCGAAAGAAAGTGAATCAGCTAAATCACGGTTACCTGCGCTGTCTTCTTTTGTGAAATGTGTGGCATTTTCTTTCTTCCACACTCCTCCACACTCCCACACACACACCACTGGAAAAAATGTACTCAACGCTTTGTCTTTTAAGCCTCCCCCCCCGACCCAGCTTGCAATGATAGGTAACTATCTTCAGCAAACCAAATGGCTGTTGTAAAGTAGTTCCTTGCCTCGCTCGTGCTCTCATCATTGTACTAATGCAGAAGAGTTTTTTTTTAATCTTATTCATTTTATTTATTTTTTAACTTTCTTAAGGTGTGACTTTGAATCTGACATACAGCTTATGTCAGTTGTAGCTTTCAACAAATACACACAAACAGAACTGGACATCAGTTCTGTGCAGGCGTACCCACGGAAGATCTTAACCCACACACACTCACGCCTCTCACCCCCACGTCGTCTCCCCCTCACCCCAGTTGCTTGGCAACATGCTGCTGTGATACGGTTGGCTGGTGGAGAACAGGGAATGTCAAATATAAGCCTGGTTTTGTCCCAACTGGTTGATTAGCTTAGCTACCTGACCGCTGGTGCTTGAACCTTTTTGTAACTGCAGCCATGTTTATGTCTTTTCGGGTGGTTCTCAATTACTTCCTTTGACTGTACTTGCAAATTATATCAACTGTTTTACTACAGTTATGCCATACTATGTTGGACCTTTAGATCCATATTTACCTGATATGCTGTGTTTGTACTTAACATGAGCTACAACTGGAAAACAGCAGGTTTATTCAACAGTGGCTACAATTCATACCTAATTACATCTCTGAACCTGCAGTGTTGAAACCTAAAAGATAAACCTGATGATGCTCAATGGTCATTCATCATGATTACTCATCATGATGTGTATTCTGCAGGTATACACATTAACTTACAGCTTAAGTTGTAAGTTGCCTGCTTAGGTCTGAACACAGGAAGTTGTTCAGATGTATGGTGAACCAACAAGGAGCAAAGCAAAGGTTGTTGGTGGCTCAAACGCTGCTTATACTCCCTGCTTAGGTAATGCTGTGTTCCTGCAGTAAACACAGCTCACAAATGACACGTGAGTATTTGAATGTAATTTTGAGCATCTGCTACTCTTTGTATACCTGACTGCACATCCTGCAGTTACCATCAGTGCCACAGATTGCTTTTCTAAAAAAAAAAAAAAAAAGAAAGAAAAAACAAAAACAAAAAGCCTTAATTAAAGAAACTCCACCAGTCGTGTAATTGGTTCAGTGTACTGTTCACTGCTGTGTACACTTTGCTGTTCACTGTTCACGGTTAAAGAAACGTCCTCAGTGAGAAAACACTGATTAATGTCCGTTTCAGCTAGATATTAACCTCCCAAGTTTGATTGCAGTTCAAATAAATTCAAATGAGGATTTATTACACTGGTGAGAGTATAATAGACTGTCATCACTGGAGGTTTTGCAGGGCATGATGCATTAATGTGCCGTTGTGAAATATGCATGAAAGCATCATCTTATCTCCAATATTCTGAGCTTTAATGCAACACAGTCTAACAACTAACTGATTCCCCCCCCCACTCTTATTCTCCGGAAATCTTCAGTGTTCAGTGTCGTGATGTTGTTGACTGATGGAATTCATAGCATTTCACTCTTTCAGCACCAAGTCATCTTTAACAATAGTGGATTCACGCCTGTTGTGCAATTTAGATGCCTCAGGCAACAGCTCTGTCATTAACAGCATCTTTTGAGATGAAACTTTCTTGCTGATGGCTCACAGTCATGAATCTACCTCACACGTCTCGCTAAGAAAGGTTCTGTGGAGAGATTCTTCTGGCAAGTAGTGGTTTGTCACTCATGGTCTCTTGGACATGCCAGAGGGAAAAAGGGAGAAGAATATGTGGGACTTAACTCATGTTAGTCTTTGCACAGTTGGGGTCTTTACTGCAGTGTTGCGTTGTTTTCTCTCTCAGCAGCTGCCAGTGTATGAGGCTTGTGATGTGTAATAGTAATCTTTTGTGAAAGGTAGCAGGGTTCTGCAAACACTTATTCATTATCGTGGTTTAAGCAAAGTAAAGTGCGGCCGCTGTCGACAGCACTGTTTCATCTGGCAGCGATTAATACATCTCCGAACACAGACAGGACTCTATTGGCGAGTTGTTCTGTAGAGCCTTGAGCTGTGTCCGTGGCTACTATTGTGCCAGCTGGACTTTTCTTAGGCGGGCCAGAATTTAACTAAACACACACAAATGTTCTTTTCCAGGCTTTCTGGCCTCCTGAGAGCTCAGTTGTGTTCAGCTGATAAATATGTGAAGGAAAAATAGCAGCGTGCTTTATCCTTTGAGTATTTTTGAGGACTGTTATTAGTCACAAAGCTCAGTGACAGGGGTTGTGGTTTTTCCATGGATGAGGTGACATTGTCATATAGGTACGTCGGTAGACGATTATTATTTATCATGAAAAAGATGCAAATTCTCTTTAAAACACATTGTTATTATAAGAGGCCATTTTAGTGGCAGAACTACCATTAATATATTCTTTTCATTTGTAAATTTATACTTAATACTCCCAGAGTCTCATAATGTGATAATTAAGTTGCCATTTTGTGAAAGTAACTCACTTCACATCCTGGGCATATGAGCAATATATCACAGTTTATGTGAGATTGTGATTTATAGACAGCGATTGATTATCCACCCACATAGACATATTATAAAACAATAGGTCTGGACTTGTTATACAGGTGCTCTTTGACATAGTCAGAAATCTCATAAGTGTAAAGAAGTGCTGTTACTATGACAACCACACATTACTTTATTGTCCTGAGAATGGATAGCTTTGTGAGCTCCAGTCGCTTTTGTTAATTCTGGATAAAAGAAAGTTTTTTTGTCACAGATGATTGTTTGTTATGAGGTTATGGTGTAATATAGTGTAATAGCCCACCTAATGTGCACATCGGAGATATTTGTAAATCTGTGTTCTGCATAATAGTGAGGCACCCGCGTAATAGCATCCTTATTTTAATCTGTTCTTACATTAATTAGCTCTTATATAAGATGAACTTGTTTCTTGTGACGCAGAAAATAGATGTTTTCCAACACAGTGTCCTTGAATGAAGCGTATAAGCGGGCTATAATTAGATGTAATGTAGAGGACAGCTGATCAGGTTATTTTTTATCTGAGGCTCTTGCTGAATTTTGCCATTTATTTTATTTTTTTTAAGTAGTCCAGCACTGTGTGTTTCATAACTCTGAAAATATACCCTTTTTTCCCTTTAGGTAAATACAGTACTGTAGAAGGACATATAAACATGTGACACAGAAATACAGTTGTACAAAAGAGCATCAGTGAACCTGTCTTCACCTCTTTGTTGGCAGCATATCACTCCGGACAGCTACATCCCCTGCCTGACAGATCTGTGCAAGGCATTGTGGGAGGTGATGCTGAGCTACCACTGCACCATGCAGTGGCACGAGGAGCACGACAAACAGGAGAACGCTCCCACCCCAGGTAAGAGACCGTACTGATCAAACCCGATGAATCTGTAACGTTTCCTGAATTCATTTAAATTCAGCAGCATTACTCTGTTTGTTCAGATGCAGCAAAAGAGGAAGAGTTTCCTATAAAAGCACCGTATCTGGGTACAATTACAGATTCAGAAATAAAAAGATGTGTGTGCACCAGATCCCATAGAGGGAGCACATGACTTCCACACTGGTCACACCTTCTGTCATGCACACGTGAATATTTGGTGCCTCAAACTCTTCTTCCCTTTTTCGTTTTCACTCTCCAAATCTCTCTTTGTCACCTCCTTTCTCTCTCTAGTTTTTCATTTAGACTTACTCATAAACGACCAGATCTGCTCCTTATGCCCCAAGATGATTAAGTAATTCACAGATTCAGTCTACAATGACTGGTTGAAAATGGGGTCTGTTTTCTCCACACTCTCAGGAATTCCACTGTTTCCTGGCTGTTTGATTCCAACACACGGTAAATTTATCATCTTTATAGCTTACAGAGAGAAATAACTGAACCTTAGTGTGTGAAAAGAAAGGTTATTGAATGTGTGCTGGTGCTTCAGTGCGGTGCACGGTGTAGTGTTACAAATACTGAAGTGGCACATATTTTGCAGCCTTTGCTAAGTTCTCTTTCAGTGTACAGGTTGTTGAATGAGTCAGCAGCAGAATAATCACTTTTGATTACTCTGTTATTGGTAAAACACCTTTCCGCAGCAGCACAAAGAGGTGTGCATTGTATTTTTACAGTTTCAGATCTTAGGCTGTAGCACGCTGGCAATACAGTGGTTTATATGTGTTGATTTTTGCAGCATTATCAACTTTAATCTGTTCTAATTATATGAACAGAAATTATA
Source organism: Toxotes lorentzi (assembly GCA_037833715.1). Lineage (NCBI taxonomy): Eukaryota > Metazoa > Chordata > Actinopteri > Toxotidae > Toxotes > Toxotes lorentzi. The sequence continues at coordinate 12,169,882 of JBBMJY010000005.1, forward strand.
TGTACACATCATTGAGTTTACGTTGTGGGATTAGTGTGACCCAGTCAAACGCTTTCAAGGATAAATATATGCGCAGGTGATGAACCGTGAATGATGCATTTTTAATGCCTCTTCTCCGGCAACAACCGTTCGATTATGCTTTTGGGTTGTCCACCCAGTCCATCCGTCCGTCCGTCCGTTTGTCCCATTCTCGTGAACGCGGTCTCAGGAACGGCTTTAGGGAATCTGGCACAAACGTCGACTTGGATCAAAGGATGAACTTATTAGAATTTGGTAGTCAAAGGACTTTACAAATCATGTTTTTACTATTTCTCAAGAAGTCATTAAGTAAGGACATTTTATGAACAAAAAGGTCAAAGGTCAGCTTCACTGCGTCATCATAATATAGTGCAAAAGCATTTTTTCAGCCGTTGTTCAACGCCATCACAGAAGGAACAGAATCATACACGTCAATATAGTGATAACTTCCATTGTGCCATACAGTGCACTTGATTGACTACATATGAGTTGGACACACATGGATGTAAAATGTAGCTTGACTGGTTGGCGGAGGCGTACAACCGAGAGGCGGTAATTATAGCATCTTATGGGAACGGGTCATGTTTGTGAGTTTGTTCTGTTTCCATGCTAATAGAAACAGGGCTTTCCATTCCAGCTGTAGCAGTTAATAATGAATAACTTGACACAAATAGACAACACTGACATTAGAGTAAAATTAAGATTTTGCTCTTTTACAGTTGGTCTTCAATGACCTTTTTGACCTTCCAGTGTCATTTAGACCTTTTTTTTTAATCATCAGAAAAGAATTTCTTTTTTGTACATTTGGTGACGATCACAGCATAAAGGACACTGACTCTTCCACTGGAAACTGAGTGCACTCAAGTTACAGCCCATTAAGAACAGCAAGACGACAGTACACCACATCTGTCCAAACCCAAAGCTTATGTCTGGATCAACAAGAAAAGTCTTGTTTCTGTCGCTGCTTCTATCCATCCTGCCTCAAGTCAGCCGCCAGATGTGAAAACATCAGCCTCGAGAAGCTCTGTTGTCAAGGAAATACATACTTTGTGGTTTAGCAGTAAGCTCCACTGGAAGCTGAATTTGTTACCAGTGTAAGAAAAGAAGCCATACTGGGTCCGGCTTATAGCGCTTTTCACCTCATCACTGTTTCAGTCATTTGTCTTGCCGTAGACTGTGTCAGATATTAGCTGCAAATGGAGCACTGTTCTATTAGTTTGTGCCTTTCTACAGCATATTGAAAGATAACTCATTTCCATTTCCCACTTACTGTACTGAATTCATTAGGTAAATGGATGAGGAAACAAGGGGTTCTGAATGGTGGGTGACATGCTAAGTCCTTAGGATCCTCTCAGCTGAGAAAAGGACGCACGTCACATTCGCTTTGATGAGGCCTATCTATCGTCTCACTATTTGATTGGCTGTCACCTCTGTCTTCTGTGTAAAGGTGTCCCCGAGCCTTGCTTTGTCCTGGCTTTCACCTTTTTCTCTTTATCCTAATTTGTGTGTGTGCGCATGTGTGTGCGTGTGGTCCATCAGAGTAGTGATTTACTGTACAAGCTTTGTCTCATTTGTCGAAGAGTATTTTGCGGTGACAGTGACCTCTATCTCTCACACGAGGCCGTCAGAGTCCTCACTGGACTGAAGATCACTCTGTACCCTCTCTTTCTGTCATACACACACACACACCTCCCCTCATTAAGAAAGCAAAAAGGACATCCCATTGAATTTAGAGCTGTGGCCGCTTGATATATTGAACCAGCCAGTGTAATGTTTCAGTAATTGATCCGGCCACTTGACGAAAGGAAAGGTTGTTTCAGGAAGTAAAATGGGCCGGGGTCATATCCCTACCTGACAAAATGGATTTGCTGCTGAAGCACACACCCTGTCATGTTTGATAAGCACTGATGGCCGTCAGGCGGAGGGTTCGCCACTCCGTGTGTGTGCAAGCCTTTGGCTGTGTGAGAGTAAATAACCCTGACCAGTTTGTGTATCTGTTGCACGTTCATACGGAGCAGGGGCCTGACCCATGCAAACTAATATTGGAATGTATGGAGGCTGTCTGCTCGGCTATGATAAAGAAAACCATCATTTTTCAGTGCTCAGCAACAGAATTGACCTTCCCACCTCATTAATGTTTAGTAGCGACACAGCATATAAACTAAACTGAGGGAGCATGCTATGTGAAATAACCTATGGTTTGCCAACCTCTCCCATTACAAATTGCACTTTGTTTTATTTCTGATTGATCCATTTCATCACTTTTCTTTATTCATGTATACCTCCCTTCCCCTGAGTCAACATAACACAGCACCAATCTAATCATAACTGGTTTCTCAGTATATTCATCCTCCTTATATATCACGTCTAAACAGTAATTGGATTTATTTACAAGCCCCTTCAGATGCATCTCCTTTAAAGGAATGTCAGGTGGGAATTTTAAACCTTTCAAAATATTAAGATTTAAATGTCAATAAAAGCACCATCATTTCATGTGCTCAGACTGCACCAAATCCCTACTGAATAGACTAATTAAAGATGTACACGGTGTCAAGTGTGATCAAATGTAATCCCCTGAAATTAAGTGGGATTTATCAAACCATGTGGTGCAGCATCACAGACCAGTATTGACCAGCTGTGCAAAGCTGGTTTCCAAAGAAGGTTTTGTAGTATAAAGAAGTCAAAGTCAGCCTTACTGCTTCATTTTTGAGTTTCATTTTCTTATAATTTTTTTTTTGGCATCCCTTCACTCTGTATCATCTATGGGGAAATAGCAGATCATGTTTTTCAAATCCGATTTACAGAGATGAATGTCATGCCATGCCAATACAGTGTGATGAAAGTCCCACTGCTTCCATTTAGATTGTGTCCTTATAATATTCAGAAACCGCAGGTCGTGTTTTGACTTTTCTCTTGCTAAACTTTTGCAGATTTATGCTAAGTTATGCACAGGCTGCTGTTTTATGAGTCATAGTTTGAAACCAGCAGGGAGCTAAGGCCCCAGTGGGTTTTTGTCAAGTGACTCACCAAGAGCTCTGTTACCCACAATGCCACCAAAGGTCAAACACTGGTTACCACCTACAGGTTGACAGAGAGTGGTTTTCCCTATCATTTATCTTTTCCTCCCTCTCTGTAGTAACACGTTTTAAAAGCCATTATTATGGCTTTCTAAGTAGTTAACCTGGGTAGGCTGTCTATGCCCTCACCAGGTCAACAGTGGGACATCGCAGTGGCAAAAACTGCTGCGACAACAGCAGCAGCGGAAATTAATTGGTTTGTAATTGTTGGTGGTGGGAAAAAAAAGGTTTGTTAAATGGAATAAAATTGTTATGTACTGAGAAATCTCATGTAAACCATCAAAATACACTGTACCCTACATTTTCTGTCTTTAAGAGAGAGAGAGAGAAAGAACTTTAATTTTAATATTGAATTTAGATTGGCTGTTTCTAACAACAAACAAAGTTTTTAAAAAATATAGTTTAAAAGTGTGCAGTTAGTTTCTGTTCCTCTTTATTTTTCCTTTAACACAGCCTGACAGCCTTTCTGGCATGCCCATAGCTCTCAGTTTTGTGTCATCAGTTATTCAGTCACAATCTCTGCTCTCTCACCTTTTTCGGGGCTCGTGGCTTTCGACACCCTCTGTTTTACTTTGTCTTCTCCTCACATTCTCACTACCGCCCTTGTGCTCATTAAATGAAACCCAGAGACAGAGTATTCAGAAAGTATTCAAACCCATTCACTTTTTCCACATTGTTATTTTTCAGCCTTTACGCTAAAATCGTCAATAATTTATTCCCTCATTAATCTACACTTAATATCCCACGATGACAAATCGAAAACATGATTTTAGAAAGTTGTGCAAATTTACTATAAAGGAAAAACTGAAATGTGAAGAAAGTAAAGGGGTCTGAAAACTTTCTGAATAGCACTGAATGTCAAGCTTCCATGTCACGATGTCTCCCAAGCCCTCTGTTCTTTTGTCTTTTAGTGAATGACGCAATTGTTTTCAACAGTTCTGTTCCCCTTAATGTCTCAAATTACAACCAGTGTTATCGGGGTCCCAAGGACAGTGTTTGAAAACCATGAGGGCATTCATTGATTCATTCCCAGACACGTTTTATTAAACACTGGCACAATGTCATTATTAGAAATCATGACTAGTTTTGACAGCAACATGTCAGTAAGTGGCTGTGCAAGTATTATGAAAGGATGTGGAGGGGGCGCTCCCGGTAAAGGCAGAAATCTGAGATGAACAAGAAGACACATTTCATATAAATTCAAACACCAAGCAAAAGCATGAGGTGTATCAGTCGCTGTCACATCCATTTCTGGGTCTGATGATTGCAATCAGTTGGTGGGAGAGGAAGATAAACGTCCATGATAGCTAGGTGCAGAGGTTTTCTTGCCAGAATTTAAATTTGATCTACTCTTATGAAAGTGATTTCTTGTCCACCAAAGAATCTCGCTGGTCTAGTGCTCAAAGCAGCTGTTATCCATTCTTGGAAATAGGAGAGGCTTTCCATCTCCCTAGGGAGAAGACATATTTATTTGGAATTGTCAAGTTAATATATAAATTAGTGTTGTTAAAATAACTGGTTTGACTCCTGATGCGGTTCGTGCCATAAGGTTTGTGATTTGATGCACTCACAAGATCACTAGTAAACTTTTACTGGAACTGGATGACTGTTGGACACAACAGCAAAGCTTGTATTTAGCCTTTAAAATTCTTTTTTTTTTTTTTTAGACAGAAAATAGTGCCAAATGAGATAATTTGATCAGTAACGGATGCAGATAATGATAATGTTGCAGAAGATGTCTCACACAAGATGACTTGTATTTGAAACAGATGCTTCAATGTCATGATAGGCATGTTTTTTTTTGTTTTTTTTCCTCCCTTGTTTTAATAAAATGTCCTGTCTGGACCTATTGCTAGGATAGACATCTTGTCTTGTTGAAACAATCTGAGGCCTGGGCGTACCCACTAATGATGTTTAAAGGGAAACCTTTTGGTCCAATCTATTGCACCAGATAGGATTTGACATGAATTCCTCTTGTGGATTTTTCTCTCCTTTGGTGTGTTGGGCCTTCTGTCAGAATCCATAATAAGACTTAACAAATCCTTTGTGCCTCTAATTGTATGCCTCAGAGTACGATTAACGCAGGTCCTGTGGGTAAAGTTGCTGGTCTGCGTGCAGAGTAGGAGAACCTTGTAAGGTAAACCAGGCTCCATAGGACAGAGATCTCCTTCTGCTTTGTTTCTCAGAGAGAGGTGATCAGCTTGTAGGGATGTTAATGATTTGTTGGTGATTGATGAATCATTGCGAAAAGAGTTTATTTTTTTTACAATTTAGAATTCATCAATACTGATGCAGCAGAGCCAGAGATCTCACCTTTTTCATTCCACATGTTCTTGTCAAAACTTGATGCCTACATTACCCACATTGCAACAGGACTTCTGACAATTGGGTCACCCACCCACTGCTGACTCAAGTCATATCATTTGAAGGAATTTAGAGGTGGTTTATTTGATTTCGTGCAACTCTCTCTGGAGCCACGAATGGTTTTATACATATATGCAGTTGTATGCCACAAGACCTGTGAACAGACTTGGACACAGACTTGTTAAATGGGTGATTGGTCAATGATATTAATCAATAGTCCAGAGAGTTAGCAAATCCAGGGTATCGGTTCCATCTGTCATCTGTGTCATAGAACTGTGTGAATATAATAATAATAATAGATGTTGTTTCTTCAAATTTATTGGATAATGGAGCTCATTCTATAATACCAGGATTATCCCTCTGTATATCTGTGTCACACCTGAACACCTCACTGTTTCTTACAGGTCTGCCTTTTTAAACACCTCATGTAGGTTGGTGAAACAGGTCTCACAGGAGTGATTCTAGTCTGTGCTTTCTCTACTTTTTTTTGTATGTATGTCTATAAAAGAATACCTACAGGTTTCAAAGGTTTCCTGGGATCTCAGATTAATCCGGGTTCATTGATCCCAGTTGAACACTGATACTGTGCCCCCCTAGTGTGCACAGTATTTCTTGTATCTTTAGGTTTAGTTTTTTTCTTTCAGCTTTTGATTCCACGTCCACGTCTTGCTTTTGAAGCCTTTCCTCAGCTGTTCCTCCTCTCTCTTTCTTTCTTACTGTCTGCCATCATATTTATATAATTAGATATACACGGTGTGTAGGTGTCATAAAATGAATGCTTGTGCTTCTTTTTTTTTTTATGGATATGCTTTTTGCTCTGGTGTGTCATATTTAAAAGCACACTAAGTACCACAGATGCTAAAGTCAGTGTGCCTGTGTAGAGTTCATTTGTTTTTGTTTTTTTAAAAACAGGCAAAATGGCAAGAGATATTTATCCCTTTGCTCAACTGACAAATACCTCTCCCAGCAGGTCCAGTGTACGGTGGCTCTGTTTTGACTACAGCTTGGAGACGTTTGAGTCAAGCTGAGTTAAATTATGTGTTTGTACGGTTAAAGCTTTAGGTCTTTCAACCATCTCACTGCTTCAAAATAAGAAAAACACTACCCATGATTCATGTCTGTCTCCCTTGTTTTCTCCGACTAATGTGTCTAGCGTCATCTGGTTTAATGGTTAATGAAGGGCAATGTTTATGATCTCAAACACGACGAGATCCACACATATTCTGTTGGTGACACATTTACGTTTTTCCACAGCGCTCGTACACTAAAGACTGAAGTCTAAAGTTTTGGAAATTCTTGTCTCTTGAATGTCTTTCCCATCAACCCTTGCAGCGATTGGCACACATGGAGATGGATTCACCATGTTGTTTGGTTTGCCTATAAATACCCGTGCTTAGCCAGTGTTTGAAGAATGTTTTTATTTAACCAGAAGTAAAGGATGAACTCTAATAACAGATGCTGCAGCAGAATTTTAGCATTTTTTTTTACTCTGGCTTTTGTCCATGGTGCAATGACTGGGGCCATTTGTTTTTCCCTTGTTTAGAAACTGTTGGGCCTATGTATTTTGACTTGCAATTTGAGGTATTACAGAATATACTGCAATGCCCTGAATGTTGTTCATTAATGACTGAGTTGGCCATCAGGGAGGTGCAGTGGGTGGGGAGGCCTTCCTTCCTATGGATACAGGCAGGTTTGAGGTTAAAGCATAGAGATCTGGGAAGCTGGCTTTATTGTAGAATGTTACTGTTACTGTAGAAGTTTCATTAGATTTTTTGGGGTGTTTTTTCAGGTGAAATGCTCAGTCCAGTAATATCCAATAGGAGCATGAACAAGGAGGGAGTAATTTATTTTGGATAGGTTTTAAAAGCTATATATGTAATGTATTGTTTTAAATGAGGGGTTTCTTTGAATAAAATGAGCAATATCAAAAAACAGTAACATAACAACAAACTAACATTAACCAGTGGTTAATCCGTGACCAAGATGAGTCTCTGCATCTTGTCTGTGTTCCCAGTACGTTAAAGGAAATTGTTTTATCACACATTGATCACCACGTCCTACCTGCCTCACAGGCTTGATGTTGCTGGCTTTCCCAAAAATCCACTTCAAATAGAGCGAGCAGCTTGAGTTGAACTGAGGCAGTTTTCGGCAAAGTATTGCAGCCACTATGACACTGTAGCCTCTGCAGTGTCGGCAACGCTTGCTATTCTATCTGATCGATCATAGAAAAAAAAGAACACAAATAAAAGGACAGTGAACTGACAACAGAGGGGGGACCATGTTCACTGAAGATATTTCATTGTCTGACAGTCTGACACGACTTCAGCACCTAATTTAACTGTCATCTGTTACCGTTCTGCTGGTTTCCACGTAGCAACCTACACACTTTTCAGATGCAATCTGACAGCCACATAGGTACAGAACTTCTCACAGTCTCCAGCTGACATTCAGGCATAGTCACACTCACATTGAATTACTTTTGACAGGGCTTAAGCTGGTCAGATCTGCAGATCAGCTCCGCCATATTTCCCTGTTCATATTAGAAGAAGTTGGGTTAGTGAGGAATTGGAATTGGTGTTAATTTTGAAATCCATCTGTATGTCCTGTTTAAATATGTCTAGACGATGCAGCGGCTGCAGAGTCTGATGAGTTAGTGGTGGACCGCAGCTATGTAAAGAAGAAACTGGAGCATGGACTGACACGGATCTGGCAGGTTTGTAGAGAAAAGTCCACTTCCCTGTTTCTGTCTTCCTTTCTTTATAATGTCTGAAGCATGTCACAATTGCAAATTCTCCCTCCACGAATCACCCTGTCCCTCTCATGTCTTTCTTCAGGATGTCCAGTTGAAAGTGAAGGCCTACATCCTGGGTACAGACATGTCCAACTTCAAATACGACGATTTCATAGTGGTACTGGATGTCATCAGCAGGTACAGCGCACAGCTGACGGCTTATTCCATGTTTCCTCTAATTGGTCTCCATTATCTTGCTATCCCTGTCTTTTTCAGGATTATCTACTTTTCGCATGCAGTCTCTCTCATTTGCTTTACTTTTTTTTTTTTCAGTTCTCATTTGCTCAGTCACTTGTTCAGTTTGTACTTGACTGGAAAGAGTTTGTGTCAGCATATTTGCCTGATATTATGTGCATTTATTTGTCGCATCATATACTGTAAATCTGTTTTAGATGACTTACTTTGGCTGCAGAGTTGTTTGGTCTTTCTTCGACACCATTGCTGCCTTGACTGACACGTTCCATTTACCAGAGCAAGTCTGTTTACATTGTGTCTCTGTGACCCTGCTGGCTCAGCTGTCATTCAGACTCTCAAAACGGTCTTCCCCCAGCAGTTTTAAGAATAAAGGGCTGTTTTTGATGCATCCCCAAAGGCATCACTGTGTACGTGTAAACTTGTTCTCCTTACAGCGTGTCATCTATCCACATGCTCCATCAGGTAACAGGCCTTGTAATAGACTCTTTTTGATCTTGCTTTCACTGACAAAGAGGTGTTGATTATTGGAAACTTCTCGGCCACATACGCCAGGAAACGCCACTCATTGGGCTCATTAACACAGCTACTAACACATGGGGATTTATTATTAAAGTGTAGATTAATTGGGCATAATTAGATTTTCTTTACTTATTCATAAAAAAAATTGTCTCAACAAATGCCTCTGTCTTACTTCTTCCCTCTCTGTCTCCTTCCTTCGCCATTATCATTCTGACATTGTTTATTCCCTTCAACTCTTTCAGGTTGATGCAGGTGGGTGAGGAGTTCTGTGGCAGCAAGTCAGAGGTCCTTCAGGAGTCTATCAAACGCCAGAGTGTCAACTACTTTAAAAACTATCACAGGTACAGGTGTTTCCATTGCTTCTATGCGACAGTGTGACAATTAGACATCATTTCTGTTAATTCACTGAGCTGATTAATTATGTGTGAACAATTAGGCATAGAGTGCATGTGCAGCCCCCCTGATATTACTGAAAGAAAGTAGTGAGATGATAGTGGGTGGAACAGATTTTTGGACAGCAGGTTGTCAATGCTTGGCAGAAACTTTTGCACACAATCACAGCCATTGACTGCCTCTAACTCACTCAGTTCCCAGTGTAACTCTCTTTGGAGTAGACGTGTAATTACATGTTAATACTCACTGGGCTGGAAGCACATTTACATCTTGATTACATACCCCCACCCAACCCCACCCGCCAGCCACATGAAATTCCTTTTCCAGGCAGGTGTCATTCCCAAAGAGATTACCCATCAGTGAACTTTGACTGGCTCATGCCTGTATTTGTCTATCAGCTGCCTGCAGTTCCACACTCAGTCATTGGGGCGGGTGTATGGCATTGGGTTTTGGCCTGTGGGTGCAGAATGACATTGTCAGAGCTCAAACATGATAAATATCTAAGAGCTTTGCCACGAGTATTTTTTTTTTTCCCCAACTCATTTTCTCTATGTGCTGTCTTGTTTTGATGTCCTTTAATTCTCAATGCATTATTTTTAAGAAATATAGCCAAAGGGAAATGGAGCCAGGGCTGGTTAAATAAAGTTTATTTAAGATCCTTCTGTATGTTGAAGTCAACCAAAGTTTCCATTACAAAAAAACAAAACAAACAAAAAAAAAACCCATAAAGTTTCACCCGCCCTTTCTGTGTACGTGAGAGCGTGCTGTGTGCGTTTTCCTGGTCAGGGCGCGTTGGCCACTCACAACCAAGTTTCAACCCTCATGTTGAGCTAACATTAGCTAGAATAAATCTAACCTCAGCACTGGGTGGTTTTTGACATATTGCCAGACCTGCATAGTTTTCACACAGGTTGTAGTGGTGGCAGAGGATGGCTGCAACACAAGTTTTATAGACGGAGGGCAGAATGGACACTACAGTGACTCACTATTGTCGCTTGAGGTACAAAGTGGTGCTACAGGACAGGATGGGCCAGGGCTAGCTGGTTAGCTTGCTAACTTAAGTTGATATCTCTATAACACAATACATAGACGTCTTTGACATGACTTCAAAACTGTTGTTTCTTCACATTCTGCTGATAATCTTAGTTTCTTTTTGAATGTCTTTAACTAAAACACTCATAATTACCCTTTTAAGACAAGTGACAACAGGTGCTGCAGTGTTTGAAGTCCACACTGCTCTGACATTTCCCACAGAAAGACCAGATATTGACCGAGCGGGTGAGCACCTGGGTGGCTGTCTTGAGTTGTGATCACAGTTAACACGGAAAAATGTTACGCACGCACACCCGACACACTCACATCTTCCTTTTCATTTCGCATCAGTGACCTCTGCAGGCTTTGTTTATGTCAGTGCGTTTAATCTGGGCACTCGGGAGATGGGAGTTGGCTAAATATACGAAATGGCATGAGGTCAGTAATGGACAGATGTTGACTTCTTCTGTTTTACTTCTTGTTTTTTTTTTTCCTCCTCCATCTCCTCAGGGCACGACTAGAAGAGCTAAGGATGTTTCTGGAAAATGAGACGTGGGAACTGTGTCCTGTCAAGTCTAACTTCAACATCGCCCAACTCCATGTGAGTAAGAATCACATCACTGGGGCAGGAAAGTGATGCATGGTAGCATTCATTTATTCCACATCGTCACACACTGCACTCCCCCCACCGATCCTCCACCACCACTGTGAAATTTCCATAAGGATTTGAAGGAGGATTCTACTCAATGATTTCTGTGTGTGTGTATGTGAGTGTCTTGTGTATTTAGATAGGAGGAGTGAAGTTGCACATTATATAACACACATGAAGAAGAAACGGCTGCTGTCCCTTGTGGTGTGTATGTTAGAGGGTTTTATTTCCCACACTCATGAGCAACAGTTAAATAAAAATAGATAAAAGCGTGAGCATCAGTGCCGAATGTAGATCATGTACAGCCACCACCAAAAATGTTTTAAGCACGCAATGGATATATACTGGAAACAACTCAGAGAAAAAAAATGGTTGTGCTTACAACATGTTCAGCTGCCTTCACATAGAAGCAGAAATGATAAATGGAAAGGAAGAAATGTCAGAAAGATGAATGGAGTTAGTTCAGAGTCTGTTTTTTTAATTTTCATACATCTTGTTTTTCCCTTCATGTCCGTCTTGCTCCAGTAAATGGTGTTTAAAAAAAAAAAAACCCAAACAAACAAGAAAACCCATATGCAAAAGAATCTGATGAATAAATGGTATGAGAATTTTGTGTGTGTATGTAACTTTATGGTACACAACCAATTTAATTCTTGGCTGTTGTTACGAGATGATTTAAACTAGTATTTTTGGGTGCCAAAATGTGCAGCCATTTGTTACAGACATCCCTTCAGGACAATGCTTTTGTTGTGTGCTTCTATTTTAAACAGAAATAAATAATTTTAAATTGTGAACTTTTTGTGAGAGAGTATGTTTGGTAGAACAGAAGTGCTCAAATTCCGAGGTTGTTAAATAATTATTACTAAGTTAATTTAAATTAAACACAAAACCTCTTTTCTCCATTTCTTGTCTTGTGTGTCTCATTTTCACCAAACACGAACCTACATCTGTTGTCCTTCAAAGTGTCTCTCTGTCCCATCTTCTCCAATCCAGGAGTTTAAGTTCATGGGCCAGTGTCGCTCCCCATCCGTTTCACCGAGCAGACAAGCCGCGTCCTCGTCCACCCCGGCCCAGGAGGAGCTGTCTCTGTTCCAGCAGTACCTTCAGGAGGGAAACCCATTTGAGATGCACATCGAGCACAAAGAGGAGGAGACCGAAGATGTGCTGGCATCTAACGGGGTAGGCGGCAAACGAAAGGCAGTTGCACATACGTGCTTCCAGCTGATGCTTGCTTAATGGTTTGCATTGCAGAACTTGATTATTATAGAACTTTGATGAGTTGTCGAACACGTAATATAATATATTTTGATATTTTCACACTTCATCAACATTCAGTAATTTTCCTCAGCAAAGCAATTCTCCCTAGTATGCTATTTTAGTGTAGCAGGAAACCTGGAAACCTTATTAATTTCTTAGAAACACATTTTCTACTCTGAGTCTTGTGTTAAATATGAATAGGCAGTATTCCACCAAAAAAAAATAAAATAATGAAAAGTCTTACTGCTAAGTATGGTGCCTTTCAGTTTTGCAGGCAGTTCGTGTTGTCCAGTAAAAATACCAGGCCTACCATACATAACTGAAAGAGAGGAAAAATTGTTTGTATGCTTTGTGCAACTGCATCTTCAAACCAGAAGACCAGCCGAGCTTGACTTGGGGTGGGATCGCTGGCTCCTTATCTATTCTGCTAGCCAGGCCAGTGTGAAAACCCCATGGGCACTGGCACACACCTTTATATTAAACAACAACCAAACAGTGGCTACTAATATGTGGTTAAGAAGGACAAACAATCTATAGTATTTTCGCTAACAAGATATGGTCAGTTGCTGCCAGTCCTCTTGTTCCTTGAGGACATTTTCAAGATGGTCTGAAATCCTGACACATCACCCATTTTTATTTATGTGGATCCATTTTCCTCTCAGGCTCAACTTCAAAAGCAATATTGCACTATCTAACATATGAGGCTTACAGAAACCCTAGCATGGCTTGCTCTTAAGCTTGTAATCCTTTCTATATGGCTCTTGTGTTGTCTGAGCTTGCAGTTAAGGACTAAGAAAATATTGTCTTATTTCAGGGTATTACCTGAACTCTCCTCTGAGAGGTGAATGAATTTTCTGTTCTCCCCCCTCAAGTCAGGTGTTTTTGTTTGTTTCGTTTTTTTCTTTTCGGTCAGCTTTTAGATATTTTAGTCACAATCCTTTCACACCGTTTTGTTTTACACCGTTTTCTTTTTGAGTAGCCAGTTTGTATTTTGTTATTTTAAAATCTTTGTGGATCTTTCATTGCAGTGTTACTTGATCAAAAGATCAGATAACTCAATTTCCCAGTGGCATCATATTTTTTTACACTTGTCTTCCACAACTGGCGATGTGTTATGAAGGTTTCTCAGCGTGTTATAACAACGCTTGACTTGTTTTTATCTGGCTCTTTGACCATCGTTTTCCCCGACCTCCATCTGATCTTTCTCTTCCTCGTTTCTCAAGTATGAATCAGATGAGCTGGAAAAGAGCGTGTATCAGGATTACGACAGCGACAGTGATGTCCCCGAGGAGCTCAAGCAGGACTACGTGGACGAGCAGACGGGTGACGTCCCTCTCAAGAGGTCTGTTTCAAGTCACATTATTTTTACGCCTCTCAGGAGGCACACAGCTCAGGCAAGTTACGTGGCCTTTCCAGGTGTCCATCATGTCTGCTCCCCTTCAGATTAATGAAAGAAAGCGAACATTTCACATTATTCACCAACATAAAATAAAATGATCTGTCCTTTGTTTTTAAGGGGGTTCTAAAAGGATGTGATGCCATGTATTACTCCATTTTATATGCATTTAGCTACAATTATTTTAGCTCACCTCTGCCTAACCCTGCTAAGTACATAAGTCTTATATTTACTTATATAAATATAAGTGAGAAAGGTTGTATAAAGCTTTTTGTCTACTCATAAAAAATTCTCTTTCGTCCCATCTCCACCTACGTGATTAGTCACTATTGAAAGATTAGTTGCTGTTTAATAACTGCAGAGGCAATCATGTGATTCTCTGCACCTCATGTAAAAGGAATCATGTTCATTTGAATGAGAAATTTGAATGCAGTTGAAGAAAATCTTGTATCTTGTCTGTTTTATTATCAGTGCCGAATTCTTAGGGTCGTATAATTTATGCAAACAGTAACCACCTTAGCATGTTATAGCTGTAATTATGTTGTCTTCCTCTCAAATCGATGTGGTGGGCATCATAAATAACCATATAAACTGGGATGCGATGTGATGGAGTCGTGAAATTTATAATTTTATAATCTTTTATAAAAACAAACAAACAAAAAAATCTATGTGGTGGGTAGAAGAACCTAGGATTGCATGTGTTTGTGTGTTAATGCGTATCGGAGAGCTGACTTCAATTTTGCACCGGATTTGTACAGGAAACAAGACACGCAATACTGTTACTTATTCATCAGCTCCTCATTACAGGGGCATTGTTAAAATGATCATTTCCTGTCATGTAAAGTACAGTGACTTATTAATGGTGTCGTGATGTTTGTGCTCAGGGTTGTCTCGTTATTTCACAGGTCTGACATGGTTGATATTTTTCCTTTAACTCTCACCACATTTCCTGTTCCTGTTCCCCACGTGCATCCGCCTATAGCCACTAAAATGCTGATTTCTAAATTCTGTTTTTTATAAGCAGGAATCACTAATGGTTAATTATTGAATGGGTGGCATGATCACATCCAGAAATTACACAGCCCAAGTAATGATTGCTGGTTAATATGACTCGATTATCACTGTCTGGTTCTCCAGGATCACCAGTTCACAGACTTTACCACCTTCAGTGTCTCCTGCATTGTGTAATGGGTTCTGATTGATCAATTACAAGAGTTTGACCCGCACTAAGGTTTTGAACCTGTCCGATCGTTGCGGTGCATTAGTGACGTTAACACATATTACTGAGTCTTTTCTGTTCTCATGATTCTGTCCTACTTTCTCTTTCACCCCCACTTCCTGCACATCAGTGTGTCCCGAGAGACCATAAGAAGCAAGAAAAAGTCTGACTACAACCTTAATAAAACCAATGCACCAATCCTCACCAACACCACCCTCAACGTCATCCGGCTTGTTGGTGAGTTATACACACACACACACACACACACACACACACACACACACACACACACACACACACACACTCACACTCTACCACTTACCTCTCCTTGAGAGCAGCTCAGACTCAGCCGCAGTGGGTGTCCTCTCTGGCCTGCTGAGATTTCCATTTATTCACCAATTAATCTAGCAGTTCATTGTGGTCAACATGCTCAGGTGTGACTGAGCTGCACTAATAATGGTTAGCCTTTGCCCTGAGCTCTGACCTTTCGTTTTCAAAGAGGTGCTTACACGTCTTTGTGACGTGGCTGTAAAGACATCAGGTCCCATCCTTGGGAGAGCGTGTCCTTTGGCAAGGCGAGCCTCTTGATCTGATTTTCGTGTGTGAAAATGAATAAGAGTAGGTCGTTATCTTTCCTGTATGGCCTTATGGTTGAATAAAACGTTTTATGAATTAATTTAATAGCTGATTCAGATTCTTAACCTGGGGTTGGGGCACGCATGCGAGCGCCTGGTGGCCGGACCTCTCCCTACGAGGCCCGGCCGGGCAGAGCCCGAAGGAACGATGTGGGGCCGTCCTCCCGTGGACCCACCACCTGCAGGAGGAACCGTAGGGGGCCGGTGCAGTGGTCGAATGCAGGGGCCTCGGTGACCCGATCTCTGGACACAGAAACTGGCTCTTGGGACATGGAATGTCACCTCACTGGGGGGGAAGGAGCCTGAGCTTGTGCGGGAGGTTGAGAGGTACCGACTAGAAATAGTTGGGCTCGCCTCCACGCACAGTCTGGGCTCTGGAACCCAACTCCTTTAGAGAGGCTGGACTCTCTTCTACTCTGGAGTTGCCCACGGTGAGAGGCAGCAGGCTGGTGTGGACTTGCTTATAGCTCCCCAGCTCAGCCGCCATGTGTTGGAGTTTTCCCCGGTGAATGAGAGGGTCGCCTCCCTGCACCTTCAGGTCGGGGAGTGGTATCTCACTGTTGTTTTGGCCTATGGGCCGAACAGCAGTGTAGAGTACCAGGCTTTCTTGGAGTCCCTGGGAGGGGTACTGGATGGTGCCCCGACTGGGGACTCTGTCATTCTACTGGGGGACTTCAACGCTCACGTGGGCAGTGACACCTGGAGGGGCATGATTGGGAGGAACGGCCTCCCCGATCGGAACCTGGATCGTGTTCTGTTGTTTTTGACGTCTGTGCTAGTCGCAGTTTGCCCATAACGAACACCATGTTCAGGCATAAGGGTGTCCATCAGTGCACCAGGACACCCTAGGCCGGAGGTCAATTATCGACTTTGTGGTCGTGTCGTTTGACTTTCAGCCGTATGTCTTGGACACTTGGGTCCAAGACATATGTCCCACCGGAAGGAGGCCCCGGGGAAGACCTAGGACACGCTGGAGAGACTATGTTTCTCGGCTGGCCTGGGAACGCCTCGGGGTTCCCCCGGAAGAGCTAGAAGATGTGTTCGGGGAGAGGGAAGTCTGGACATCCCTGCTTAGACTGCTGCCCACGCGACCCGGCCCCGGATAAGCGGATGAAGATGAAGATGAATGAAGATGAAGATTCTTAACATTCCAAACAATAAATGATTTCAGGTTACTACATGTTGTTTGCAATAAAAATATTTCTCCCTTCTTTGTCCTCAAAACTACCTCAAAACTTTACTGCACATGCAGGACAAAAATATATATAGATATATTTTTTATTTTATTATTTAGTCTTTTTTCACACAATAAGTAACATTGATTTACAGCCATGTGAGAAGCTTAAAGTAAGGAAAAGCCAAAGTTTGATTCCAAGCAATCACTTCTAATTCAGTCTATGCAGCTCTTTGATGGAGTTAGATTGCTCCCTGAGTTCTTGGAGCAGAATTAAGGGGAAAGGGCGTGAAAAATGAGAGTGTTAGAGGAATAGTGCTGTCTCAGTGGCAAAGCCAGCTAGATAGAGTTTATTTCTTCTTTTTTTCCCTTCCATTCATCAGTTCTGAATCAATGGTGACCTTGTTACACTCCTGTACCTCTGTACTTATTGCTTTTATTACCTTCCTGATAAATTAAATCCTTACCCTCAAGTGTATGCAAATGCGGTGTGCTCCTGCTAAAGTTCCTCCCCAAAGGACGTGGTTTCAGTGTGATTAACCTACAGTAGTTTTACTTACTCTTTTAATCTCCTGCAAGATTTACTCAAGAACAGAACCATTTCATTCATTGCAAACTGATCCTCTCAAGCGAGAAAAAGACAAAAAGCTCACAATGTGTGTCACCCACTGGTACACAGTCAGGGACACTTGTCCAACAAACCCAAATACCTGGTAAGTGTTATATACGTTTGTGTCCCCTCTGTACAGGAAAGTACATGCAGATGATGAACATTCTGAAGCCAATCGCCTTCGATGTCATCCACTGTGTGTCACAGCTCTTCGACTACTACCTGTACGCCGTATACACCTTCTTCGGACGCAACGACATGGTACAGTGTTTCTGATCCCTTCTACTGTTTGATTTCATGCCAAAGAGAACTAGATTTTTGACATTTCAGATGCCAACTATGGCACTTTTTACATTTGTGCTCATCTCCACTATTAACATACGGTAAAACAGACCATTTATAAACCTTGAGTTCTACGCATATCAACTGCGTCATGTTATTTGATGTGCGTCTGTTGACATTTTTAAAACATACAGACAGAACTAGCAGTCAGACTATGAAAGCCTCAGTGTGGCAGTTTGATAAGTAAATTAAATGTGCTAAAAATTGCTGCTTTTCTGGAGAGTTGACGTGTGTTGATGCTGCGAAATAGGACAGCTGCTAATCCTGACGCATCTACAAATACAAGATGCTGCCGATGTGTGTGCTTACATAGAAAACAGTTAGTTTTCCATGGTAGCATAGAGTTAAGCTGCCAGCAATGAACCGCAACATGATGTACATCATACTGCAGCGGTGTGCGTGAGTGTGTGTGTGTGAAAGGAATGTGAACTAGCGAGTTAGCGATACCCCCACAAGTAATTGTTTTTTGTTTTTTCCCTTTCAAAGTGAATATAGCTGCTTCTTCTGCATCAGTGGTATGGTGCTTTTTTTTCTTTCTTTTTTATTAAATGAGATACAGTGAGACGGGGGATAACCGCAGCCCCCATCTTTTCTCATTGCTGTCCATCTCACAGTAAAAATTACAGCTGAATGATAGGATACAGTCTTGCGAGCCCTGTCTCCCCCACTCCATCTAAAGACTTTCATGTCATTTATACTGTGCCTCACAAAGAAAGAAAACACCATTTGTGTCACTATCACCCTCAGGGAAGAGGTAATGATAGCAACAAAATGACTTCTGTCCCATTGAGGTGGAAGAGATAAAGAGGATGAACGCTCCGCGGGGGCCGCTCCGGTACATATTAGTGGCGTTTGTGTCTGTGTCATGGGGAGAAGAAGGAAAGTGGCACACTAGTTGCAAGTTGACGGCTTGTCAGGAGGTCTCTTTTCTCATGTACCTCAGTCTGACCACTGTGGCTCCACGAACAGTGTGTGTGCGCGCGCGTTTCTATCACTTTCACTGTCTTCATGCCTTTATTGGTTTCATGTCTTTCTCCATGTCACTGTCTACTTTGTCATAAACTCTTTTCCTGTACACATATACTGTATTTCATTTTTCTCAGACCAACCTGCTCCTTCCCTCTCTCCTTCTTTTTCATCTTTTATGCCATGTCCTTAATCTTACATGCTCTGCTCCTTTCACATGGCATCGCTTGTCTCTCATGCCTCCTGCTTTTTTTTCTCCTTTCGCTTAGCTCTCTTTCTCTCTATTCACATTTCTCTGAAACTCGCACTTTTTTTTCCTCTGTACCTCTAGTCCTCATTAAGTGTCATTTCATTAACCCACCCATTTCAATAATGGTCTCACTCAAAGAGGCACCTACAGTAAAATGCTAATGTCCCCATGAATTTTTAAAAAGCTGCTAGAGATTGCTAAGCACATATGCTGGTATTTTGACCTAGGCGCTGCTCTCTTTACACCACTGGAATCAAGATGGACTGCTTGACTTCTCTACTTGCAGAGTAATGGGTGGCATTAATATTCAAAAGGGTAAATATCCCCATTATCTGTGTATATTGGCCCCCGTCGAGTCAAGCTGCACTATTGACTCTTTCACACATATGCTAAAGATGCATTACGTGCCGTACTCACAAATTCTCCATCACCATTGATAACCAGACTTTCAGCTGCCAGGACCGGGAGAGGAAAATTTACAAACAACTTTTTGGAAAAGTGATTAATGTTTCAAAATTATGCGAAGCTTTGCCCTGTGGGAATAACTTTCATATTTCATTTGAGTGTCTATTCTAGGAAGAGACAGAAAAAGGAGATAGTGAGGCAAAGGGGGCTAGACAGACAGATGTGAACTGAAGGATGCACAGAAGATAAAGATAGAGTATGTACTGTTTCACTCGTGTTTTGCAATATGACGGTAGAAGGAGAAGAGGAGAGAGGCTGGTTACCAAAACAATGAAGAAGAAAAGGTGCTGAGACAGAGCTGCAGAGTCAGAAAAAGAGAAAACAGATCAGGAAACTGTCTGACATATGAATAGATGGCTTCTCTGAAAAATGAGCAGCAACGCAATAAAAATAGTTTCATTCTCAACTCCTGACTCCCACAGACAGGTCTTCACACTGCATGCCATTCATCTTGGGTTCTGAGTGTTTATACTGTGACCTATAATAAAATAAAACACCCAGATACCCTCTCCAATGTGCTTTATCTTCTTTCAGATAATTGAACAAGGCTAAATTAAAACTATAATCTAACATACTGATTCTTCACTGATGGCAAGGAGCTGGAGTTATAATTTGTCTCTCTAATGCAAAGCGTTTTAACTTCCTGTGATGATTAAACTGACACCTTCTGAAACAAACATCTCCACCAGTAGTGAGTCCATGGTGCATCTGAAAGAATATTTCAGTTTAAGTGCAAGTTAATGTGCAGACACGTGACACTCAAATTAGGAAGCTACCATGTATCCTAGTCACAAGATTCAGTAATATTTGGATATTTCCTTTTCTTCCGCTGTTGCACTTGAATTAAAGACCATTTAAATGTGAGGCAAGTATAGTGTAGACATGTACAAAGTCCACCCATTACTTCCATTAATCTAACTCTTTCTTTGTTTGCTTCCTTCTTTATGCATTTTTTTTCAGTTCTGTAATGCTCCCTCAACACTGTTGGTTTTTTTATTTGACCTTTTGCTTTTTGTTTTTGTCCCTCCTTTTGTCCATGTGTCATCCATAGACTGTCCCAAGCCTGTCTTTGCATACTCAAGGTGGCAGGGAGGCGGGCGCTGCCAGGGTGGTGGGTCCTTCTTGCTTGGTAAGAGTAGACCCGGAAGTGTTTTGACTAATACACAGGGTCATACTCCCTTGCGAGTCCAAACTACTAGACAGAGCTAGTGTTGTGGTTGATTTGAAGCTCTTGAAGCTGTGTGTGATTTGCTTCCTCAATTGACATCTAGCACACAAGAGAGTGATTATTTCAGAGGCATTTAGATGTTGAGTTTGCTGTGCTCTCACCCTCTCCACACTCCTCTTTCACCTCTTGTCCGTCATCTAGTGTAGCCGGTGTGATTGCCTGATGCTGATGTCTGTTTCTCCCAGTTACTCCTCCCTCTTTTGGATTAGAGTGGACTAGAGGCAGAAAGTAAAGATTCTCTCATCTCCAGCTACGTGAGATGAGAGTAGATGTTGCTGTGTGTGTGTGTGTGTCTGTGTCTGTGTCTGTGTCTGTGTGTGTGTGTGTGTGTGTGTGTGTGTGTGTGTGTGTGTGTGTGTGTGTGTGTGTGTGTGTGT